>JAHTLZ010000198.1:4041499-4100818 GCA_023846285.1 Phrynocephalus versicolor | reverse complement strand
AGAGAGAGAGAGAGAGAGAGAGAGAGAGAGAGAGAGACGGGGGCGGGGAACTGGGCTCCCTGAGTTGCATCCTTGGCTGGCTTTTAAGGGAGTTTAAGGTTAGTGCCCAATTCTATAATTCTATGTTTTTTTTTATTTCCATTGTGACTCATCATGGTGACCATCAATGATGATCCCAAGAGTAAGGACCTCCAAATGGAGCTGAACACTTGTTTATATACCTTCTTCCCAGAGTCTACAATCTTCCACCATTGTTCCGCATTTACGGGAACAAGATCAAACCAGATTAAACCAGTTAGTTCCTAGTCATGGTTCCCTCCTTTCATACCTCAGAAGTCCTCTGTACATTTAGATCTCTGCAAAGTGACCAGACAAAACTCTCTATGGAATCATATTTTGTTTAGACACCTGGTTGCTAACAAGACCATCTGCAAGCACTTCCTCTTTCAGGTTCTTTGTCTACAGGAAACTGTGGTTAGGCCTCTGTGGTTTTAGGATTCACAGATCTTACAGAAGTTACTCAACTCCTTGCTTTTCTAGCTCTGTGAGCTCTGCAGCTCAAAAAATCTGCAAAGACATAGCCCATCAGCTGATTGATTATTGATTGAAGAAAATCAATCTTATAGTTATTCAGAATTTCCCTAGTATTGCATTTCATGATCCATTCCTTGTTTGCCTTCACCAATTTTGCTGCTGCAAAGAAACTTTCAGGTCAAGTCCAGTTCACTCCATTGATCTTGGTGAAGCTCTTTCTAGGCACTTTATGGATTCTTGATCTGAGTCCAATAATGTAAATTGGTGACAATTCTAATGGAAACTAACTCTATTCTGACTGGTTTATAGTTTCTCACCAGTGTTTTTTGATGTGAACTAAGATAAGTGCTATGACTGAACCTCTTTTCACATTGGTTTCTCCCCTCGATGTGTTCTTTGATGGGAAATAAGGGCACTGCTGTTACCAAAGCTCTTTCCACATTCCATGCATTTATATGTTTTTTCCCAGGAGAGAGTTCTTTCATGGGAAATAAGGCTATTCTTCTGACTGAAGCTCTTTCCACATTCCATGCATTCATATGGTTTCTCCCCTGTATGTGTTCTTTGATGACAACTAAGGGAACCGCTGTGACTGAAGCTCTTTCCACATTCCGTGCATTTGAATGGTTTCTCCCCAGTATGTGTTCTTTGATGGGAACTAAGGACACTACTGTGACTGAAGCTCTTTCCACATTCCATGCATTCATATGGTTTCTCTCCTGTGTGAGTTCTTTCATGGTAGCTAAGGCCACTGCTATGACTGAAGCTCTTTCCACATTCCATGCATTTAAATGGTTTCTCCCCTGTGTGTGTGTTCTTTGATGGGAACTAAGATAATTGCTAGCACTGAAGCTCTTTCCACATTCTATGCATTTATATAGGAATGCATTGAAAATGGAGTAATCCCATTTTTATGTGGTACGGATTTTCCCCATAGGCGATTATGTTAAGCAAATTTCCCCTATCTCTGGAATTTTTATGTTGTACAAATTTTATGTTATACAAGCTGTTTGTTATACAAGGGTCCACTATACTTGTACAGTTTGTATTGCATGGTGTTTTCAACCGTACTGAATTTTATAGCTTTAACAATTTTTTTGTTTTATAACTTTTAATACATTGTTGTATGCCGTCCAGAGACCTCTTCGTAGTGGGTTGTCTATTTTTTAAAAATAAATAAATAATTTTTTAAAACATAAGCGATTCCCACAAGTCACAAGAGTCATATTTTTCTTGTGGCACCTTTTAGTTACCATGATATAGAATTTAAAATACTGGGCTCAGGCCATGGAAATCTACAAATCTAGTGAATAATGTAGGGCAATACATGGTAACATGTGTATTAAAGAGCTTTTCACAACAATATATGCAGCTTACTTCTGGTGGGCTCGCTAATAGGGCACTATCTCACAACCTCTTTGATCCGGTTCTTACTTACCAAAAATGTGTCTCCAAAAATCATGCCCCCACAGTCAGCGGGCTTTTTAAGAAAAGAAAAAAACCTGGTAATGCCCACTTAACCAGGTTCTAGTGAGGTTTCTGAGAACCAAGGGTGATGGTGGGTATTTTTTGATCCTGTTAGAAATGTGCGATTTTACCTGTGGTACAAGTCTATGGGGTCACATATAAATTGGGTTTTCTCCCCTCTTTTGTCACGGTGCTGCTAACCGTTGAGCTCTCAACTTTCCGGAAGCCTTCCTAATCAAATGAACGGAGGTCCAGCCTTTCCCACTGCCAGAGCTGTGTCTTTAAATGTTGGGGTCTGAGCATGGGAGAAGGGGAGGGCTCAGCTCTGGAGTGCGTATATCACCTCGCCTGCCACTCACTCTCAAGAGGCAGCGATAGGTGCATACGCCAAACCTTCCTCCCTGCCCGGTCACCTCCTTCTCACGGCCACTCCTCTTGGAGGAGGTTTGAAGTGGGGTATGGCCTTGGAAACATTTCAGATGTGGAAAATAGTAGAATGTATGTGGGATCTCTGAAACTGCATCTTGTAATCACGTGACCAATGCATAACAAAATCCGGAGTGTCTCAATAACCGCATCTTTCGGTCGTGAGATAGCGCCTTAAGAATACAAACTGGCACGTTTTTTTTTTTTCTTGTTTCAAGTTATACTGGAGAGCGCAACGTATCCAACATGGCCATTATTGATATGAAGCTACTGTCTGGCTTTGCTGCTGACCAATCATCCCTACAGAAGGTAAAAAGCTCTGAGTCAGTCTAGAGAGAAGTAGGAAAGAATTATTTCAGATGGATGGAATAACATGTCAGAAATGGAAATTGCCATTTTAAGTGATGTAAGAAATGTAGGTATTTCTGCCAACAAGGAAAAGCAGTTAGCCGTTGGTTACCAATTAAGCAAATATGAGCATCTGATCTCTGGCAGACTCATAGGAGGCACAGTTTCTCATTGTCAACTTGCAGAGAGCAGTTGCATCTTCACTCCAAGCTCTGAGAGGAGCTGCTTGCTTGTTCTGCACAGATGGTTGAGGAGGCAGTGATAGTCCTATGGCAGCACAGCGGCCAAACCTCTAGATGAAAAATACTGAAGTAGATGTTATGGCCCAGGACAGCCCATATGTATTCCCTTGTCCCAGCCAGAAGTGTGGGGGTGAACTGGATGAACAGCCTTTCATTATGTTGTGTCAGTGTGACTGCATTTAGAATAAACTGCAATTCTCCAAATACAGATACAAGCAGCTGAAAACTGCCACATCTGCTTAGTCAGTTGTGATGGTGTCCTACATAGTCCACTTGGCTGGTCCTCATACTACTATCTGTAATCAATGGGGGGGGGGGACACAAGGTAGTACCTGGGACTGGACTGGTCTGTTCAAGCAAATGACCTGCTTTCACTGGCCATGATATCCCACTCAATAGCAAGCCTATAAGTCCCTTGACATTCCCCTTGAATTGGAGGGTTCAGATCCTAAAGTCATAGAATAGTGAAGTTGAAAGCATCCTACAAATAATGCACACCATAGTACATTTTTGTGAGAAAACAGCATCATTTCAGTCTAGCTAAATGTCAATAAGTGGCACCTCTTTAAATGATTTTGATTCGTTCTATGGGTCAATTTGTTTTAAGAAAATTTTGTCTTATAAAACGTGGTTTCCTATAGGAATGCAATGAAAATGGATGATCTGTTCCAGGGGCTATGGGTTGCTTCATTTCATGAAAATTTTGTCTTACAAAATATGGTTTCCCATAGGAATGCATTGGGAACAGATGAAACTGTTCCGGAGACTAGAATAAAGACAAAAATAACTGGTTTTCTTTTCCTGGGTACATGCGGAATGGTTTTTTTTTGTCTTGTGAAGTATCTCATAGGGAATTTTTTGTCATGCAAAGCATGCCTATTCCTGGACTTTTTTTTTCTTCCTACGAGTTTTTGTCTTACAAGGCATTTGTCTTAAAAAGTACCACTACTTTCCTCTCTACCTGACCTTACATGTCTCCATGGCTGAAGGAGAGCTTTTCAGATACTTCAGAGGTCCTTCAGAGGAGGGGCAGGATCTGTTCTCGGTCATCCCCAAGTGCTGCACACACAACAATGGTCTCAAGTTAAGAGAACCCAGATCTCATCTGAATCTCAAGAAGAATATTCTGTTAGAGCAGTATGGCAGTGGAACCAATTAGCAATGGACATGAAATGCCAAATGGCATTTCGTGGTCGTTTTACGGGCCCTGGGGTCTGCTTCATTCCGTTTCCGTTTTTCAGGCCCCCAGGGCCCACTTGGTTTCCGTTTCTTTGTTTTTCGGGTGCGACAAGCTGTGGCCGCAGGGAGCCTTCCCAGGGACGGGCGCCACCAGAGCCAGCAGCATGCAGGCTGGGAGAGCATTCCCGCAGCCGTGGGGAGCCCTCCCGGGGCCAGGGCAAGCCTCCTGGGAGAGCTGTCCTGCAGCCATGGGGAGCCCTCCTAGGGCCGGGCACCGCCGGAACCGGTGGCAAGCCTGCCAACAGGAGAGCAATCCCATGCCACAGGGAGTCCTCCCGGAGCTGGGCACTACTTCGGTCACCACCCCAACATGCTGCCACCCTCGGAGCACCGCCAAGCGCCGCCCTCCCTTGGGCCCCCTCCCCAAGGACCGATCCGCCGCGCCATCCACCACCTTCGTTAGGTCGCTACCCCCGGAGCTCCACACAGCGCCGCCCTAACTGGGGCCCTTCTCCCTGGGAACCACTCCACCCCGGGAGCCACCACCCCAGCAGACCGCCGCCCCACACCCCCCCAGGCCTAGATCCGGGAAACCTGTGGAGGGGTGCCGCTGCACTCCCCCCCCCCCCGTGCTCCAACAACGCCTTCTGCTCTGGCTTCTGATCCGGTTGCACCGTTGCTGCTTCTTCACGTGGCCGAGATCCCAGAGCCCCCGCCTCTTCCCGCGGGCTGTCATTCACCAATCGGAGATGGCTGGACAGGGGGCTGAGATCCCACCTCCGCGCGCGGAGGCGGGATCCCAGCCCCCTTTTGCCGCCCTCTGCTGCTCCATAATTCATTGTGCGAGCGACATGACAGCAATAATGGAAACAAACAGAACCGAAGAAAATTTTCTTGGTTCTGTTCGTTTCGAGCCTGCTCCATTGCAACAGTCGTTATTCATACCGTTACGTAATGAAATGAATAACGGAGAACGGTAACGAAAAAATGGTCTTTTCTAGAACCAATTATTACTTCAAGAGAAAGTGAGTGCTCCAACACTGAAGGCATTCAAGAGAAATCTGGACAACCACCTGGCAGAAATCTTTTGATTTGTATTCCTCCATGGAGCAGGGGGTTGGACTCAATGGCCTTGTAGGCCTGTTCCATCTTCACTATTCTATGATTCTATGAAGTGTATATTGTCAATTTTTTTCACTTAGGTAAGAAAGCAATGTGTTCATCCTTCCTATGAGATAAACTATCTTTGCCTTTTGTCAATTCATACAGCTCCACGACAAGGTGATGCGCACGGAATCCAAGAATGACCACTTATTCTTCTACCTGGCCTATGTAAGTTTTGGCGGGAAAAACTTTTGAAGTTCATTGTAAAGCTCCAACTGCAAACAATGTCAAAATAAACATTATCTTTTCTCTTTGTGTGATCAGGTGTCGGCAAAGAACACTACTTTTTCACTAACCTTAGAACAAACCCATCCAGTGTCCAAAAGCAAACCAGCTCAAGTTACGATCTACGATTATTATGAAACAGGTAGGAGGTTTGGTGGTCCAGTGATTGAATAAAATTTCTGTATAGAATTTCTGTATAGAATAAATCTAAAAACAGTCACTTTTTAAAGCAAGAAGGCACAGATGATCTTTTGTCTTTTTGTACCAGCCAGAGTTGCATGAAGTTCTCTATCTGAAGTAACAAGTTGGGAACACCTTCCTTCATCTTACACAGTGGCTCCTTCATGTTAGCAAGAATTATTATTTCAGTGACAAATTTATCTTTAAATAATGGATAGCTTGAGTTTTTACCATTTATTGCCAATCTGGATATTGTGAATTTATTCCCGGATGTCTCAGACTCAGTCTCCATGCAAAGATAAATATCTTAATAGAATATGGGCAGTTGCACTGATGGAGAAACTGACCAATTGGATAAGATTATACAGAGGGGAGATATATGGCATCCCTTGTCTCTGGATGCTGACTGAAAAAACAGACTAAACAAAATGGGTGATGGACTGGGCTGCTCATCAGTTTAAGTGGTGTAAGCCAGATATAATATGAGATAAAGAGCCATGGAAGAGTCTGAGGTGGATAAAGAGACATATTTGAACGTATAAGAGCCTATTTTATAATTGCATATAATCCTGTTAGGGTATTTTGAGTGGATTATCAATTTTAAAAAAATTAATATGAAAATAAAGTGCCTTTGGTCAGGGTTTCTTCCTATGCTCCATTAAAAAGGAACAATGCTAGTTACCGTTAGATACTTGTTTTCTATAATAGAAAGGATATGGCCTCCTCACCCTATTTAAAAACTGTCAGTAGGGCCTTTGTTTAAAGGACACCACCTTTATGGTTGCCTCCACACCGTTTTGCATTTCTCTCCTTCCTTCCTACCCCTCCCTTTGATCTGATTATTTCTGCAAACCAGCAGCTGCTAAGGCACAGAAACAAGTTGTGGTCATTTTTTTTCTGACCAGTGGGCCAATTTATTAGGACACTGAATAGCTGTGGGGATCTTGTGTTTGTGTTCTTGCCTCTTTTAAAATTAGTTGCTCGTCTTTACACTTGAAAGAGGAAGCTGGATCTTGTAGTTGTGAAATGTACACTCCTCTGACCGGATCTTTCTCCCTCCACCAGATGAGTCTGCGCAGACTGAATATAATAAACCATGCCCACAAGATTTACATTGAATGCAACAAGAAGAAAGGTAAGATGTCACGGTGGATGTCAGTGTCAGTTAATTAATACAGTGGTACCTTGTATGAAGGAATTAATTTGTTCCAAATGAAATTCTGTTAAGCAAATTTTCTTTTGTACAGATTTCCCATAGGAATGCATTGAAAATGGATTAATCCCCAACTGCGACCGTTTTTCTGTTGTATGGATTAACCCCATAGACAATTCTGTTAAACAATTTCCCCCTATCTCCAGAATTTTTTTCCTTTAAGCGGATTTTCTTTTAAACAAACCACTTGCTATACAAGGGTCTACTGTATATGCCAAGGGGTAAAGGAAGGTTGCATAAGTGAAAAACAAAAGCAAAATTTGCATAAATTAGTGACAGCCCACCCTTCCCTGTAGTGATCCCTGTACAATTGTCTCTGCTTTGAGGGCTCCCCCACTGAACTAGGAGGTAAAATGTGTCCGCTATCAAATGATGTTTTATTTATTTAAAACAATCTGCCCCTTTACAGAGAAAATAAAATGTTGGGAATTCACAACATAATAGAGAATTTAACTTGTATATTAAAAAAAAAACCAATATAAATGCACACAATCGGAACAGAAGTGAATGAGAACTGTATCCTGGACTACAAATCTCCTCCAATCAACTGTGCTTTTCATACATACTGGAGAGTTGAAAAAAGGAGGGGATCTAAACAGAAATCCTATTGAAAGGAGTAGTACTACACCTGTGGTGTGAGTGACCATGATAAATGCCTTAGGGGTGCACCAGCCACCATTTAAATATAGAGGAGACCTTTCCCTTTAGGGAATTGTGCCTAGGATGGAAAAAGTGGAACAGTTATTTGGGTACCCTCAACCAAAGCCATTTGAATTATACCCAGAAACACATTGATGTGATATAGAATCATAGAACCATAGAGTTGGACGGGGCCTTTAAGGCCACCAAGTCCAACACCTTTCTCCATGGGGGAATACAAATCAAAGGATATCTGCCAGATGGTTGTCTAATTTTCTCTTGAATGCCTCCAGCATTGGAGCACTCATCACCTCCCGAGGAATTTGGTTCCACTGCTGTACTGCTCTAACAGTTAAAAAGTTTTTTCCCCTGATATTCAGCCTAAATTGGGGGTTTCCTTATCTTAAGCCCATTATTACGTGTCCTGCATTCTGGAATGGCTGAGGACAGTTTCTTCCCTTCCTCTATATGACTGTCTTTCAAGTATTTGAACAGTGCTTTCATATCTCCCCTCAGTCTTCTTTTCTCTAGGCCAGGCATGTCCAAAGTCTGGCCCATGGGCCAAATGTGGCCTGATTTAAAATTTTGAGTGGCCCTCAGCCTCTTCTCCCTGCCGGCTCAGCCTGTCACTCATCCCCACCGGCCAGCTCTTCCCTATGCTGGCTAGAGACATCAACTTGCAGTTTTATGGCTTGCCTGTCCTCCCTGCTTCTGTCCATCCCCTCAGCCACCCGCCCTGCCTACCTGCTCCTGGCTCCATTGCTGCAATGTCTTCCCCACCTCCATGTGAGGGAGGGCAGCATATGCGAGCGGTGGTGCACCCCTTAAAACTGGAGCATTTGTGGCTGTTCTGGTTGTGCATGGAACACGCCCTTTCTCCTCCCTTCAGGCTGAATGGTCGGCCCCCACACATTTTCACCTCACCAAATCTGGTCCTCCGTGCAAAAAGTTTGGATGCTCCTGCCCTAGGTTCAGAATCTTGCACTTGTTGAAGGCAATTTTGTTCTTTTAGTCTCAAACCTATCAAGATATTTTAACACTATTTCTGTCTTCCTGTGTATCCGTTATTTCACCCAATTTCGTGTCATCTGCAAATCTGATTAGTATTCTCTGCACTTCCTCATCCAAGTCATTAATAAAAAATATTGAAGAGTTCAAGGTCTAGGATAGAGCCTTGAGATATTCCACTTCTTACTTTCTTCCAGTTTGAAAAAGAGCCATAGACAAACACTCTCTGAATACGATCTTGTAACCAACGGTGTATTCTTCTAACAGTTGTTCTATTCAGTCCACATCTTGTGAGCTTGCTAATTAGAATATCATGCTAATATGCTGCTGTGCTGCCATGTCCAAGTTGGTTTTCTTTTTCCTTTTTTTACTTGTTCAGATTTAACATAAACAAACAAAAGGAAATTGAACTAAGAAAGCAAAAGATGAGCCCCCAAACCACATTTAAATGTATTGAGTCTTTCCTCTTCTTTCTTTAAATAATGTTTACTTTTTTCAGCAGGAAGGTCAGAAGCTGTGTCTCTGAATTACTGAGGCTGGTGTGGATTGGAAAATCAATGTCCCTGCAGACGTCCTCAAAATCTATCAAGGAATACTGTTGATATTTGGTTGAAATGTAGCTGTAAATTTTCTCAGGATTCAGATGGAAATGTTGAATCTCGTTTACAGAATAAAAAAGCACCAGGTGATTGCTGCAGCCATTTGGACGCCTCTCTTTTGGTGTGATTTTCATTAATATGTTGGTTTTGGAATATTCTTTAAAATTCTAATTAAGTGTAATCAGACAGCCAAGTTACTGGGATCATGAATGAAATAATTATAATAGAGTTGGAAAGGCCCTAAAAAGCCAGAATGCAGGAATCCAAATCAAAGTATATATTACTTCTTTGTCATCATTGCTGCAAAGACACAAAAGAATTTTTCCAAACATGGTGACAAGTAATGTAAGATGAAATATTGTAATTTATTTCTTGACATAACTTTCCATGTGACAAAGAAGTATGACATTCTAAAATTGTGGGGGCGGGTGGGTTTACAATCTACAAACAAAGCTTGTTTCTTGAGAAACCTGCTATGATCACGATGACTCATGCTCTAGTGATGTCCCGACTGGACTACTGCAATGTGCTCTATGTGGGACTACCAATGAAAAGCTTCAGGACACTTCAATGGGTCCAAACTGCAGAAGCCAGATTGCTGACTGGGGCAGGGTACAGAGATCACATTACGCCCCTACTAAAGCAGCTCCACTAGCTGCCAATCAGCTATCAGGCACAATTCAAAGTGCTGACCTTAACCTACAAAGCACTATGCAAACTGGGCCCTAACTACCTCAAAGATCAAATCTCACAGTACAAACCAACTTGGGTGCTAAGGTCATCAGGAGAGGCCTTTCTCTCCATCCCTCCACCTTCACAGGTACATCTTGTGGGAACACATGAAAGGGCCTTCTCAGTTGCTGTACCCAGACTCTGGAACTCCCTCCCACTAGAGGTCAGGACTGGCCCATCTCTGCTGTCTTTCCAGAAATAGGCAAAGACCTTTCTCTTCAGGCAAGATTTCCCTGAAGGATGGACTACCTATTATGTATTTTCATATGGACTACCATACATGTTATGTCTACACAGACTTTGTGTTTATAACCACTTATAACTTTGTGTTTATATACCTTCTTGGTGATTGCATTGACATTATGTTTTCAATGTTAGTTTCCATCCCTCATAACTTTTAGATGGTCCATTGTACATGATTGCATTGACAGACTTCACAAATACACTGGTGTTTTCAATGTTGGTGCCATTCCTCATAAGGGAATTTTTACGCTTTTCATTAACTGCTTGCGTTCTCTTTTATCTTTAATGTTGCCTTTTATTGCTGTAAGATGCCCCTCAATTCAGTGTTCTCAAACGTGAGTATGTCTTAAATGTACTGGACTGTATATACTCATTACTGTCAGCCACCTTGGGTCCTTTTCCAAGGAGAAAGGCAGGGTAAAAATACAAAAAAACCTAAATGAAAAACTTTCTGAAAATGCCAAAAAGAAAGGAGATTCTGGTGGGGTTTTTTTTGAGCTTCATTTCAAGGCCATTCCACAAAACTGGTGAAACCACTAGAAAGGTCCTGCTCCTAATGGATACCCTGTTGTGTATCAATAGGATCCAGCATCTGTTGGGCATATGAAGAAAAAGCAGTCTTACTGTGAGTCATCTAAAATATTTAGGCCTTCAGAGGGTAAAACCAATATCTCAAACAGGACAACAGCAAATCACACAAAATGTTATGTCCAATCGACTGGATCTAGTAGTGAAATAACTAGAGAAAATAATAGGTGTAGAGAACACAGATGTACACACAATGTGTAGTCTGCATAATTAAACTGTAAACCACCCAGAGATTACTTGAAGTGGTATAAACAGAACACTTTCTAGATACACAATAAGTATGGGAAGAAAGGTGCCTTGAGAACTTGTTTTCCAAAATTAAACATTTATCACATTGCTTGACCTGGTGTTGGTACATTTTTGATCCCCCGCCCCCCAGTAACTATTCAACACACAGCTAATTGGGAACCAGTCTGACCTTTTTCTAGGGCCATTTGGACCTCTTTGGCTCACGAGAAGAGGCTACTTTGTTAGGGGTTTTTAGTGATTGAGACTGTGTATAGGCCCATTCCTGGCCTATTTATTTACAGTTATGACATAAAAATGTGAAATAACAGCAAATTACAAGCATTTGCATTACGGTGTTGTACAGCAATAATTACAAACATTTTGTTAATATGAAGGGTAGTTTCTAACAACAACCTGCCAAGGGGCACTGAAATTGAAAAAAAAAAAAGGTTGGGAACCATTGACCTAGAAATAGGTCTGTGAAGATTCTCAGTCATCCAGGTGAGTTTATCTGGAAGTTGAGTCATGGCTACTGGACTTCTTTTTTGAGAGATAGAAACATTTCACTGTTCATCCAAACAGCTTCATCGGTCTGAATACAGCTAGTGCAAGTCCTCCATCTTATAGTCAGCTTTGACCTCTTGTCACCCTGGTCTGAATTAGGCTCATAAGATGAACAATGGCCTGAATAGGCTCGTTAGGGAGACAATAGTATCCATAGCCTTAAGGTGAACAATAGCCTAAGGTGCTGAAACCTATCAAGAATGGGTCCTTAGCTATGGCCTTGGTGGTGAAGGCTTTTTGATTTGTCCGGGTACTTTGGAAAGCACAGCCTGGTAAGTAGCAAATAGACTATGCCTGAGCCCACTACCTCTGTTGAGGGAGCGGTTTTCAATGCTCACATGAATGGCTTCCCTTACTCCTCTCTCAAACCACCTCTCTTCTTTGTCTAATATGTGTACATCCTCATCTTTGAAAGAGTGCCCTTTGTCCTTCAAATGGAGGTGTACTGCTGATTCTGGTCCTGAGCTGTTACCCCTCCTATGTTGGGCCATCCTTCTGTTTAATGGCTGTGACCAAACAGTGGGCCATCCCAGAAGAACAAGGGATCAGTCTGAGACCCATACCCAACGGAAGAACCTGGTCATTCCTTACATGGCTGGAGTGTCGGGGAAGCTTAAAGGGATTTTTGGAAAACACCACATCCCTGTTTATTTCAAACCCACAAACACACTAAGGCAGAGACTTGTCCACCCAAAGGATCCGATACCAAAACATAAATGGAGCAATATAGTATATGCAATCCAAATGCAGTGAGGAGTGTTCAGACCTCTACATTGGAGAAACTAAACAGCCAAAGAACTGGCAAGCCACTCCAGTATTCCTGCCAAGAAAACACCATGGACATGGAGTCACAAAGAGTTGGTCACGACTGTAATGACACAATACACACACAGGGTCCATTCAAGTTCTAAGATTAATTGTGCTTTTAAAATGCAGGAAGGAAATGCCCTTCTCCCCCCTCATGCTATAATGAATGGCTTTTCTGACAGAATCTGATGAGGACTATGTATATGGTGCATGCATTTTAAAATGCTTCAGGTCACTGTCTGTAAGAACTCAAGAACTTGTTTGGAAGGGATGTAATGTTTCAAAAGATCCCCAGGGTTTCTTACAGTTAATTGCTGGGGAAGTTCCACACCCAGTTACCAAAACTCTCTAATCTAGCCTGGCGCGATCGTCTCAACATCTTTCCTAGGACATATAACAAGGAAATGCAAAAAAGGTGCCTCAGGGTCGCTGGAGCTACAACCACACACGCACACGCCGCCAGTGCCAGGCGCGCTCCCTCAACACTTTTCCCATCGCACAAAGGTGACCACGTAGCAAAAGGGACAGCTTGCTCTTCACCTATTGCGCTTCACGCTGCCATCGTGGAAAAGATCAGCCTCGCGTATTTCACTCCTTGGGCAACACTCCGGTTCCGTACAACTGGGAACAAAATAAAATAAAATAAAAATAAAATGTATTTACAGTGGACCCTTGTATAACAGTTTGTATAACATAAAATTTGTACAACATAAATTTTTTTGGAGATAGGGGAAATTTGCTTGAAGCCTATGGGGCAAATCTGTCAGAAATGTTGTGATGGGGGTTCCTGCATGGCAGGGGGTTGGACTAGATGGCCCTTGAGGTCTCTTCCAACTCTATGATTCTCTGATTCTATGAAATCCGTACAACATAAAAATGGGATGACTCCGTTTTCAATGCATTCCTATTCCTTGTATAAAGGAAAATTTGTTTAACATAATTTCATTTGGAACGATTTAATTCCTTTATACAGTGGACCCTTGTATAACAAACAACTTGTATAACATAAAATTTGTACAACGTAAAATTGTGGAGATAGGGGAAATGTGCTTAACATAATCGCCTATGGGGAAAATCCGTACAACATAAAAATGGGATGACTCCGTTTTCAATGCATTCCTATGGGAACTTTGTATAAAGGAAAAGTTGCTTAACATAATTTCATTTGGAATAAATTAATTCCTTTATACAAGGTACCACTGTATTTTTATTTTTATTTTTTTTTAAAAGGCTCCCGGAAACTAATGGTGGCGACCCAGGGAGGGAGTCCCATATCCCCCCCACCCCGCCCTCCCACTTCTTGGGCATTGCTTCCGGGGCCAGGGGAGGAGGATTCCTGGGCTGCGCCGGGGCCGCTTCCTCCTTCCGCCCCGCGCGGGAACTGCTGTTTGCAAAGCATGAGGAGGAGTCACGAGGTGCCGTCAGGCGGTCCGTAGCGGCGGTCGGGCTGCTGCTGCTGCTGCGCCGGGAGGAAGTGGCGGGATCCGGTGGTGTCGCCGCGACGGGAGCGAGAGGCGGTGGCCGCCCAAAACCGCGCGTGAGTGGCCCGGAGCCCCCACCGGGGCGGGTCAGCATGGGTGGGAGAGATCGCTGCAAGTGCAGGTGCAAAGGGCATGGCCGGTTATTTCTCCCCCCCTCCCCAATTCCATGCCCCTCTCCGCTCCCCCCCCCCTTGTTAAGTGGGGTTTGGTTTCAGTGTTTCCCCCCCCAGGATCCGGCCATTTGGGGGAGGGGGGATCGCCTTTCGTTGTCTTTCCGCTCTCAGATGAGCTGCGAGTTGCTCAGCCGGCCGATCCCAGTCTGCTTTCCCTTCCGGCGCACCAAGTCAAACAAGTTTGGATTGGGAAAACCCGCACGGGTCACCGTCGCCGACACGTTTTCGACCGCGGGCGTGGCGGGGAAGGTTTTTCATACAGGACGTTGACAGTTCCCTGATCCGTGCAAGGCTTTTTGCCCGCAGAGGTGGGGAAATTGGTGTAGCGGGTGGAAATCCCCGAGCTACAACCTCTAGTAAGCGAGGAGAACTAAGCACGAACCTGACGTGACCCGAGTAACAAAGGGTATCTTTTGGACCACCCAAAGCACCTCCTTTGTTTATGGATTATATGCAAGGGCTGCATATGGATTATTCTTGCATTTCTTGCTAGCTGACAGGAATCCAGCAGTTAATTGCAATTTACTGAATCGCCCCTGCCCAATCAAGTGAACTCTCCAAATCTCCACTGATTCAGTGGGCTTACCATAGTTGACATTTACTTCTGGATTTCAGCCAGTGTCGCCTGAATTGCAGGAAAGTGCCTTTTTCCTAATACAGTAGTATGGTATTTTGTTTAAATCTAAATAATAGCACAATTGGGGGAATGCCAACAGCTGTCAAGCAGCAGCCTTACCTGGCAGAAGGTGGCATCTTGGAGAAGGTAGAATAAGAGTGTGTGTCACATTTATTGACAGGAGTATTCCTTTGATTACAAAAACAGAGGTGCCCACGAAACTTAGCATGTCTGGATCTGCAGTGCAAAACTGAGTTCCTTCATCATAATCACTAGTTCAGTTGAGCACTTTCAAGCCTTTATGAATTCCTTCTGGCCTGTGTTCTCCTTCGATGTTGAGCTGTTGGTGGAGTGTGTCCATCATCAAAACACGAGAAAGTGATGCATCAAGTTGCTTAACTGGCCTTATCTGTCTTCCCTCACCTAGGTGGGGATGATGGTAGTTGCAGTTCAGCACATGCGGAAGGCATTATATTGGAACTTCTTAAGTGAGCTTTGCCGAAAAGTTCACCCACAGTTGTTAGTTGTTCCCATCCGTGGACCTCTACATTTGAGTCATTTGAACTGAGGGGGGGGATCCTAACTAGCTTCTCGCTGCCCCAAATTTCCTCTACTTGTCCTAAGTGAATAATTTCAGGGGTCTTGCTTTTTAATATATTCTTTAACCAACAACATAGAAGTAGTATCTAACAGTGTGAAATAAATAGCTGTAATTGTGAGATTTAAGATGGCCTGATATTTTAGCAGTAAAATCTAACTGTTGTTATGAGAAAGTATATCTGCTCATTGTTCTCTCAGGAATAGGAGGCTCTTAAAATGGATCTCTGGTACAGTAGTAGGAATGGAACTGAGCAAGTTGATCCAATGAGAACTACTTTTGCATTTATTTCAAGCCACAAAAAAGCGGATGTAAAACAGTTGTTGATTAAAGGAAGATTTGCTTCATAGTGCTTTGCATGTCACTGGAAAGTCTTACTGCTTTTACCAGTTAACTCCTGAAGTCCCAGTATAGTGATGAGGTTATAGGACACTGAGCTTTGTCTGTTAATGACTTGAGATATCTAGTCTGTAGGCATGGATCCTCTGTGTGACATTTAGTACTTCTTGTCTGCCTTGTATATTGACCAGACCTTGTTGGCTTCTACTGAAGCACAAATGAGAAGTGATATAAATACTAGTAGAGCAGTTTGACTTTGTGTCTCACACAGTAAACAGTGCTTTTGATAAATCCAGGTTTTCGTGTTTGCCACACATTTATGTCTGAGTATTCTGTGGCATTTTTCATAGTGATTGCTAAGTTCCAAAGTGTTTTAACTGGGGCACATTCCATAAAACCACCCTCAAAGGTTGAACCACAACCTTTCTGACACATAACCTCTGTTCGGGACAGGGGAAGGGGTCCTGAAGTGAAACAGGTTTCATTTATCAATCCTATTGTTTGTGAGTTTGTGTTTGTGTGTATAAATGTTGAGTCTTTTTTGACTGTTCGTGACCATTCAGTCAAATGGGTAAAAATAAATGATTTTTCAAAACAAATTAATTTAAATCACAATTTAAATTTTAAAAAGGATTGTTTAAAAATTTAAATCACTAATAAATCATTTTGTTTAAATCAATTTGATTTAAATCAGGTCCATCCTGCTTTTTAGGAGTTGATTTCAGTCATTTCTGTGTCTGTACAATAAGGTGATTTCATACTTTTATTATTGTGCATCTTTTAAGAGTCTTTAAATTCCTTTAGTGACGTTAGCTGGATAGAATTTCAAGGAGAAAATGATTTCGGTTGTTCATTTCTTCACTGGGGATGAACCAAGCCAGTTACCTTTATGCAAGGCTGGCAGAAGGTGGGGTGGAGGAGTGGAACAGAATTCTAATTGGCTAACAGGGTTCTTATGTCTCAGGCGGGCTCCAAATTCACAATGATTATGTTGGAGAGTGGATCCTGGAACACTTCACACAGATTAAATAATTCCAGATTGTCACTGATGAGATCAGTGATATCCGGTATTCCCTTAAAGCAGAAGCAGTGGGCCGTGTGGGGAGCACACATGCCCTCCTTTGAGGGTTGCACGCATAACTCTTTCATTGTTATGATAGAAATGGGGAGGGTTAACTGGCTGGATGGCTCAGTGAGTTGGGTATCTGACTGGCAGGGTCCCTTGTGCGAGGAGTGCCTCCGCTACCCGGGTTGCCTCCACGGGACGTGCCTGCAGCCTTGGCAGTGCAACTGCCAGGAGGGCTGGGGCGGGCTCTTCTGCAACCAGGACCTCAACTATTGCACCAACCACCACCCGTGCAAGAATGGTGCCACCTGCACCAACACGGGCCAAGGGAGCCACACCTGCACCTGCCGGGCAGGCTTTGCAGGGACCGGCTGCGAGATCGAGTTGGGTATTTGACTGCAGAACATCATGGTAGGAGTTTAATTCGCCACTGTGGATCCCAGAAGAAGAGCTAGCTTCTCTTATCTTTTGATGAGCTATGCAATTGCAGTTTGCCCCTGGGGTGGTGGTGGGGAGGGACATTGCTGAATATCTTGTGCCTAGAAAAATCTGGAAAGGGTTGCTGTAAGTTAGAATTGACTTGGTGGTACACTTGTCAAGTCAGGGCAGCGGGAAGGTAGTTAGGATTTCCCCCCAGTTCAAGTGCCCTGCTCAGCGTCTGATAACTCAAGCCAGTGGCTTCATTTTTAGGTAGTCAGTCCATCCCACATTTGGTCTTCCTCTTGTCCTGCTACCTTCAGTCTTTTCCAACATTATAAGGTCTTTTCCAGAGACTCCTGATATTTCACGATGTGCCCACCAATTATGTGCCCACTCTATTCTGGCTTCTAGTTTGATGTGTTGTGCATACTGATGGAACACATAAGGGGATAAAAGGCACATTTGTCTGACACCTTTGTCCTTAAAGGAAACCATTCTGTATCTCCATCTTCTGTCACATGGTAACGTCTTATCTACAAAACAATGCATGAAGACACTCAAATTCTGAGAAAACAGAGTAACCATAGATTATAATGATCTTGTAGCCTATAAACACAGACTGATCCTCTTCTGAAACTTTTTGCTGTGCTTCACTGGATACAGGTATTTGCAATATGATATCAAGTACCTTTTTGAAGTCCAGCTTAAATATCAGGCACTTTTTTTCTCCATATAAGGCAAAGGCCTTTGTTACAGCATACTGTACTGAGCATCACTTTGCCTGCATGGGGCAATTGAAGCAGTGAGCCTTATAGTTACTGTACTCCTGAGCATCTCTTTTCTTAGGGATTTGAATGTTTATCGAGGGTTTCAATTCTGTGTGCATTTGTTTTGTTTCAAGTCTTTGTTGGCATGCTTTTGTTAGTATTTTGCCAGATTCATTCTCTGTGGCTTGAAATGGTTCTATCCGTATTCCACCCACCCCTGGTGATTTCTTTCTTTCAAGTGCTTTCAGAACGGCTTTAACTTTGTTTTCTAGAACTTCAGGTTCTTCCTCACATAACACCTCTTCAAAGGTGCCCATTCTTTTGACCCTTCTGTATTGGCCTTCAGTATACTGTTTCTACCTTCTCTTTATTTTTACCTGGTCAGATAGTGTGATTCCCTGTTGGTCATTCAGCATTTCTAATCAAGGCTTGATTTTTTTATTTCTGCTGCTGTTGTTATTACTACACACCTAAGAAACAGACTGGGTCTGGGCTGCACACCACCAATAAGAACAACAGCTTCAGTGCCATGTGGTGTCAATCTGTACATGTCAAAACAAGTGCCTACAGCTCTTGTAGGATTGTTTCTGGTTGCCTGAGATCTACCCCCTATTTTAAAAGTCTATTACTTGGCTGGGATTGTTATTTCAGAGGTTATATTAAGAGATGCTAGCAAGTAATGAATGAAATAAGGTAATGCAGCAGCACCCCTCAAGCCCAAAATATTAAACCAGAAAAGGCTAGCTAAACTTGTGTAGAACAAAAACAACAGACCTTGCTGAATGGATGAATGCTTTGAAGAGTGTCTCCCACCAGTACAAGACTCTGGCTGAACTATCTGGAAGTAATGTAGTAGTCTTTGGAGTGCAGCAGGAAGATGAAAAAAAAAATCAAGTGAAATAGGGTTACTTGGATACAGGGCAAATGACTGAGATACCACTATTGAAGTAGCCCATGATTGTTCAAAATTAATCTAATTACCTTAGCATTTTATTTTGTTTTTAACTTTACCTATACAGTAATTCACCCATGTCTATAATTTTAAATTATGACACGAAAATGAAGGATAATTATATCTACACTGCTCAAATGCTTTTTTTTTAAAAAAAGAACACCTTCACCCCACCCTGCAAATCCATAGAGAACACAAGGCCTTTTCAGCCAAATCTTTAGAAGGTGTTGGGGGCCACATGTGGCCGATTCTTGCCCTATAATTTCCTTTTTCCAATGTGGAGCTTTCATACGTGTCCCAGACTGTCTCATCTGGAATGAATCTAGAATTGTGCATTTCATGCAGAAGTATCAACAGTTTATTTACGTTTATTCTCTCTCCTCTCTAACTGGCTGCTATAGAATGTTCCTGGCTCAGTCTTGCCTCCATGCCTTGATACTTGTTGTTGTAGCCACTGTGATGGCAAAAGAAGGCTGTGATCTTGTTGGGGAGGAAGGAAGTGAATCTCCAAAAGAACTGGCGATTCTGAAGAGGTTGGAGCCACTTACCAACATAAGGTACAGTGTCAGTAGCTAAATGTTTTGCTGGCCGTGTGCTTTAAAATTAATGTCCTCCTGTCTTTGGAATGTCTTCTTAAAATAGATTGCATTAGATGTGTGTGTTTGTGTGTGTGTGTTCACTGTTTTAAGTTTTATGCTGGTCTCTGCATTCTAATACTAAAAATTCTGGTATCTTAATACTTTGATTCTGTTGGTTTTTTTAACTGAAAGTCTGAAGTCGATTCTTTCTGCTTTCCATTTTTGAACTGCTGTGAGGGCACTGCCATGTGGGCAGAATTCTGCTGCAGCAAGACAGAGGGGAAGACTAATGTTTTGGATGCTTTAAATTCGACCAGTGGGTATGGGATTTTTGGAATTACAGGACTGTTATTCCCATAATTTGGTGGCAGTGAAAATCCTTGGACTGGCAGGAAATGAAGCTCCCTCATCTTCATGCCATTCTGGTCATTCCTCATTTCCCCTAGCCTCCATCGCAACTCATTCTCCTGTATGCATATCTTTGAGACTGTCAGAGAAACTCATGATTCTCCTAGTGTAAGGGGTGAGCAGAATGTGTTCATATTGATGGAAGATGAAGAACGTGTTGGAATGGTATGGAAGGGAGCGGGCTGCCCCATCTCCTGCAAGTCTGAGGACTTTCAGGCTCATAATTTGACCAGGGAGCTCCTGTGGGAATAATAGTCCTTTAATTCTGAAAATCCTATCATTGGGGGCTATTATTCACGCGACTGGCTGCAAAATATAGTGCATGATTGACCTTGCAAACAAAAGTAGTCCACTGAGAAGGGAACTGGATGTGTAATTTGCACATAAGACTTTTTCCTTCCTGGTTGTACTTGGACATTAAAAAATAAATGGATTGGTTTTAGGCATGTGAACAACCCCAGCTGTTCCATGCTGTTGGTTAGGATTGAGGATAATTATAATAACAAGGCTTGCTTTGTTGATTTACTGCATTAATGTTGTATAAGTATGGCTTTCAAGAAATATCAGGCAGCCCCTCCAGAAAGCCTTTAGCATCTTAAGAGTGTGGGATTCTGTTTTTCGTAAGTTACCATGATAATGAAACATACATCAAACACTTACCTTAAATGAGCTGCTGCGTCATTATTTATTGTGATAGTGTTTGCCTTCATCACACACTCTATCCCTAAATGACAAGATCTAAATAAATAAATAAATGGAAATAATGCAAGGAAATAATGCAAAACTTCCTAATTTGCAGAAGGTTTAAAATGATTTCTCTGTTTTTCTGATGTTTTCTCCTGCAGCTTTTCAACAGAAAGCGGGAGTGATAATGAGCAGTACACATATAAGTTCAGGGTGTGTCGGGAAGTTATTGGAGAAAAACCAAACTCGGGTCTGGTGCAGATCAATAACCAGACCGGGAAGGTGGCAGTTGTGGGGCGCATCAATGAGACCCATCTTGCCAGTGGAAGTAAGACAACTTTACACCTCAACAGGTCCTCTCCATTGTTCGGCCAGTAGCACGCAGACCTCACTGGGTGTCTTTTATATTTCTAATTTTGTCAGGTAAATGGATTATGCTGATCTATAAGGGAGGAGATTCCTATACTAGTCGCTGTGACAAGGAGAAGCGGAAAGCCATAATAATGATTACTTGCAATCGGACATCACTAGCAGTAAGTAGATGTCAAAGGAGGGTGGGTTTTTTATGTACAAATAAAAGGCTTGGAATCCACTTGAAGGATTATACAAGTGTAATTTAATTAGTGTAAATCTCTGATGGAAATTGCCACAAAATAAAAAGTCAGCATGTGGATTTCTTATTACAGTGGTACCTCAACTTACGAATTTAATCCATTCCGAATGCATGCTATTAAGTCAAACTACTCTTAAGTTGGGGTATGTATCTAAAATATTGAAAAAAGAAGTTAAAAAATAAAAAAATTGAAAAAATGTGTAAGTCGAGCAGACTATATCTAAAGTTTGAAACATGGCAGTTAAAATGCCAACAGTTTTCCACTCTTAAGTCAAGCTGGTCTTAAGTCAGGGTGCCACTGTATATGTTAATTAACACAACTGATATGCAACAGCAAGCGCTTACATTGATTTCTTATCTTATATTAGATCATAGCCAAGATGTACACTGATGGGAGTTACACAGGCAGGCATAACTAATAGGAGTTTGGTTTAAGTTTTATTTTATTTTTGCTGCCTTATATATTATTTCTATTAGATGAATTTCTGTAGACAAGTCATTTAATGATGAGAAAGGCTGGCAGGAATGGGAGCATAATTAAGCTGTGAGAGAGGGCAGCCAGGGGAGGGGTATTGTGTGCTTTTATGTTCCCTTGATTTAAAACACACACACACACACACAATGGAGAAAGGCAAGCTACAGACCATTCACCCTTTCGCTAGCAGGGAGCATCATAGAGAAAGAAGACAAGCATGCATCCTGCAATCTGTAGTTACAGAGACCAAGAGGTCAGTGCTGCATGCTTATCTGAATAGGTTATCTCAGTAACAAGGAGATTGCATGCTGCCTTATGAACTGATCTGTAAGTGGAGATTATTACAATGGTGAGAGATTGTGGCCCGGGTGGATCTCTAGGGAAGATAAAGCCAAGTGTGCTGTTTATATACCACCCCGTAGCACTTAAAGCACTCGCTGGGTGGTTTACAAGTATTTATGCAGGGCACCTTTTGCCTCCCCATCCTCACACCCCCCAAGTAAGCTGTGTTTTCATTTCACTGACTTTGGAAGGATGGAAGGTTGAGTGAACATTGAGCCTGCTACCTGGAACTGAACCCCGGGTTGCGGGCACAGCAGTTGAACCACTGCACCACAAGATAAGGGAAGCCCTGTCCTTGTATTTATTATGAAGAAGAGATACTTCACCGAGCTGCCTTGAACTGTTGTCTTCCTCAAACAGACTGGTTTCACCCTGGTGACAGAGGAGCGGGAGAAGGTGAATGAATGCTTTTATATCTTTGAGTTAGAGAGCAGCTTGGCCTGTCCTCCAGAAGATTTGCACCTGCGTGTTGATTCCTCACATCTAAGTGTTGGCTCCATATTGCTCATCACGTATGTTTATATAAAATATTTAATAACACCTCTGCCACCTTCCCCTGTTTTAGAGCTGCTATGTACGGTGGGTGTAAACTCTTAAAACCCTTGAATCAGAATGTTGGAATTCCAATTTGAACTCCCTCGTGTTTGCTTAAATTGGCATTCCCTTTCACAATCAGAATTTAGCATACAATAAAAATGTAGATTTGAGTAAAATAACAGTGCTTTACAGCAAAGGGTAGTAGCATCTCAGATGTTCTGAGCCTGCATCGGAATGTACTAGCGTTAGTTTTGAGTTGGCTTCCCAACACACTGTTCTAAGGGGTGCCCTTGCACAGAGCTCCATCAGCACCATGTGAGCGGCTGCCAGGGGTCGATGCTTATTTACTCCTGGGTTTCAGATGAAGCCCCGCCCCATCTCACCCCACATGTGGCTGGGATTAAAATTAGAGGGCATGTTGGTGGTAAGGCTTCTTTGCACATTGAAAATGCAATGTCATTTTCTCTAAAGAAAAGGAGTAGCTGTAGGAATTGTTTTCTGTATCTCTGTTATGGGGGTTATGTTCTTAAACTAAATCACCACAGTTCCCTTCCTGGCATGTTTTGTTATCTAACTTTATTTTTCAGGTTTACTTCGCTGGTTGCCGTGTATATCATTGGAGGATTCCTCTACCAACGTCTAGTGGTCGGAGCTAAAGGCATGGAGCAGTTTCCCCATTTTGCTTTCTGGCAGGATCTAGGCAACGTAGTTGCAGTAAGTGATAAAACAAACATCCATAAGAAGGGGGCAACTTTTGGCTTACTCAAGGGTTGTGTGAAATTTTCATTCTCACGGGCTGTTACACCACTAATTTCAGTGGCTGGCTGTACAATCAGAAAGGAAGAGTTCAATTCAGACATAATGAAAACACATGGGCTATAATTATGGAAATGAACTACAGTTACCTTTGGGTCCTGCATATTCAAGTGAAAGCTCCCGGGTGCCTTTCAGCTGTGCCAAGAAGAGACTAGAAATGAGCTGTACGAGGAACTTTCAGATGAAGTAAGATGTAAAAAGGGCATGTATAAAGAATGGAAGGAGAGATAAATTATCAATGAAGACCTAATTATAAAGGGAAGGTTGGGAAGTTCAACATTCAGAATGAGTTTAGACAAGATTTCCTTGATTGACTAATTAGCTACAGTATGATGTGACTTTTCGCTAGGCTGTCACACGTAATTGTTTGGAATGAATCTGTAATATAGTAATCCCCCGTTTATCATGGGGGGGTAGGCACCTGAGCCAACACGCGATAAAGGAAAATCTGCGATATGCAGATATTGGGTTGGGCTGGGACTGATGGGGGGGGCTGTCTGGGACCTCCTACACTTACCTTAGGCCTGGCACTTCCCTGAACGGGCCTCTGATGGGCTTCCTGGGCCCGTCGGAGGCCCCAGAAGTGGTTTTGGGCAATCCTGAAGTCACCTTGGCTTTGCCGGAAACCACTTCTGGGGCCTCCAGCAGGCTTGGGAAGTCTGACAGAGACCCGCTTGGCGTAGCACCAGGTCTGGGGTAAGTGCAGGAATCCTCAGAGAGGCCTCCGCATCGTACACCAGGGGCCCTTGCCTTCATATACTGCGGTAAATGTACCATGAAATGGTGGGGGACGGCTGTACTATTTGTGTTTTCCGTTTTTAGTTTTTAATCTATCATAGTGGCTTTCTTTCTTTTAATTAGTTTGCTTATTGTTCTTAGCTTTAATATTGCCTTTTAAATGATTTAAGATGCCTCATCAAAATCATTGTTCTTAACTTGAACATTGTCTTTAGTGTTTCTGGGTTATATATTGTCCTTCAGCATTGTAAGCCACCTTGGGTCCTTTCCAAGAAGGCAGGGTTAAAATATTTAAAATAAAAGAATGAATAAATAAATGCTGAAAGCCAGAACAAGAATGTGGAAACAGTATGTCCTCTGGCTAGAAATGCTGCTTAACACCTACTTTTGCCTTTTCTTCCTAAGGGAAACCAGTGCTCAGTCTAATGCAGGTAAAGGGGGTGCTACGGCAAAGGAAGAACAATCTTCTTGAAATGAATTCAAGTTCATTGGAAGGATGAACTAAATTCAAGGGGTAGTCAAGGCATTTGCAGGTGTAATCTCATATAATGTCTAGAATGGGAGATGAGATGAGATATGAATATTGGAGGCAGGCCACTGTCATAGAAGAGTGAAGTTGGAAGGGGCCTATAAGGTCAACAAGTCCAACCCCCTGCTTGATGCAGGAATGCGAATCAAACAATATCGGTCAGAGGGTTATCCAGATTTCTCTTGAACACCTCTAGCATTGAAGTACTTGCCACCTCAAGGTCATTGGTTTCACTGTTGTGCTGCTCTAACAGGAAGATATTCGGCCAACTTAAGCCCATTGTTGTGCATCCTGCACTCAGGGGTGATCAAGATCAGATCCTTCCCCTCTGTAGGAGGAGGCAGTCCTTCAAGTATTTAAAAAGTGCCATCATATCGTCCCTCCATCATGTTTTCTAATGATGCCCAGTTCTTTCAGTCTTTCCTTATAGAGTTTGGTTTTCATCCTTATCCCCCTCCTCTGAACTTGTTCCAGTTTGTCAGTCTCTTTCTTGAAGTGTGGTGTCCAGAACCGGGCACTGTATTCAAGGCGAGAACTTTGAACTTATATGAGAACTGGACTTTGCCCTTGGCTGCAAACGGCATTGGGTGTGTTTCAGTTAAGTGTTATTTAAACACATTCTGGTTTTCTTTCCAACAAACAAGCCCAAGACCTAGCATGCTGCAATAAATGTCTCATGGAGTAGTCCTGCATGGTGTATTTCGCTGTTCTTGCTGGAAGTGAGAGCAACGAGGCATGATGCTAATACTTGTTGTGGCAGGGTTCCCACAACAGGGTTTCTGGTTTTTTTTTTTTAATTTCATTTCTGTGTTGCATTTCTTCTATAAAAAGACTCAAGGTGGATCACAACAATTCCAAAACTAAAAGGTCAATAAGATTATGCAATTAAACATAGGATCATTTAAAAATTAATCATATAAAACATAGTCAAACCATTTTAAAAGCACATCTTAATAATTTTTTTTTTTAAGAAATCATAACCAAAGCCTCCATGATAATCTACCTTGGAGGCCCAATGTGAATGTTAAAAACTTAAAAAATAATGTCTTTACTTTGATGGCAGATGGACAAAGAGGAGACAGGTTTCTCTCTCAAGGGAAGACATTCCAAAATTTGGGAATATTGACAGAGAAACCTTCTTCTCACATTCCTGATAAAACATCAGTGAAGGCAGGGGGACTAAGGAGGGAGGGTTCCTCTGAAGACTTTAGGAGCTGTGAGGGCTCATATAGGGAGACACAGCCATTCAGATAGGCTGGGCTCAAGCTGTAATGGGTTTTATAGGTCCTAACTAGTAGTTTGAACTGGGACTGGAAATGGACCAGAGCTGGTTAATTGCTGTAGGATCTCCTCTTTGTAGGATCAGCGTCTGCTGCCTGACTATAGAAAATACCCCCCCCCCAAAAAAGAAATCATGATTCTAAGCTGTATTACCAGAACAGGCCATTAGAAGGAGCCAGATACGTTGCTATATAATTACCATGTTTTTTGCTCTATATAAGATGCACCTTTTCCTCCCCTCAAAAGTAAGGGGAAATGTCAGTGCATCTTATAGAGAAAATACAGCCCTCCGTGGAGGGCCCCCCAATGTGGCTCATGGCTCCTTTTCTCCCCTGAAGGGAGCCATGAGCTGCAGTGGGGGCTTCCACAGTGGTCGCCACGGTTCCGGAGGTCTCTGTGGTGGTGGCTGCTGGGAGTCTCCAGCCCATTCCACTCATGGGGCCTCCGCTTCATCTCCCTGGGGAAGGTTGTCCTTCTGGCCTGGCTGCCCAATCCGGGCAGGAGCTTGGCCTTCTCTTTGCCACCTCCTCTGGCAGCGGACCAGGGAAACGGTTGTGCAGGCAGGCGTGTCATCTCAGCGCTCCACTGCTGAAAGCGGTAGGGACGGGACACTCGGGCTCTTTCTCAGACTAGGGCATTGAGCATTCTCACGTTAATATTGAGACACTTAAAATGATAGAGCTGAAACCTTTCTAAAAATGTGCAGGACTGTGGAGATTGAAGAACATGAGAACTGGACTGCAACTCAACACAAGTATCAGAAGGCTCCACTGACCTAGAGGTGTTTTAGGGCTGTCATTTAAGGGTGGGACTTTGTATTTTGCTGTTGACTTTTCTTCAAGATAGTAATAAAAGTTAGGTCATATCATTCTAGGGGCTAAACATTTCCATGTAACTTCTAACTAAATTGACAGTCTTTGCTTCTAGTCTGATGGTAGTATGTTAATCCATCTTTTTTTTTGTTTGTTTTTAGGATGGCTGTGATTTTGTGTGCAGATCTAAACCACGAAATGGACCAGCAGCATATCGTGGTGTTGGCGATGATCAACTTGGAGAGGAGTCTGAAGAACGAGATGACCATTTGCTACCTATGTGACCTACCAACCTTGTTCTGTGATTTGTTATTTGTGTAGGCAGGTGGCACTGAATCATGTCTCCTCCTCCTCTGTTTTTTTCCTCCCCTTTTCTGGTTGGCCCTAAACCTGTTATGCCCTGGGGCAAGGGGCAGGGGGTACAAATGTAAAGCTGTGCTAATAATCTGTGGAATATGGGAAATTCCAAGGGCCCTGCGCAGCAAAAATGGTGAGGTCACCACCGCAGTTACTTTTTTACATGACTTGTGGGGAAATGCTTCAAAGACTACTGAGGGAGAACGGGGTGGGGGTGGGGGGGAGAAGTATATATAAGGAGGAAGTACTTGAATGGAGGGGGTTAGAGCTGCAGTATAATAGGTATTTTCTGTAGGCTTTTTTTCTTCAATACTTGGGATCTCCCCTGTCATTTCAGTTAAACCTTTTTTTCCTAGACTTGCAACTTGAGGGAGCATTCCCTTGGCATTTTCAAAATTGCAGGAAGAGCTGGGGGTTCTTTTTTAACCAAAGTGTTGATCTGAATTTCTTTTAGTCACTAGCAAAAAAAATGCTTACCAATAATATGTTTAAGATGTTTATTTTGTAAAACAGTCTCACGTGAAATAGAGGTTGAAATTATTTAATAATTTAAGGGAGAGAATCTTCTCAAAGCAGCATGTGCTTAAAGAGACAATTCCTGCAATATCAGTCCATAGCTTTTAATAGCTTTTGGAACAGATGAGCCATTCAGCTTTAATTGTGAGCACGATAGCGTCTGAAGCTGCAGCATTTTGGAAGATTTTGTGCTGAAGGAGAGTACGATCTAACTAAAGAGTGGCTGAATAGAATTATCCAACAGATGTATGAAGACAGTGTCTTTTCATGTTGGTTGTTCCAAGCTCTTGCAGTGGTTTGGAAGTAATGGAACATTATCTGTTCTGTTACTTAGTGGATTGCTGGGAAGGTATGAATTTTGTCTGCACTCTATTTAAAAAAAATACAGCTCCAGTTCAAAATGCTTTTGCTCTTGAAAACTGGGCAACCATAGCCAACTCTTTTGGAGAGCATAATTTACACTTGCTATCTTGTCAGGAGCTAGTATGTCTTAACAGAGATAAATCTCTGGGTGCACATAAAGGCAAATACGTATTTTTTTTTAATATAGGCACAAGCTTCCAACAAGGTTAGCTATACTTGATTCTGTCTGTTTTCTCAAATGCTTCCCTAACAGGAATGAAGTGTTCACTATAACTTATCACTTTTCATGGTGGTGTCCAAAAGACTTTGTTACAAAGAGATGATACAACTTTGAAACAAATAAAATGGCCTGAAAGTCCTAAAATGTATTGTGGTTAATTAGAATAGCTTGTGAATGACATGAATCATACAAGGATCATCTTTGAAATGCTGTAAGCAGTAGGCAAACAGTTATGACCCCCCTCCAAAGGCTTTGTTTCAACTCTTGCTACTTCTTTCCTATTTCCAAATCAGGCTCAGTGCTACTTAAATTAAGAACTCAGAACAGTTTCAGAAGAATCTAAACTTCTGCAAGTGATTAAAACCCCTTGTTTTTATAGAAGTGAAACTTTGTATTCATGCAGTGAGTGGGTAAAAGGCCACAATTTGAAAACCATCAAAAGTAAGGTTCTTTACTGAATGTAAAGGCAAAATTATCTGCAAGTAAGATAACTCATTCAATTAATATATATAATTCTTTGGAACAGGTTTGATTTGTATATCACAATAAGACAGGTACAATATCTATGGGTGATCTCACCACTAGCAGTATGCTACTAAATATCATGATGGCTGTAGGAGCAACTAAACTAATCAAACCAGTTCTTAGTCAGGTCTTTCACCAGAGTGATGATTAAAGAGATTAGTGAGGTCTGTGAAAGCGTGGAGGATGTAATGTTGGGTAGTTGCTCAGAAAAGGCTAGATTTCAGATATTTTTGTTTCTGATAATGCACATCCACCCCTGCCATTTGCATGTTTACTACCTTTATTTCAGAGGTCATGATATAATTATTAATGAACAAATATTGGTAAAAATATTAACAGAAACAGATTGAGCCTCCATTTCTGATTTGTATGGCCCATGGATTAGATTTGCAACGTTTCAGACTCTGCTTATGTCACATTCATACTCCATGATAAGCAGGAGTATTTGGAAATGTATGTCAGCATGTTGGGGGTACCCTCAGTAAGACAGGATTTTCTTAAATCATACATTAGAATAATTGAGTTGGAAGGATTCTATATGGATACTGAGTCCAACTCCCAGCTCAATACAGGAATCCAAGTCAAATCAGATCTGAAAGGTGGTTGTCCATTTTTCCTCATATCCAAATGGAATCTAGTTTGTTGTTTTTGTTTGAGCCCATTATTACATGTCCTGTATTCTGGGATAATCAAGAACAGGTCCCGCCCCTCCTCTGTATCAACAGTCTTTTAAGTATTTGAAAGAGACTATCATGTCTCCCCTCATTCTTCTTTTCTCAAGGCTAAACATGCCTAGTTCTTTCATTCTTTCCTCATAGGGCAGGGCTGTCCAACTTTGAACAGGCCGAGGTCTACTTTTTCCAGATGAAAGTGCCTGAGGGCTACTACACTAAAACCTCTACTTATGAATTTTATCTGTTCTGACCATACGCTCATTAAGTAGAGCAGCCCTTGAACTACCCCGCTCGGCTGAGACAGTGGGCTGACAGACCCAGAGCTTTGCTGGGGCAGTGGTGGCCCTTGGGGTGGGGGAGGTAGAGGTAGAGAACTTATCCCCTCACATTTTTTATTGATGGCTGGCGGGCTACTTTTGAACCCCTCATGGGCTACTGGTAGCCCCCGGTCTACCTGTTGGACAGGCCTGTCATAGGGTTTTGGTTTCTAATCCCCTTATCATCCTTGTTGCTCTCCTCTGAACTTGCTGCAGTTTGTTCTTGGCATGGTGTCCAGAACTGCGTCCAATATTCTAGGTGAGGCCTAACCAGTGTTAAATAGTGGGAACTAGTACCTCAGAGTTTCCAAGCCACAATTTGGTCAACAGGATCTTTTCCAATAGGATAACTGTGTTTTGAAACAATGGGGTGCTTGAGTTTTACGAGTGTTGAATTGGACTTGGGGGGGTGGTATATGCCTAAACATTTATTAGCAATTTGGAGAATCACAGTAAAATAGTTGATCAATTTTTTCTCTAGCTCGCCAGGGGTAGGGGGTGGTGGACCGCCAGCTTTATGTGAAAGTCCTGGTGAATGGTTTAACCAGTGCTCTTCCAACATTTCTCCCATGTTGAAATAGTCTGCAGGACTTTTCTAGTGTTAGTCAGGTCTTCCACCAGTTCTTAGGTCTTCCACCAGAGTGATGAACATTAAGCGATTAGTGAGGTCTGTGAAAACGTGGAGGATATAATGTTGGGTAGTTGCTCAGAAAAGGCTAGATTTCAGATATTTCTGTTTCTGATAATGCACGTCCATCCCTGCCACACTACATTTTGCATGCTCACTACCAGATGGGTAGGATACAAACATTCATACCCTTTTGCACTTTGCCTGATATTTTGCTTTTAAAAATGCCACTTCCATGCTGTATCCAATTTTCATGATAGCTCCCCATCCCAACAAAAAAATTAAGGACGAAAAAAATCCACACAAACAGAAAATATCACCCTTAGACAAAATACCTTTCATTTAAGTCATCTGTAACTGACCTATCCAAAGCAACAGAAATCCCTATAAATGTCACTCATTTCTTGGAAGAAATAAAAAGCTACTACCATAGCTGTTTTTTAAAACAAATCTAAACCTAAAAGGGCATAGGAACTAAACCTTTTACTCATGTTTAAAATTTGACACACTTGACCTGAAGTTACTATCAGACTTGAAAGTTTTAAGAAATTACAGTTGTTTGCCATTTTCTATGACAGATATCTGGTTTTTAAACTTGAGCTCAAATGGATGTCTTCCACACCAGTCAAATGTAGCTGTTTTCTGAATTCAGGTTTTGTGGTTGATTACATTCCTAGTATAAACTTAGTGTACAGACAAGTAGTCATTCAAGAGAAATTTGAGCAACCACCTGCCAGATATCCTTTGATCTGTATTCCTGCATGGAGTGGGGAAATTGGCTCCTTCCAACTTCACTATTCTATGATTCTGTCGTTTATAGAAATATGTTACTATGACTGAAAGTTAGATTAAATTGTCTTAAATGTACCACAAGAACTATTGTTGAATTTTGTTCAACACCTTCCATTAAATGTAAAACAGAAATGAGAAGTCTTGTAGCACTTCTAAAACAAGCTTTTATTTTCCATAAACTTGTGTGTGCCCAAGCACACAATCTTCTGGTGAATGCAGTAGCTGCATCTCTGGGCAAAATTTAAAACTGTTGGCAAGGAGGTTGTTTTGAGGAGGACAACAACAGGGTGTATTGGTCCTGTGTAAAGAGAAATCTTTAATAAACAATAAGCAGTGATTAGTTCCTGTAACAGAGTAGAGTCATTCTTATATGAAGACAGCACAGTTAGCATATTCCAGAAACCTTACATTCATTCATTCTGCAGTGACAAAGTACCACATCCAGGCTGGCAGTTAAACATTAAGGACATCTTCTCCATAACACCCTTGTTCACTACATGCCCCTTTCAAGTCTATCATACTGTATTTCTTTTTAAGGTTATATACTTATCAATTTATTATGAAAGAAAAGATTAAGAGGAGTCCTTATCCAAGTGCCATGACTGTCCTTTAGCCGTTATCTTCAACCTTTCTAACTCACTTCTTGAGACAATTATTCATCAAAGGGTAATGTTGTACAGAAATGCAAATACCTATTCTAAATCATTACGACACTTCAGAATCTGTAAAGGCACAAACATGGAAAGAAGCTTACAGTTTACAAAAAACAAACAAACCAAGGATTAAGGATGCTGTGCTTTGATGTAGAGTTTTGTTTTTGTCAGCACCCCACTTTTTAATATGTCTGTTATCAGGGAACAGCAACAAAACCTGCTGCAGAACTATAAGGGAAAGGTGTCTACTTCAGTTTCATATGGATTTGGGAGAATCAAGAGTAAAATCAGGTCACAGAAAGGCTACCAACATCATTTTTGAAGGACTCTTTTTACTGAGGAAACAAATATTTGTATAGTAAACAAAAATAAACAGGTTTTGTTAGAAGATATAAACATGAAGGAATCTTCATCCCATATATTCCCTCGGGGGAGGGCAAGATATAAAACTGAAAAAAGAAACATTTTAAAGTCAAGATAGAAATAGAACTTCAGTACACTTAGATTCTCCTTTGGATTTTTGATGTTATATTTCAAATGCACAGAACAAACGAGTGGGATTGAAGGTCTTTAAAAGAAGTTTTCCTTTGATGCCATAGTCTTATTGCTCATGTTGTCTTGGGAATGGTCCCGACAGGCATGAACAAGCTCAAATATTTAAGTGATCCATAACACTTTGCTCCCATGTTCTATACAGTGCTGACTCGCCTCCAGTCAACTTTAAGAACTGGGAAAGAGATCATTAAAAACTTCAGTCTTCACTGTTCCAAAAGGAATCCTCCAGCTTCCCGCCCTCAGCAAGAAAAAAATCTAATTAAGCTTCCGTACTAATTTATCTTCTGCAGTATGTGTAGAAGAAGAAGAAAATTCAACGGGAATGAGAATGCTATAAAATCCAGCAACACCACTCGAGAAGAGGAAAGGCCCTCCTCAACTTTTCTTCTCAGGAAAACACAAAAACAGCTCTTACCTTCTTTGTTGTGTTACCTGAAGAAATGTTCAAGGCCTCCAAGGGAGTTCTCCCCCACCCCCATGTAGCACCAAGATACAGATTTTGAGAGATCAATTTCCCTTCAATCCCTTCAGATTCCCTCTGTGCAGAAGACATGAAGAACTGGCCTCAGCCTTGAGGAGGGAACACCGTTTTCTCAACATTATTAAGTATCTTTGAGAATGTTGATCTTGGCACAGATCTTGAGAGCAGGACCCAGTTTGATGTTCATCGCGCTCATGAGATGTTCTTCTTTCAGCAGGAGCAAGGCCTGGCCATCAATCTCCTGGGAACGAAACTCCTCTGCGATATCTTGGCAACCTAAAACATTTAAGGAATGAATGATTGATTTTATCTATATACTGTACTCTAAAAAATATCTGGCTCAAAGGCCACTCTGGGCTATGTACAACATTTATAAAATACAAACCCCCCCCCCGGGGGGGGGGGGTGTCAAATCAAATTATCATTAATATAAACTAACATAGGCATAAGAAATAAAATCACAATCTCTGACATATGTAGAGACAACAGAGAATAAAAACAAAAAGGGTACAGATAATAAGATAAAAGCAATAAACACCAAATCAACAGTAGAGGAATAGTAGTACAGTAGAACCACCATATCCATGGGGGATCGTTTCTGGGACCACCACCCCCTGGTGGATAGTGAAATCTGCAGATAAGAGCAAACACCCTTATCTGGGTTGATGGTGGTGATAGGGTTGGTGGGGTGCTGGGATGAAAGCTTATGCCCCGACACTCCCCAAATGGCAAGGAGGGAAGAACCCCCCCCCTTTCTACTTGCTCGGCTGTAGCAAGGAAAAAAATAAAAATAAAACAAAATATTTCCTCCTTGCCACTGCCACAGGCCAGCTAGAGGTGCCTGGCTGGCCTGCAGTGGTGGCAGCAGCAAGGTGGAAAATAAATAAATAAAACTTAGCACCCTGATGCCTACCACCGTCCTCACCACTGCTGCAGTGGGACAGCCAGGCACTCTCCGGAAAGGGGGGGGGGGGCTCACTCGGCTGGCCAAACAGCCTTTGAACTTCCAGGTCAGGTCCCAGGCAGCAGAAGTTTTGAATTTCCCACTCAAATGTCCTATCTGCTGCCCAGGACCTGAGTGGGAAATTCAGAAGCTGGTTGGCTGAGCAGGTCTTTAAAGTCCACACCTCACCCCACTGGAGGGTGCCTGGCCTGCAGTGGTGGCAGTAAGTTTTTTTCCCTATTGCTGCTGCTGACGCCGTCAGCCAGCAGTAGGGGAACAAAACTTACTGCCACTGCCACTGACCAGACACCCTCTGGAAGGGTGAGGTGGAGAATTTGAATTTCCCGCTCAGGTCCCAGGCAGTGGATCGAAAGTTTGAGCGGGAAGTTCAAAACTTCCACCAACTGGGAAATTCAAAGGCCGGTTGGCCAGCCACGTGAGTCCCCACCCCACCACTCTGGAGGGTGCCCTTCCTTGCCATGCCCCCCCCCCAGCTGATCACCAACCGTGGATAACTGAATCTGTGGTTGGTAAATCAGCGGATGTGGGGGTCGTACTGTATTCACATGCATCCACTGCAGATTAGATCAGGATAGGCCAGCTTGAACAGCCAGGTTTTCATGAAAGGTAAAAATATGCAAGCAAGCAGCTGTTCCACCCAATGGTGCCCTTTCGTGTCATTTTGACTAACAGGAAACACTAGGCATTGATTTGAGAGTGGTGCCTCGCAAGCGCCCTGTCTTGGGCTTTCACAGCTCTCCCCCTCGCCAAGTTGAAGGAGCCGGTGGGGACTCCTTTGCCTTGGTGAGGTGGAGGAAAGTGAAAGCTGCTCCTCCCAAGTGCCCTGTCTTCAGCACAAACAAGCAGGAGCCCCGCCGGTGAGTTCAGCTTGGCAAGGTGTGGCATTACACTTTGGGATTGGCATAACTGTAGCCATATTTTGCCATTTCAGAAGCAAGAGCTTTTAATGGCATAGGCCTCCTGAGTTCTTTGCAACAGCAGACAAGCTGTGCCAGCACACTAGCCCTCCCTCTATCTTCCTTAGTTAGGTTAGATTTCTTTGTCTTCTCATATTACCAGTAAAGCTTGCCGATAAGTGATGTCATTGTCTCCTACCATTACTAGTTAAGTTTGCCAATTAGAGTACTGTGTCTTATCACTAAGCTGAAGCTTACCAATTAGAGCAATGCACAATACACGTAATGCATAATGTAGACCTCCCATGTAACGCCCCTCTAATCATATTTAGGGAATTTATTGCTGCGACACAAAGAAATGATGTAATCAGCTATGCTAATATCCGCTGGTTCGGATATTCGTGTCTGTATCTGTGTGTGTGTGTGTTCTTCAAAGCGCTTCCCCGCTACTCCAGTACCCAGGTGCCCCTGGTTGCCCCAGATTATTGCTACAGCAAGGTGGGGGGGGCATGTCAAAAAATCTGAAATATACTGGGACTGCAGTATATGAACCACAATGTGGTGGGGACTACTGTACCTTTAAAAATTAGCCAAATTTTCTTTGCCATAAGGTTTTGTGGCTTGTCGCATCTGAATAAGAGTATAGCAAAAAAAAAAAAAAAAAAAAAAAACTTCTGGCTTTAAGGCACCATGCAGCTCATTTGTTGTTTTTCTGTGCATAAAGTATTTAAGGGCACCAGGCTGAAGTGGAATTTTGTGGGTAACATGACATCCCCCCCCCCAAAAAAAAATGCTGTATCAACACACACAACTAGTCACTGTCATCTACAGACAGACATCATCAGAGTTGATTGACCATGCCTAGCAGCACTAATACTAACCATATCTGGGCATTCCCTTTTGCCCCTGCCCCAAATTACATACTCTTACAATAGTGTAAGGGGAAAGCAGATCATTTTTCGGTGCACATATTACTTCTGTTGCAACCCAGTCAGTGTTGACAATACTAAGTTACTATTCCAGACTCAATTCTGCTGCCACCCAAGCATTAGAGGACAGGAGGTGAGTTTGAAATGCTAAAACTGCTGCATGCATTAGGCTCAAGTCCACTATGCATGATAAGTCTTCCCTCACATTTCTAACTGGATAGAAGAACAGAATGTCCAAATTAGACAGCTCTCTACTACTACAAACCTAAAAGCAGAAACCTTTGTTGTGTTGACATAGCTGGCAATCCAACATATAATTACTAGCCATGTCCTTCTCTTGGGTACATGAGGGAAGGAGATGGCAGACTTGCCTTGAAGGGATGCAATGAACTCGTATACTTCCTCTACACTCCAACGGCTGGGATTGCTGGACAGAAAGACTGGGTTGATACCGTGCAGATCGGGAACCGGTTGCATCATGTTAGAGCTGGCAAGGTCTCGCTCCCCATGGCTTCCCCTCACTGAAAGTGGTCCTGGTGAAGTCGGGGATAGAGCTTCATCATAACTGGAGTTATCAGATCCTCTACTAGAGTCTTCTTGACCCTGCAAAACAGAAAGCAACAGAAGATACAGTGTAAGAAATATTGAGGAACGGGAAGATTATTTTAAACTACTGCAGTTAAACCTACGTTAAATTAGCCAACACAGAGACTTAGTAAATCACTGAGGCGTTGCTTAGTCAATCCATTGATTTAATTCATTTCTTTTTAAAAAATGTTGATTTATGAATGTGGGGTATTATTGACCTGATTCCTGGGTCAGTTGGAGGCCCCAGAAGTGGTTTAAGGCGATCCAGAAGGCACTACGGGTTTTTTCGGAAGCCACTTCGTTTGCCAGAAACTACTTCTGGGGCCTCCGACAGCCCCAGGAAGCCCATCGGAGGCCCACTCAAGGCAGTGCCAGAACTCGGGTAAATGCAGGAGGCCTCAAACAGGCCCACACAGTGTGCCGCAGGGGGCATTGCCTTCATATACTGCGGTCCTGCGATATACCAGGACCGCAGTATATGAACCACGAAATGGCGGGGGACAACTCTATAAGATACTGTTGGTTTGCAGTATCTTAATATTTTGTTTTGTAAGATAATATGTCGGTTTTCAAGAGCTTAATATACTATTAAGCATTTTGGAGTCAGTCACTCATTTGCAGAGAGAAAAATGTTGGAGGGGGGGGGGCATTCCCTTCCTTCTGTCACCCTAGCCTTCAAAGCAAACCTTCCCCCTCCCCATGCTGCAGCTGGCTGCGCTCTCCTTACTCAAATAAACCAGGTAAAACTTGCTTTGAGAAAATTCCCAGGCACAAAGCAGAATCACCATCCAGTAATTTTGCAGCTTAAATGAGCAAGCTGTTCAATATTATTCTCATTTTAAAATGTCTTTTTAAAAACCAGTTTGAAATGGTTGGCCACAAAGGAGCTAACTGTCCTTTCTGAGTGTCAGGATAGACAACCCCCAAAACTCTGGTGTGTGTGTTTTTTTCCTAGCTTGAAAAGCACTAATTACAACAGGGTTATGAGAGATAAGAACATGTTAATTTTTTTAAGTACTACAAGGGACCATTTTCCTTCTAGGTAAGCAGTTTCCCCCCTTTTATTAATATATTTAGGCTTTTCTAATAATTGTACAAAGGTGATGTTTAAAAACAATGTTAGTTTTTTTAAAAGTATGTTGAAATCTATGCCCAAACCTCCCAAAACAGACTGCCTTCTACCCACTAGAACAAATTTTGTGTTGATTTGACCTCCGGTTTTTACATTAGAACTTTTTGTTTGGACTGCCACCCTTGTCAGCATTACCTGGTAAAATGTGGGTTTTATTTTTCCAGCTGTACCAATATATGATTGGGCTACTCTAGCCGGAACTGAGTTTTGTTCTCGAGCACTAAAGGTAAAATGATGAACAGAAATGTGATGACAGAATCCCCTATCTGTTTTACTGCAACTGTCGACTGGCAAATCTCTAAGGAGATAGGTGCCAGATTAAACCAGGCCTGAACTAATGCAGTCATATCAGCTTCAACTGATACAGCCCTGATGGCCTTGCTGAGAGAAACTTTGGAGTGATCCTGGCAAACATTGCAGGGAAAACTCATTGTTCTTAGCTTTAAACATTGTCTTTAATGTTGTTGACAACTGTTGTATACTCATTGTCTTTAATTTTAAGTATTGTCCTTCAATGTCGTAGCAAGGTGGGTACTTTTCAAAGAGAGAAGTGAAGTAAAATATTTTAAATATAAAGTTAAAAACATGTATTTAACCAACAGTTCCATATTTACTTTAGCATCCAACTGCAGTGTTAAGAGACATTCCCTTAACACATCATTTAGGTCCTTTTTAAAGGAGAAAGATGGGGTAAAAATACACTAAAAATAAAAACAGGATACTGGTTTGTGTGTGTGTGTGTGTGTGTGTCGTTATAGTCATGACCAACTCTTCGTGGCTCCATGCCCAGAAGTTTTCTTGGCAGAAATGCTGTGGTTTAATTCCAGCTTCACACTACCTTGAAGAAGACCAAACATATTCTATGGAACAATGAGGAGAAGGTAACCTAGAAGCCTAGTGTATGGATTGAGATGTATTAAACATTTAACAATTTGGCAGAGTTTGTCTAGACATCTTGGCCTTTACACCTCTGTCGGATAAGCTCCTCCCAGCCCTACTGTGTCAGAGCAGAAATCTTCAGGTGGGATTCCATTTCCCCAGGTAGAGAAGAAAAAACAGATGGGATTACAGCCTTACCCGGTGACGCTTGCCCTGAATCTTGGCTCGGGCAATCTCTGAACTGCTGCGCCGAGGCCCACGGCGACGGCGGGCATAATTTGCTTCTTGCAGTTCTTTCATTTTTTTCCTTTGCAGCCGAAGTTGATGGCTACAACCCACATTGTACCTGTTGTATTAAAAGAGGGAAGTTCTGTAAAATCTTAGTTCTTCCAGTCCAAAATGGGAGGGGGGAGCAGGAGGCTTTAAATATCTGTATAAAGTGCTACGCCTATCTCATCCATCAGCCGAAATTTACTGAAAATGCTTTTCTGCCAGAAGGCAGAGGCTTGCCTATGGCCTACGAACCCACCTTTCTTTGTACCCAGAGATGTTGGCAAGTCTTGAGACCCAAGTCACCAATCCAAGTGCAAGTCTATGCTCCCAAGCCCCAAGTCAGAGCTGCAAGTTGCTTGTTGTCCCCCCCCCCCCAAGGCTTGGGACTCAAGACTTGGTACCAAACCCCCACTGCCTGCCCCCATCCCCATCAGCCTACCTGCTGCTGACTCCATTCCGGAATCCGACTGCTCATTCCCCACACACAAGTGCTGGCCAGATGAAACAGGGAGAAGTTAGAGGGCCTTTCACAGTGGCACTCTAGCCTGTTATGCTCCAAAGGAAGGTCCTCCCAACTTCCTCTTCCTAGGGCAGGCTGGAGGATCACTGGGGCAATTAAAAGAAGGCATAGCTTGGAGGGCCTGCCCTCTGACTACAGCAGGCACGAAAGGCCCCATGATGTGGTGCATTTGAAGATGGTGGTGACAGCAGCAAGTATGCTGGTGGTTGTGGGGCAGAGGGACTTGACAACACAATTTGGACAAACGGATCAGATCACAGATCAAGACAAGTCACAGGTGTGACTCAATTGTGAATCAAAAGCAAGTTGCAAGTCCCCCTCCCTGTTTCTACCACTGCCAAAGCTGGATGTGGGGACTGCCAAACGAAAAAATGCAACAGCAATACCGACATAACTGTTAGCATTAGAGGCTTTGATAGCTCAGGTTCCATGGAAAGTATTGCCTCTTTATAAAAGTATCTGACATACATTAGTCACTATACTGAAGGTCTATAATGTAATACCTTAGAAAATGACTAGGCAACCTGTAAGCTACATTAAGCTTTTCAAGGACTGAACTACAGCCCACAATGCCCTCCTTTTAAAATGTATTGATTAGGATTTTTGTGAACAAGCATGAAGCCACAAAATGCCGCACATTATATAAAAACATGGCACTCAGATTTTAAAAGTACAGTGGACCCTTGTATAACGAATGGTTTGTATAACATAAAATTTGTACAACATAAAAATTCCGGACATAGGGGAAATTTGCTTAACATAATCGCCTATGGGGCAAATCTGTACAACATAAAAATGGGATCACTCTGTTTTCAATGCATTCCTAAGGGGAATTTGTATAAAGGAAAATTTGCTTAACATAATTTCATTTGGAACAAATTAATTCCTTTATACAAGATACCACTGTATGTATATCATAAAATACGTACAGTAAAACCATGGTTTACAAGCATAATTTGTTCCAGGGACATGCTTGTAATCCAAAGGACCGGTATATCAGAGGAAATATCCCCATAAAAAACAATGGCAACTCAAATGATTCGTTCTACAGCCCAAAAATAGTTACTACTGTTTTTACTATTTTTGGAGGGAATGAGAATGTATCCAACAAGGAGTTGGTGAAAATCCTCACAAGAGCAGGGAGAACTAAAACGGCTTGCATTTGGAAGAAGGCTTAAGGACTTTCCTTCCAAAGATATCCCGATAGGATACGGACAGTAGCATGAATGGAGAAACTGACCACATGAGGTAGACTCCTTAGACGTAACATAAAAATGGTACACTTGACTAAAATTTGGTAGCCCTGTTGACCCCAGGCACTGAATCATATAGCAAGAAGAATAGTCTGGGAGGTCCCCAAGATTGGGGCCTGCATCTCCCACAAGTCTTTGCCTTCAAAGTTAGTGGTAAAGGTTCTGGGAGTCACAGTTACAAAATAATCTGGGGACCTCAAGTTTGAAAACCAGGGGGCTAGGCTACTGGCCTGATATCTTTCTAGTTGGGCACAAACCTTATGTAATGAATTATCGGAAAGGATTGAAATACTTATAGAAGGAAGGTCATTCACATGTATAAAAATAAATCATGGTATATAGTCAGGTCCATAAATATTGGGACATCGACACAATTCTAACATTTCTGGTTCTATACACCACCACAATGGAGTTGAAATGAAACGAACAAGATGTGCTTTAACTGCAGGCTGTCAGCTTTAATTTGAGGGTAGTTACATCTAAATCAGGTGAATGGTGTAGGAATTACAACAGTTTGCAAATATCTTACCCACTTGTTAAGGGACCAAAAATAATGGGACAATTGGTTTCTCAGTTGTTCCATGGCCAGGGTGTGTGTTATTCCCTCATTCTCCCAATTACAATGAGCAGATAAAAGGTCCAGAGGTCATTTCAAGTGTCCTATTTGCATTTGGAATCTGTTGCTGTCAACGCTCAGGATGAGATCCAAAGAGCTCTCCCTAACAGTGAAGCAAGCCATCATTAGGCTGAGAGATAGCAAAAACATTAGGCGTGGCCAAAACAACTGTTTGGAACATTCTGTTAAAGAAGAAACACACCGGTGAGCTCAGCAACACCAAAAGATCTGGAAGACCACGGAAAACAGCTGTGGTGGATGACCGAAGAATCCTTTCCCTGGTGAAGAAAACACCCCTCATAACAGTTGGACAGATCAAGAACACTCTCCAGAAGGTAGGTGTATGTGTGGCAAAGTCAACAATCAAGAGAAGACTTCACCAGAGGGAATACAGAGGGTTCACCACAAGATGTAAACCATTGGTGAGGCTCAAAAACAGGAAGGCCAGATTAGAGTTTGCCAAACGACATCTAAACAAGCCTACACAGTTCTGGAACAACATCCTATGGACAGATGAGAACAAGATCAACTTGTACCAGAGGGATGGGAAGAGAAGAGTATGGAGAAGGGAAGGAACTGCTCATGAGCCTAACCATACCACTTCATCAGTGAAGCATGGTGTTGGTAGTGTCATGGCATGGGCATGTATGGCTGCCAGTGGAACCGGTTCTCTTGTATTTATTGATGATGTGACAGCTAACAAAAGCAGCAGGATGAATTCTGAAGTTTTTCGGGCAATATTATCTGCTCATATTCAGCCAAATGCTTCAGAACTCATTGCACGGCACTTCACAATGCAGATGGACAATGACCCAAAGCATACTGCTAAAGCAACCAAAGAGCTTTTCAAGGGAAAGAAGTGGAATGTTATGCAATAGCCAAGTCAATCACCTGACCTGAACCCGACTGAGCATGCATTTCACTTGCTGAAGACAAAACTGAAGGGAAAATGCCCCAAGAACAAGCAGGACCTGAATACAGTTGCATTAGAGGCCTGGCAGAGCATCACTAGGGATGAAACCCAGTGTCTGGTGATGTCTATGCGTTCCAGACTACAGGCTGTAATTGACTGCAAAGGATTTGCAACCAGGTATTAAAAAGTGAACGTTTGATTTATGGTTATTATTCTGTCCCATTACTTTTGGTCCCTTAACAAGTGGGTGGGATAGCTGCAAACTGTTGTAATTCCGACACCATTCACCTGATTTGGATGTAACTACCCTCAAATTAAAGCTGACAGTCTGCAGTTGAAGCACATCTTGTTCATTTCATCTCAAGTCCATTGTGGTGGTGTATAGAACCAGAACGTTAGAATTGTGTCAATGTCCCAATATTTATGGACCTGACTGTATTACTGTATAAGGCTATACATTTTGCATTACATTATATTGTTTTGGTCTTATCCCTTAAGGACTGTCATTAAACGTTAAACACACACTTCATATTTGTCTATCACCACAATAAGCAACTGTATGATCTTTCCAAAGGCTGCCTCTTCCCCCTGCTCAGTACCACCATTTGCTCACACTTTGCTTTTCCCAAGGATGATGGAAGCATTACATGCAGGGGGGAAAAGATGATTAATTGTTTCAATATATTCCCAAATCAGAAGCACCATGAGCCATGCTCTTCCAAAAGGTGTACCCCAGGTGAGCTCCAGACACAGCAAAAACTGTCTGAACCCCACCTCTAAGCCTTTCTTCCTCTAACAGTGTGACCAAGCTTACAGTCATTTTACAAATACTCAGCAATTCCAAACAAGCAAGGTGTCCTCTAACAAGTCTAAAGAGCAATTTTGCCAAACTGCCTCCTCCCAACTTGGAAGGGGAGGTTTTACAAAAGCATAAACAAACCCCAATTCACCCTCTCTCCAAATATGAGAGGAAAGCCAAGGGGTACAAACCTATCAAAGTCTAAGGGTGAACACTGGATCCCAGACTCTTGGAATGTTTGTAAAGAAAAAAATAGCCCCCTCCCACACACACACGTGTGCTGGCCGTGTCCGACTCTAGGGGCGGTGCTCATCTCTATATTCAAGCCGAAGGACCAGTGTTGTTCAAGTCCATGGCCACGTGGCCGGCGTGGCTGCAAGGAAACACTTATCTTCCCGCTTTTTACGGCGGTACCTATTTATCTACTTGCATTGACATGCTTTCGAACTGCTAGGTTGGCAGGAGCTGGGGTTATCAGCGGGAGCTCGCTCCGCTGCGTAGCACCCGGGATTCGAACCGCCGAGCTGCTGACTTTGCAGCCGACAGTTTTTGGAGGCCTTAGTCCACTGAGCCACCACGCCCCTGGTACTTGTAAAGTACCAGGCTCCATTTTTATAATCCAGAGAGAAACCTGCAATCTACAGGTCAGTGATCACATGACACCTAAACAAAAGTCTCAAGAAAAATATTCCTTCTGTTTATCATTACCTCTTGGCACATGTCACTGAACAGAACCTTTTTGAACCACGGAACTGATTGGCTGGACCATATTTTCCACAAAACTCACATTTGAGCAGGCTGGCTTTCTTGTCTTGCTCTAAGGAAGTAAATAGGGGACAATACACTTCTTGTTAGTAAAGAAAATAACTTCAACAAGAAGCAGTTAACATCAAGTCCTAAGAACTTTCGCTTGACAGGAAAATGTCCTTTGTTGAAAGATTACAGGTCGTAGAATTCCCACCCCACCCACCATGTGTAGGGGCCCTGTGGCATGAAAATAAAAATTCTTTATAATTAAAAAAGAAAAAGAAAGAAAGGTAACAGCTCTTGTGATTCAAGTATGAAAGCTCCCATTTAAAAAAATGTTGGAAGCTCTGTTAGCTGTTATGTAACAATTAACATGCAATGTAGACATTCTGTAGAACAACCAGCCACTTCCCTTGATGACAAGGAAAGCAGAAATATCTCCTTCCATGACTTTAAGAAAAAATTAGTAACTCTAAGCACTCAAATCAGCTTGTGGTTACCTCCTCGCTTGAAAAAAAGGGGGGAAATGGGCTGAGAACTTTGATCCTGTAACATGTAAGAGGAAAATAACTCATCCCAATCCTGTAGCATTCCTTCCTTTTTATTACAGTCTGGTAACTCTCACCTGCTATTATACTTTCCCCTCCTGGGGAGTCAGCAGACTGGTTCTCAGATTGCCTAGAAGGAGCACCACCCTGAAGAGGCTTTTCAAATTCTTTCAGGAGCTGGGAGCAACCCACCTGTATTTGAGAGAGGGTGAAAGAAAGTCTGTATCAGTAAGCAACCCTTACCAGAGTACACATAGGCTAAATTAGCAAGCTGATCATCATAGCAGGACAAAGAGAAAAGAACACTCTTCTTCCAGGCTACTCTACTCTAAGCTCTCAAATCTCTTACCGGGAAAGGCTCTGCACCTTCCTGAATGACAAAACCCTCGATGACGTGGGTAAGAATTTGAGGCTTGACAATAGCTTGTGGAGGTTTGGAATCTCCTGTCTGACGTGACAACATGGTCATAGTGGGCAGAGAAACAGTGGCAGCAGGGATGGTATCAGCAGAGGTTGAATTTAGGGTAGCACCAGGGAAAGATTCTGTTTTATCTGAAAGGAAAACAGCATTTACAAGTATATCCATTTGATTTTTGAGGATTATAAAAACAGCAAGACATTCTGTTTGCAGTGTTGGCACAGTACTAGTATGAGTTTATTTAAGAATGCAGGAAGAATCCTAGTCTATCATGATCAAATCCTATCTACTTCAACATTCTGTTCACACTGGAAACCAACTGCCAATTTAAAGCTTGCTAAAAAAACATGCAAGTAGAAGACAACGGGCTGGCTTTTCTGGATTATGCAGTCATCATCAGACCCAACTATGGCCTGGGAGTAAATGTTTACAGGAAACCCATCACAGCCAATGCAGTGAGAAACTAAACAGCCATTAAACAGAAGGATGGCCCAACATAGGAGGGGTAACAGCTCAGGACCAGAATCAGCAGTACACCTCCATTTGAAGGACAAAGGGCACTCTTTCAAAGATGAGGATGTACACATACTAGACAGAGAAGATAGGTGGTTTGAGAGAGGGGTCAGGGAAGCCGTTCATGTGAGCATTGGGGGGTTCAGACACAGTCTATCTGCCACTTATCAGGCTGTGATTTCAACAACACCTGGACAAATAAAAAATACTTCACGCCTTCACCACCAAGGCCATAGCTAACAATCCATACTTTATGGATTTCAGCACTTTAGGCCATTATTCACCTTATGGCTATTGAGACTAATGAGCCTCTTCAGGCCATTGTTCATCTTATGAGCCTATTTCAGACCAGGGTGACAAGAGATCAAAGTGAGCTATAAAATGGAGGACTCGCAACTAGCTTTTTTCAGACTGATGAAGTTGTATGGATGAGCAGCAAAACGTTTCAGTCTCTCAAGAAAAAGAAGTCCAGCTGCTATGACTCAACTTCCAGATAAACTCACCTGGATGACTGAGAATGTTCACAGACAGGTAGATGTGTTGTTATACAACACATGGCCTGAGAAGGCCACAAGAGTCAACTGTAGTAAAGCACACACTGCTCATATGTCCTTGAGTTTAGCTGCAGGTATCATATGCAAAGTATGAGATTTGCCACACACAGGACTGTGTATTCATGACTCATAGGAAGGTGGGAAGCTACCTACTCATCAAACAAGCCTAGTACAAATCCCACCCCCACCCCTAAGACCGAGGCTTTGTTTTTGGTGGATGCTGAAATTATACATCATCAGCTGTTGTGGAGTCATGTTACTCTTCATTAGACCCACAACCTGAATCTTTTGCCTATCCAAGACAAATATCTACTCTACGTATAGAAGACGGAACTCACCTCTGTGCCCTTCGCCTACAAGGCCACCATTATCTTCTGTTGCTTTAGGGCTCTCAGCAATAGGAGAAGACTTGTTGGCCAGAAGCGAAGGTGGTGCATTGGACTCCTCCTTCTCCTCTTCTGATTCTGCCTTGCGCTTCACTGCCAAGGTCTGTGGCTTGTTCTATGTAGGAAGAACAAGAAGAATTTAACAGGTAAGCAGACAAAGAGTGAAACAGACTTGATTCCAGATTTGAGACGAGAGCAAACATCAATCTCTTAGAACAGTGGTGGTTAACCTTTGGCACGCCAGATGTTTTGGACCACAACTCCCACAGTCCTTTATCCACTGAGCCTTGTGGTGCAGTGGTTAAATGCCTGTACTGCAGGTAAAACTGTGCTCATGACCTGGGTTCAATCCCAGGTAGCAGGCTCAAGGTTCACTCAGCCTTCCATCCTTCCGAGGTCGGTAAAATGAGTACCCAGCTTGCTGGGGGGGGGGGGAATCTGTAGCCTGCACACTGTAATTAAAATTGTAAACCGCCCAGAGACTACTTGAAGTGGTATGGGGCGGTATATAAGCAGAACACTTTATCATTGCCAGTCTAGGCTCGGAATTCTGGGAGTTGTGGTCCAAAACATCTGGAGTGCCAAAGGTTCGCCACCATTGTCCTAGAAGCTCTTGTCTTATGCCTGCCATTCTCAACTTTAAGTAACACAAATACTCCTGGATTGTAATTCCCAGAAGCCCTCATCACTAGCTGTGCTATCCATTGTTTCTGTTGGTTGCAGTCTAAGAACACCTGAGTTACTCAAGGTTCGGATATACTGTCTTATACAGAAAGACCATTTCAACAAGTGGAAATGAACCCTCAGTTTTCCTTTCACGAACCACTCTTCCCCAGCAACTACTCTTAAAAGAGTCTGAGGGCTCTTTGAAACTGCTGAGAAAGTTCTACAAGTGCAGCTGCAAGACAAAGGAAGGGTAATTAGAAAATGTTGGGGATATATGTGCAAGCAAAACTACCTTTCACTTGTGCAAGGAACTCTGCATGCAAACCATAGGTACATATTTGCCCAAGGATAACCAAACACACAGCAAAAGAGTACTGTTGCAACTATATGATAATGCTTTTTGTAACAAAATGAAAAACTCAAGTTTAGCGGTCAGTTGATTATCATTCCCACACAATAAATCTAGACCAGAAGGACAACATAATGAATAGTGAGCGGGCTGTTTTTCATATTTAGCTTTCCAATGTAGAAGGCTAACCTAAGGTATTTTAGTGCTTTCAGCAAAAACCATACAACTGCTCAGCAATTTCAAATAAGGTATAGTCCTGCTGAAGTTAACAAGACAGTACTGCTGCTATGGGAATCGGTTTTTTAAAATGTTTACATGATGGGTTCACATCAGGATTTACCTCCAAGTACCAAAAAGAAAAGTAAATGTCCTGCAGACACTGAGGCTCAAGAAGGTCCAGCAAAGGCTGGGAATACAGCAATGGAAAATTTAAAAAATCTTTTTTTAAAAAACATTATCTTTAAGAAGTGAGGGACACCTCTTGTCATGCTGAGAAGCATTTGTTTACTAATTTTTCCCCGATTTCAAATTCCACTCTGTCCAAAACATTCCATTATCTACCTTATTTTGGAAAACTAAAAATAAAACTAGGCATGGGATATTCATATTTTTTTTTTTTTACTACAGCTGTCAAAATTCATCAGGAACCCCACTGCTACAATTCTGGTAGCCTTAGCCAATAACTAAATAAATAAATAAATAAATAAAACACAACCCAAGTTCCCAGGGGATTTTCAGGGGGCAAACCTGTTCTTGGAGAAGGCTCTCTTTTCAGCACCAGTCCTTAAATCACGGAGGACATGGATTGAGCTTTCTAACTTCCATGGGAACTGCCAACTATTAGGGGATGGTAATCTCTCAGTTCATTAGGCTGTCTAGAGGATGGATCTTAAAAACACTAGCCCCGTCAAGCTTGGCTGTTGGCAAGGAGCTCAGAAAGATCCATTCATGTCCTTCTCAATGCTTTAATGGTCATTGCTGCCAAGACAGCTTTAGCAAAGAACAAACATGTATCCTGGAACAACTCTGAAAACTTAATCCTGATTTTTTAAAGACTACAGCTACCAGAACTCTAACTAGAAGAATACCAAGAGATACTGGTAGCTGAAGTCAACCCTCTCTGGACCTCACTATTTGGGCAATTATCAGCCCATCCCCAATGTTTTATTTTTGTGCAAGGTGTTGCAGCATGTGGTGGCCTCTCATGTGCTACATACATGACATAGATTGTCTAGATCAGTGGTGCTCAAACTTGGGAGTCCCCAGATGATCTTGGACTAAAACTCCAGGGAGCCTGTACCACTAGCTGTGCTAGCCAGGATTTCTGAGAATTGTAGTCCAAGAATATCTGGGGACCTAAAGTGTAGAACTCTTGATCTAGATATGTTTCAGTATTATTCCAGGCCTGGTTATACCATGGAAACAAGAGTCGGTTTTCTTGATGGAGGGCCTATTCCAGGAAATGGATGGGAAGTACGTCCCTGTTGGCTCTGCTGGATCTCAATGGCTTTTGATACCCTCAACCATGGTATCCTTCTGGGTCATCTCACTGGGATGGGAGATAGAGGCCCTCTTTTGGAGTGGTCTTAATCATTCCCAGAGGTTGGAACTCAGACAGTGACCTGCCATGGCCTGCAGCATCTCTCAGGGTTCTCTTTTGTGTTCTTCAACATGAAACTGCTACGAGAATTGTCTGACATTTTGCAGTTCCTGGAAATGTATGACTTTGAGTATAAGGACACTTGCCTTAGTTATATCCCAGCTGGATTAACATGCTTTATGTTGGGCTGCCTTTGAAGACTGTTCAGAAACTCACCTGTTAAAACTGCTTCACTGACTGCCAGTCCATTTCTGGACCCAGTTCCAAGTGCTGACCTATATGGCTTGGATCCAGGCTGCTTGAAGGATCATATCTCCCCATATAATTGCCCTTGGTCTCTGTAAGCTTCAGGGGAGCCCTTCTCAAAGTCCCACTTTCATTCTAAGAATGTTAGGTGAGATTTGGGTTTCCTGGCCAAAGTGGTGCTCTAAATAATGTCTGATTAAGTGTTTGGTTTAAACATCATGTCCAAGCACATTCAAAGCTTTATGTGGAAATTAGTTTATTGGAATATTTGTAATAAGTAAAAGAAAATAACACATTTAAGCAAGCAAACAAACAAACAAACAAACAAGCTGAAAGAACACATTTAAAGGCTTATCTAAAGACAGCTACACCTAATATTGTGTGTGTGTGTGTGTGCGTGCACGCACGCACGCGCACGCACGCACGCACGCACGCACTGCAATTTCTTCTGAGTCCAATTAACAATATAATTATGAAATGCCTTCAGAATTGCATTATTTTCTGTGTTTGTATTACTATATCCTTTACCAGAAGATTCAGCCCATGAGCAAGGTAGCCAAACATTATTAAATGAGGGTGCTTTCCTCTTAATATTTGCCAGTTTTCCAGTTGCTCACGTTGCTTGTTACAAAGCCTTGTACCCTCAAAGAACCTACACATTCAGTCTCTTTCATCAATAAGTTCACTATGTATTCAAATTCATTGGGCAGCAACTGGTTTCAGGAATATTGGTTCAAGTGTAGCAAACTTAAATGTTCGATAAAAGGTTCCTCTCTGTATCAGTCTGGCCCCGTCTGCATCAGAGACTGTTTGGCCATTCCTTGGAACAACCATTATTTGAATTCTGTAATATTCGATATCTAACTGAGAATATGAGAAATGCTCATGGAAGGGTAATTTGTAAGATCCCACCTAGCACTGGTTTTGTGTTATGGAAAGAGGTAGAACACTTAAAAACGTCTTATTTACTTTTATCTTGATCTTTGACATGTCCACAAAGCTTCAGAAAAAGTCTGACCATCTTGAAATGCAACTCACAGACTGCAAATCTGTTTTTGTTGGCCTTGTTTCTCCTTGTCCCATGCCCACCAGCATAACATTTGCATCTTCCATTTCTAGAAAACCCACAATTTCACTTGAGCTATTCAAGTCCCATGAAACAAAAATAATAGAACTATTTTTATTTACCCTATTCCAGTCTGCTCAGAGTGAGCACAATGGCAGGTAGTCTGCTTCCTACCTCCCAAGCAGAAAGATTACTATGTCAGTCAACCAGCTTATTCTTTGGAACAGGACTATATTTTGGCATGGCCACCACTAATTTTGCTGGATGATACTTACTTTTTAATTATATCTATTTTTATAAATCACTGTAAGAATTTTGGAGTGTTTTTAGTGTAAATAAACTAGTTGGATGCAATTTTTCAGCAACTGAGATGCCCTAAGCACATCGAGTCTCACTTGATTTTGGAAGCTAAGCCGGGTCGGCCCTGGTTAGTACTTGGATGGGAGACCACCAGGGAATACCAGGTGCTGTAGGCGCCTAGAGTAGGAACTAGCAAACCACTCCAGTATTCCTGCCAAGAAAACTACACACACACACACACAGAGAGAGACACACACACACGTTAAATAGCCACTCAGTGACAGCCACATCAGCAAATTTAAAAATGCTTCTATAGCTTTAAAGCTAGAATTAAGGGAGAAAGATATTGATCTGTCCATGTTAATTTTGCTTATACTGTATAGGACTTTTACTTATATATAGGACTGAAGTCCACCATTGGCATTCCACTACTCTCTCTCTCTCTCTCTCTCACACACACACACACACACACACTGTGTGTGTGTCTTCCCCACCCAAGATAGTTCCTGCATGTCGTTAAGTGCTTATTCATGGTTCATGGTATCAATAGTCACTGAGATTCAGCAGAACCAACAGGGACATATTTCCCATCCATTTCCCGGCATAGGTCCTCCATCAAGAAAACCAACTCTTGTCTCTGTAATGAGGCTGAAATGGATCTAGATCAGTAGTTCCACACCTTGGGTCCCCATATGTTCTTGTTTCCATGGGATAACCAGGCCTGGAATAATACTGAAACATATCTAGATCAAGAGTTCCACACTTTAGGTCCCCAGATGTTCTTGGACTACAGTTCTCAGAAATCCTGGCTAGCACAGCTAGTGGTGCAGGCTCCCTGGAGTTTTAGTCCAAGACCTTCTGGGGACCCCAAGGTTGACAACCACTGATCTACACAATCCATGTCATGTATGTAGCACATGAGAGGCCACCACACACTGCAACACCTTGCACAAAAATGACACATTGCAGACAGGCTTGATAATTGTCCAAATAGTGAGGTCCAGAGCAGGTTTTTTGGGAAGGCTTGGGACTTTTGGGTGTTTTTTCACGTCATCTACCAGCATCCATTGGAATTCTCCCAGCTAGAATTCTGGAAGCCTTAGCTTTTTTAAAAAAATCAAAGTTTTCAGGGGTGTTTCAGGATACGCACCTGTTCATTGCTAAGGCTCTCTTGGCAACAATTTTATTTATTATTTATTTTTGAACTTATATACCGCAACCTATTTCCCCACAGGAACTCAGGGCAATGGCCATTAAAGCATTGAGAAGGACATGAATGGATCTTTCACAACTCTTTGCAAACAGCCAAGCTTGAAGAGATGCTAGAGTATTTTAAAGATCCATGTTCTAGACAGCCTAATAAATATAGAGATTACTATCCCCTAATACTTGACATTTCTCATGGATGTTAGAAAGCTCTGTCCACATCCTTCTCTGTGATTTAAGGACTGGTGATGAAAAGAGAGTCTTCTCCAAGAAGAGGTTTGCCCCCTGAAAATCCTCAAGGAACTTGGGATGCTTGTTTGTTGGCTAAGGCTACCAGGAATCTGATAGATGTAGTGGGGAAAAATCTGAAAATCCCATGCCTTGATTTTTCCCCCCTTCAAAAGAAGACATATAATGGCCAACCAAACCTCCTTTGACTGTTTTTGAAAGCTACGAAGGGAAAGACCTCAGGACACGTCGGTGTGGTGGGTTCACCTGCCCAAGGATCTACATCTTTGGGCCACATAAGCTGAAATGAATCCACGATTGCAGGCCAAGCATGTGCCAAAGTCACATCCATATGATCTGTATCAACAATATTATCTAAGTCAGAGCAGATCCAAACAACTGTTTTGACTATCATTCCTTTGCCTTGGAAAACTGTATATCTAGAAGATCATATTTCATTACCCTGTCTTTGGCTTGGCCCAGAACAAAGCAGAACAAAACAAAACAAACTTACAATGGTAGGTAGATCTATGTCTCACTGACCATACCATTCTATTCTTATTGAGTAAGGTCATGTGGGTGCTTGTGCAACTTTGTGATTCACCAAGTCAAAGGCAGCTCATTAAATCACTTAGCATTCACTAAGAGGATCCCACAGGCTTCCTGTTTGATGTCCAATTTTCCTTTGTTAATACAAAAGGACTACAGAACATCTCACAAGGCACCATTAATGACAAAATGACTATATGTTACATACAGAAGGGAACAGTCACTGGATTGCTGAGCTACATTAAACCCTATGAGTAGCAAAGTGACCCTCTCTCTCTTTTTCCCCTCCAATGAATGCCCTATGCTTTTCTAACAATGTCACTTACAGGTAACTGGACAGGCTGTATGTAGAAAGCTGCTGGCGATGCCTGGGCCATGACCGGAGAGGAAGCAGCATTCTTCACCTGGGTTGCACCTTGAACTTGTGCCACGCTGAAAGTAGGAGGAGCTTCTTGTAGAGTAGGAGGAGAGGAAGAAGAAAACGAGGAAGAAGTATGTGCCACTGAAGATGCTGTGTGGGCCTGGGATATAGGCTGGACAACAGCTGGCATGCCTCGGGTAGCCTGCACACCTATGTTCATCTGAGGAAGTCCCAGGGCCTGAGCATGGGCTGAACCAGGCTGGCGGCTGCCCACCACTTGCACGGGGATATGAGGTGGGGGCTGCTGGGATGCCGACATTTTGGCAGCACCCAGTTGTGGAGGCTTCAGGGTGTTGATGGGGGCCTTGGACTGGATAGGGACAGGTGACTTAGTGGCTGCCTGGCAAAGACTGTCCTGTTGCAACTGCACTGGTTGAGGTTGGGACTGCAACATGGGCTGGACAACAAGTGTCTGGGCCTGCTGTTGGCCCTGAACAGCCTGCGCCTGCTGCTGAACCTGCGGCAGCCCATGTTGCTGCTGCTGCTGCTGCTGCTGCTGTTGCTGTGTCATAGAAGGAACTTGCTGGTGTTGTTGTTGTTGTTGTTGTTGCTGCTGCTGCTGCTGCTGCTGGGCTAGCTGAAGGTGTGTGGCAGTATGCAAGAGCTGAGACTGACGATGCTGGAACTGCTGTTGGTGATGGATGGCAATTTGTTGCTGGATCACGACTTGCTTCTGGAGGTGAATTTGCTGCTGTTGCTGAATCAACGAGTGAGGCTGGATTTGGGTATACGTAGCTATAAGCAAGAAGGAAAACCATAGAGTGGCATCAGGGACTTGCAATCTTAAAATAAAACGTACAAATTAAATCAGGTCCCCGTCTAAATATTGCAGTGCAGGAACAAGAGGCAGGTAGAGTTCTGAGCAACAAGGGATGGGAGCAAAAATGCAGGTGAAGTGCACTTGAGATTTGGACAGGGGCCACAGGCCCTTGATAGCTGTTTTTAAAAGATGTAGTCATATTAGTCTGTCTCACAAATGAAAAAAAAAATAAAATGGCAAACTTTTTAGTTTTTAAGTACTATTATGAAAACAAATCATTAGCCTTTCAGGCCTTTCCCCAGTAAGGCCAAATAGTACACATGATTAAAAATAAACTATCTTTAATCCAATCACACTAGTTAAAAGGAACATACACGCAAGTCACTTAAAGCGCTGGCAGAAACCTTGGCCAAATATTCTGAAGGGTCAGCACAGCAGACGAAATAGACAAGCTGGCTGACTGTACAGAAGTCAACTTTGTACGACTGACACCTGATGAATAAACCCCGAGTCCAGAAGAAACCAAGGAAGACACAACACAGAGGTCCTGCTCACAAGACCAAAGCCTACAACCACAGCCTTTCTGTTCCAATCCAGAAGTGCTGTGAAAAGCAACCACCGGAACAAAATGGATTACAGCCCATCTTCTCTGTGTTCCCTCACAAGGGGGACGTGTGAGTGTCAATACCGTAAACCTAGCTAGGAAATACATGGATTGAGGAACGAAGGAATGACAGTAAGTGAAGCATCAACTGTCACTCACCAGAACTGATCAAAGTCTGGCTTGGGGCCGGTGTTGCCGTCCTGGTCAGGTTCATACCCACAGTCTGCTGCCCATTACCATCTGTTTCCGCCTTTTTCGCTGCTGTGTTGTCCGCCTCTGTCTGACTTCCTTGACTCACTGTTACTGCCTGGGCAACAGAAGCTGCTGGTAAAGGCTGAACGACGCCAGTACCTTTCCTCTGACAGCTGCCGCCTGGGCCAGAGGCAGTTGCCTGGCCCAGTCCAGAGGTGGCATGATTCCCCACCGAGGATGCCAGGCTGCTCGATATGCCATTGCTTCCAGCTGCCCCTTGGCTGAGATTGAGCGACTGACCCACGTTGCCAGAGGATGCCTGAGTGACTGCCAAGGTCTGGCCAGCATGGGTGGCCTGGGGTAAGACTGAAGATTGGGAATTCCCTGGCAAAGCAGTCTTTGGAACAGAAACTTGAAGCTGTGTATTAGCTGCCGAGGTCTGCTGACTCCTGACAGCTAAATTCTGCACCTGGAGAGAAAAAACAAATAAAATTTAGTATTAAAAGCAGAGCAATTTGTAGTTACAAGAGAAAGAGAGAGTCCTAGAATCTGCCCTGGCTGAACCAGCAGTAAAAGAGCATACTGAAAATCCACTTTAAAGATAAGTTTACTTTCCTTTTGTTGCCTTTCTTTTTCTTGTGTCCAAAACAGAGCATCAATATTTCAAAGTACTACAGGGAATGAGGATCAGTAATTACTATTATCTTAAAATAAACCAATTATTTGGAAGCATTTAAAATCTCAGCTCCCTCTTCCTCTTTTTAAGTGCAATTAAAGATCTCATGGCACTTTTGGGGCAGACTTGAAGAAATTAACTTCCAACCTGTATCAGTTTTAAGTCTGCCTAGAACATCGCCTTCAAACGAGTATTGTACTGTACTACAAAATTTTTGATGAACTTTCTGATCTATATGGTTGCACAGCAAACTGCTTTTCCTTGCCCTTGCTTTTAGTGTGAAGTGTGATATTCCTTTATCCTAGTTTGCCTGTATTGCTTATGTCCTGTTAAACATGCATTCTGCTATTTTACACTTGAATGACCTGAAGGTCAATTTTTTTTTCAAAACCCCTACAGATTAAGACAGATAACAGATGCAGAGAGAAGACAGATATAGAACAAAGGCAGAACAATTTGCTCTAAATATGTCTTAGAATTCCAAAACACCCGGGGAAACAAGGAGAGAACAAGGAATAGCAGCAAGGGACAAAGGCTGTCAAGTAATACTTCATGGTCCTTTGAAGTGATATACTATAACCGTGGTGAGCAGGGCCAACAACCTTATTTCAGATTTCCCAGCATCCAGAGTAGCTACAGCCACCCATATTTTGAAAAAAATATATAAAAATTGTTTTTTATTAACTGAAAAATAGTTTAAATTGAATAAAAACTGGGTGTTCTACTGAAAAGGCCCCCTACATGCCCTCTAGTATACAAATATGTAACTGACTACAAAAATATGGGGAAATGAGAGTATTCTGGGCTCTTGGAATTCTGGTGCCATCAAAACTGATCTCCACACCTCCTAAGAGGCACAAAGGGACTAGCAGAGCAATTAAAAAGCCTTTTAAAATTGGGAATGATGGGGAACACAGTGGTACTAGGAGGATGTGCAGCAAACAGACCACATGATGCCCACCCCTAAGCTCTAGTATGACGATTACAACCACAAAGCAATTTTTACATGCAAAAGAGAGGGGAAGGGGAAGGTTTCTTGAGCCTAGCCAAGAAGTAAGCTGCATTTGTCAAATCAAAAATATTGCTGATGCTTCAGCAGTAAGCAGTTCGTTTTCCTGTTAAGATGAAAAGACAAAGGCATTCCACACACGATAACTACCGACTGTTTAAGTCAGCCGCAGAAATGGACCACTTCTGAATGGATGCTGATGTGGATGCTTGAGCACAACATAAAATTAATGCTCTACTCAAGAAAGACTGGAGCTATAAGGAACACACCAAGAATGGAACAGGCTAAGCTGGTCATGGGAACCCAGAAGAGGGTGTCACTGACCTGGTCCGTATCTGTGTGGACCGCAGGAGAATGAGTGGGTGGCACTTCCTGCTGAACAGCAGCCACAGCCCCGTTAGGCATCAGGATGAGCTGGGAAGTAAGAGGAACATTGCGGCCCAAGCTTCGGTTCACCTGCAACAGGTTCCCTAGCTGCGGCTGTTGGGGAAGGGTTAGGTAGCGTGGAGATGGGAAGAGCAGAAGGGAGAGAGAGGAGTAAAGAAAGCGAACCACAAGCAAATAGGTTATCATGTGACATGGGGCTTTGGGTCTCCCACGGCCACTCATCCAATCTCAACAGTGTCTTCTTCGTCAGGACCATTTTGGTGGTAAATGAAAAGCAGAAGTTAACTTGTTTCTAATGGCCAAATCACCACACTTTCCCCATAGTGGTCCAAAAAGGAAAGGCCACCCAGGAATAATTTTTCTGAGTTGCTGGATGGCAGTGAAGGATGGCGAAAGTGGAAAGTACCTGGCAACTAAGGGTCCGCTGAAAAATAGAGCTTTCATGCTTAAGAGTTACAATAGATTAATTTCAGAAAACATGAAAATCTAAACTGAAGTAGACTAAATGATTTCATCATTTAGTAATGAAAGCTCAAAAATTGAATGGGGAGGGGGAGGGAGAAGAGAACAAGCAAAAATTTATTTTTCAGTTTACCTATCTAAAATGTAAATGTTCCTTTCAGACACCCTCAGAGGCTGAGATAGTATTATAAACCAGCTAATGAAACAGATGAAATACAGTTGTATTTCAAATGGAAACTCAACTGCTTTCAGGCAGGGATTTAGGACTTAAGACCCAGATTTATCCAAAGAAGAGATCTCTGTTCAATACATTATACAAAACCATGCTAAGTGCCATAGGATCTTTAAGTTTCATGGAAAACAAAACAGTAAATGACAAAAAGTATCCTCTGTCCCAATAGTACAGCTACATTGAACTGCTGAACTAAGAATCAAGCTAGTGTTCAAGCAAATAAATGCCAACTCACAGATGAACACAGAATAGCAGACTATATCCGGGTTAGAGAGAAGTCATGTGATACAGCAAGGGGCCAAGACAGATATTTATGTCAGATGGATGACACCAGAATGTTTACATTTCTTACCCGAAGATACATCTGAGCTTGAGACTGGTTAAGAGGTGGTGAGGTAGCATTACCCAGAAGAACTGATTGTGTTAGAGTGGTAGCACTAGGCGAACTCACACTTTGTGAACGACTGATTAACTGCGCAGCTGATGTGGTAGCCAAATTAATCTGCAATTTGAAACATTAGAAAGAAAAAAAGTCAAGAACTATATTAACTAGACCTAGGCGGAAGTGATTTTCTGTGCTTCCTTTCTGAAAGGATGAGGGCATGCTCTCCACCTCAACTCATCAAGATTGCCCCCACTCATTTACTGTATGCCTTTCTGCCAAGGATTTTTAGAACACTGAACTCTCTGATGCAATGAAATATGTATTATAACACCCAAGATTGGTAGCCACTGGAAAAGCTGGAAAAATAACCCCCTTTTCCCAGCAGTATTAGAATGTGTGAAAGAAGATGGACCCTGGTAACAACTGCTGTCACAGAGAGCTCAGAAAAATATTTTGAGCACAACATTTTGGAAGCTGCAATACATTTTGTATTGCAGCTTCCAGTATGTTGCTTAGGAAGAGTTATTCAGTGGCAGCTTCTCTATGCTTTTATCTCAGAAACCCCATGGGATCCCGCAAATCCCCAAAATTTGGTGTGTGTGTGTGGGGGGGGGGTGTTGATATGCAAGCAAACATCATCATCCAATTATTGTTTACACATCAGCATTACTAGGGAAACAGGCATCCATCCACTCGTTCAGCATCCTTCTCCTTAGATGGTACATCTCTTTCAGTGAGGCATTTCTTTTATAGATTCTGCTGAGTCTTCTCACTCGCAAACAAGAATCCTGTTTCCTCCCAACAAATTGATCCCCTCCTTCTTCCTCTTTGACTGGCAGACTCCTCTCTGTCACTTCATTGACTAACATTTGGATAACCAATAGGGCAAATGTCATTTCTTAACTTCAACATGCACCTGAATCGTGGAGTTTCTCTTCAAAGAGAAACAGATTTTCTACCTAACTTTGATAAGATACTTGAGGGCAGAAAATAAATCACTTACCGAAGCCTGTGTAGTAGCTGTCTGTTGAGGGGTGCTTGTGTTTGGAGAGCTTGCCTGTCGGCTTGCTGCAATGGTTGCCTGAAAGAAACAACAGCTTTTCATACAATAGCTAAATATAGCTAAGTAACAGATCCAGGCCCTGCTGCCCCACTTCTTTTCAATTCTTAAGGGGCAAGGCGGATAAAGGTAAGTTCATCTATTTTAGTTTTCAGTCATCAACACATTCTCTTCAAAGTAGAATCACATCAGGTTGACTGGCCTGTAGTTTCCAAGTTCCGTTTTCTATGCTTTTTGGAGATTGGGGCAACATTAGGCCCAATCTAATCATCCGGCATTTCACCCATTCTCCATGATTTCAAGAAAACATGATAAGAGTTTTTCTGCAAGTTCTTCAATTATTTCCTTCAGTGCCCGAGACAAGCCAGAAGCACTTCACACCTCCACCAGCAAGGCCAGAGCTAACAACCCATACTTATTTTGGGAGGGTTGCGTAGATGGGACTTTCACCCACCCAGGCCTACTGAGCCACTGTCCACCAATTGAGCCTATTGAGGCCACTGTTAAAAGCCTATTGAGGCCACTGTCCACCTAACGAGCCTATTCAGGCCACTGTTACAAGCCGACCAGGGCCACTGTCCACCAAATGAGCCTATTGAGGCCACTGTTACAACCCGACGGAGGTCACTGTCCACCAAATGAGCCTATTGAGGCCACTGTTACAACCCGAGGGAGGTCACTGTCCACCTAATGAGCCTATTGAGGACACTGTTACAAACCTACTGAGGCCACTGTCCACCAAATGAGCCTATTGAGGCCACTGTTACAAGCCGACGGAGGCCACTGTCCACCTAATGAGCCTATTGAGGCCACTGTTACAAGCCGACGGAGGCCACTGTCCACCAAATGAGCCTATTGAGGCCACTGTTACAAACCTACTGAGACAACTGTCCACCAAATGAGCGTATTGAGGCCACTGTTACAAGCCGACGGGGGCCACTGTCCACCTAATGAGCCTATTGAGGCCACTCTTACAAACCTACTGAGGCCACTGTCCACCAAATGAGCGTATTGAGGCCACTTTTACAACCTGACGGAGGTCACTGCCCAGCTAATGAGCCTCTTGAGGCCACTCTTACAAGCTGACTGAGGCCACTGTCCACCTAACGAGCCTATTGAGGCCACTGTTACAAGCCGACGGAGGTCACTGTCCACCAAATGAGCCTATTGAGACCACTGTTACAAGCCGACTGAGGCCACTGTCCACCTAATGAGCCTATTGAGGCCACTGTTACAACCCGACGGAGGTCACTGCCCACCTAATGAGCCTATTGAAGCCACTCTTACAAGCCGACGGAAGC
>JAHTLZ010000198.1:4026079-4039499 GCA_023846285.1 Phrynocephalus versicolor | reverse complement strand
AAATAGCTGCTCCCAGCAGCCTCTCAGTCCTTTTCTTGCAGAGCAGCAGAGAGGAAGGAGGTGGTGAGGAGAAGCACACGGCTATAGAGGAAGCACACGGCCAGAGGGCATAGAGATTGCTTCCTGTCCTTGCAGGAGGTAAGGGGCAAGGTTTTATCTTTAAATAGCTGCTCCCAGCAGCACGCGCCTGACGGCGCGTGCAAACTAAAAAAAAGAAAAAGAAAAAAAATTAGAATTTCTTCTGGGTATATTTGAGTTCCCAAGCCAAGCTACTCCTGAGGAGATCCTACACACATTAGCAAGTTAACACTGGAAACTTCGTGACGTGCTTGCAGTTGGTGTAGAGGTGCTTTAGCGGCCCCTACACTGTTAGATTTTGAATAAACAACAAAAGAAGTAAAGAGTCTTACTAGATTAAAAAAAATTTAGTGTAAGTTTACATTTTTGAGCCCTTGAATACATTTTATTGCACTTGTTAAAATGGAGTTGGAGGGAGCAGCTGTAGTTACCTGCAGTACTTGTGCCATGTTTGTCATCTTGACAGAGCGTGTGCAGAACTACATCTGCTGAAAGTGCAAGCTGGTTGCGCTATTGGAACAGAAGGTCCAGCAGCTAGAGGCTCGCATATCGGACCAGCAACATATTAAGGAGCTTGAGCGGTTCTTGGACAGAGTGGAACAGACTATCCAGGTCCAAGAAGAGACAGGGCACACTTCTGAGGATGAAGTCACTTCCCCAACTCAGGAGGTAGATGGGTGGAGGAATGTGACTCAAAGGAGTAGAAGGCCAAGGGATCGCTCAGAGAGTCTCATATTGCACAATCAGTTTGAGGCTCTTTCCCTCAGCACACCTCATGAGGCAAACACAGAGGAAGAATTGGTTCCACCGGAGGATATCTCCCTCATCACTATTGATGAGATACAAGACCAGGTACATGTAGATGAGGAGGCTGCAGGAGAGAAGCTCCTTGTACTAGGGGATTCTATCATTAGAAATACAGAGGGATGGATTTGTGAGGTTGCAGACATCACGAGAAATCTAGATAGCTTGTTAGAGAGAACCGGGAAGGAGCCAGTGGTCATGGTACACATTAGTACCAATGATGTCGGGAAGGCCAAGCGGTCAGTCTTGGAAGCCAAATTCAGGTTGTTAGGTAGAAGATTGAAGTCCCGGGCTTCCAAGGTAGCATTTTCAGAAGTGCTACCTGTTCCTCGTGCAGGACCCGCCAGGCAGGCAGAGCTCAGAAGCCTCAATGCATGGATGAGGCGATGGTGTCGAGAGGAGGGCTTTAGATTTGTCAGGAACTGGAGAACATTTTGGGACAAGCCAAACCTGTTCAGGAGGGATGGGTTGCACTTGAATCATGATGGGATCAGATTGCTGGCACTCAACCTCAAAAAGGCAGCAGAGCAGCTTTTAAACTGATAACTGGGGGAAAGCCGACAGGAGCTGAGTGGCATCCGGTTCGGAACACCTCATCCTCGGGGAATGAGGTTGGAGAGGGTAGAGAATCACATAGAGAAGACATAGCAGGTATTAGCACTGGGAGAATAACGGAATGTGACAGTTTGTCTACTGAAAATAAAAGCTGTCAGGGAAAAAGAACAAGGCAGCAGCTGTTGTTGCAGGACCCACTGTACAGGGGCTTCTACGCCAATGCTCGAAGCCTCCGAGCAAAGATGGGAGAATTTGAACATCTGGCAGCTAGGGATAACATAGATATAATAGCCATAACAGAAACCTGGTGGAATGAGGAGAACCAGTGGGATACAGCAATCCCAGGCTATAAACTCTATAGAAGGGATAGAGAGGGGCGGGTTGCAGGAGGAGTGGCCATCTATGTCAAAGAAGGGGTAAAATCCAGCAGAATGGAGATGGACAGAGGGTCTGACTCCACCATAGAATCACTGTGGGTTAAACTACCAGGTCCAAGGAGTGATGTGATAGTTGGAGTATTCTATCGTCCACCAGATCAAAAACTTGAGGGGGACCTTGAAATGAGGAGAGAAATCATGGAGGTGGCTAAGAGGGATAGGATAGTAATCATGGGGGACTTCAATTATCCCCACATTGACTGGGCCAATGCGAGCTCCGGGCAAGAAAGAGAAACTGGGTTTCTCGACTTGCTGAATGATTGTGCCTTAGAGCAACTTGCCATGGAGCCCACCTGAGAACAGGCAACTCTGGATCTAATACTGTGCGATACTCAGGACCTGGTCAGGGATGTGAATGTCACTGAGCCTCTGGGGAACAGTGACCATGCTGCAATTTCCTTTGCCATGCATGTCGGAGGAAGAGTGCCAACCAAATCAGACATAAAAACCCTTGATTTTCGAAGGGCAAACTTCCCTCAGATGAGGAAAATAGTTAGAGAGAAATTGAAGGGGAAGGTTAGAAGAATCCAATCTCTTCAGAGTGCATGGAGCCTCTTTAAAACAACAATAATAGAGGCCCAGCACAAGTGCATACCACAAAGAAAGAGCTCATTTAAGTCCAAGAGGACACCGGCATGGTTAACGAGTGGAGTTAGAGAGGCTCTAAAGCACAAGGAGAGGTCTTTCTGTAAATGGAAATCCTCCCCAAATGAGGAAAATAAAAAGGACCACAAACTCTGGCAAAAGAAATGTAAGAAGATGATAAGGGAGGCAAAGAAAGATTTTGAGGAACGCATGGCTAGCAATATAAAGGGTAATAATAAAAGCTTCTTTAAATATGTTAGAAGTAGAAAACCTGCCAGAGAACCAGTTGGCCCTCTGGATGGTGAGGGAGAAAAAGGGGAGGTTAAGGAGGACTTGGACATTGCAGAGAAATTGAATGAGTTCTTTGCGTCTGTCTTCACGACAGAGCACCTTGAGCAGATTCCGCTGCCTGAGCCGCCCCTCTTGACTAAAGAATTAAATCAAATACAGGTTAAAAGAGAGGAGGTTTTAGGACTAATTGATAAATTGAGAATTAACAAGTCACCGGGCCCAGATGGCATCCACTCTAGGGTTATTAGGGAACTAAGAAATGAAGTTGCAGATCTCTTAACGGTTATATGCAACTTGTCTCTTAAAACGGCCACAGTGCCGGAGGACTGGAGGATAGCAGATGTCACACCAATTTTTAAAAAAGGAAGGAGGGGGGGACCCGGGAAACTACAGGCCAGTTAGCCTTACATCTGTCCCAGGGAAGATGGTGGAAAGCCTCATCCAAGAGAAAATCTTAAAACACATAAAAGAACAAACCTTGCTGAGAGAAAATCAGCATGGCTTCTGTAAGGGTAAATCTTGTCTGACAAACCTTTTAGAATTTTTTGAAAAGGTCAACAGGCACGTGGATTTGGGTGAACCGGTGGATATAGTCTATCTGGATTTTCAAAAGGCTTTTGACACAGTCCCTCACCAAAGGCTGCTGAGAAAATTGCACAGTCAGGGGATAAGAGGGCAGATCCTCTTATGGATTGAGAACTGGTTGAGATCCCGGAAACAAAGAGTAGGTGTCAATGGGAAATTTTCACAATGGAGAGAGGTGAAAAGCAGTGTGCCCCAGGGCTCTGTCCTGGGACCGGTGCTTTTCAATCTGTTCATAAATGACCTGGAGACAGGGATAAACAGTGAGGTGGCCAAGTTTGCCGATGACACAAAACTTTTCCATGTGGTAAAAACCAGAGAAGATTGTGAAGAGCTCCAGAAGGATCTCTCCAAACTGGGGGAATGGGCTGAGAAATGGCAAATGCGTTTTAATGTAACCAAATGTAAAGTAATGTATATTGGGGCAAAAAATCCAAACTTCATCTATCAACTCATGGGCTCTGAGTTATCCGTGACGGATCAGGAAAGAGATCTTGGTGTGTTGGTGGACAGCTCCATGAAGGTGTCTCCCCAATGTGTGGCAGCGGTGAAGAAGGCCAATTCCATGCTAGGGATTATCAAAAAGGGGATTGAAAATAAAACAGCCAACATTATAATGCCATTATACAAAACAATAGTAAGGCCCCACCTGGAGTATTGTGTACAATTCTGGTCACCGCATCTCAAGAAAGACATAGTGGAACTGGAAAAGGTGCAGAAGAGAGCGACTAAAATGATTACTGGGCTGGGGCACCTCCCTTATGAAGAAAGGCTAAAACATTTGGGGCTCTTTAGTCTGGAAAAAAGGCGCCTGAGGGGGGATATGATTGAGACATACAAAATAATGCAGGGTATGAGTAAAGTGGATAGAGGGAAGCTCTTCTCTCTCTCACAAAATACCAGAACTAGGGGACATACACTCAAATTGAGGGCTGGGAGAGTAAGAACTGACAAAAGAAAATATTTTTTCACCCAGCGCGTTGTTAGTCTATGGAACTTCCTGCCACAGGATGTGGTGATGGCATCTGGCTTGGATGCCTTCAAAAGGGGTTTGGACAGATTCCTGGAGGAAAAGTCCATCATGGGTTACAAACCATGATGGAGATGTGTAATCTCCAGGCTTTAAACCAGGGTACTTCAAGGGCCAGATGCAGGGGAGTGGTAGCAGGAGACAGATATCTAGTCTCATGCGCTCCCAAACGCATCTGGTGGAGCCGCTGTGAGATACAGGAATCTGGACTAGATGGGCCTTTGGCCTGATCTAGCATGGCTCTTCTTATGTTCTTATGTTCTTATCTCATTATCTACCATCCTCTTTTCCTTTTGCCTTCAATCTTTCCCAACATCACGGACTTTTCCAAGGAGTCCTCTCTCCTCATGAAGTGTCCAAAGTACTGGAGCCTCAGCTTCAAAATCTGTCCTTCCAGTGAACATTCGGGGTTGATTTCTTTCAGGATGGATAGGTTTGATCTCCTTGCAGTCCAGGGGACTCTCAAGACTCTCCTCCAGCACCACAGCTTAAAAGCATCGATTCTGCGGCGATCAGCCTCCTTTATAGTCCAGCTCTCACTTCCATACATCACTACTGGAAAAACCGTAGCTTTGACTATCCTGACCTTAGTTGGCAAAGTGATGTCTCTGCTCTTTAGGATGCTATCTAGGTTTGCCATGGCTTTCCTCCCAAGAAGCAGGTGTCTTTTAATTTCATTGCTGCAGTCGCCATCTGCAGTGATCAAGGAGCCCAAGAAAATAAACTCTGTCATTGCCTCCATTTCCTCCCCTTCTGTTTTCCAGGAGGTGATAGGACCGGTGGCCATGATCTTAGTTTTTTTGATGTTGAGCTTCAGTCCATTTTTTTCACTCTCCTTTCACCCTCATTAAAAAGTTCTTTAATTCCTCCTCACTTTTTGCTATCAGAGTAGTATCATCTGCGTATCTGAGGCTGTTGATATTTCTTCCAGCAATCTTAACTCCAGCTTGTGATTCATCCAGAGCTGCCTTTCGCATGATGTACTCTGCATGTAAGTTAAATAGGCAAGGTGACAGTATACAGCCTTGTCGTACTCCTTTCCCAATTTTGAACCAGTCAGTTGTTCCATATCCAGTTCTGACGGTTGCTGCTTGTCTCACATATAGATTTCTTAGGAGACAGATAAGGTGGTCAGGCACTCCCATTCCTTTAAGGACTTGCCATAGTTTGTTGTGCTCTACACAGTCAAAGGCTTTGGCATAGTCAATGAAGCAGAAGTAGATGTTTTTCTGGAACTCTATGGCTTTCTCCATAATCCAGCACATGTTGGCGATCTGATCTCTCGTTCCTCTGCCCCTTCGAAATCCAGCTTGCACTTCTGGAAGTTCTCTGTCCACATACTGCTGAAGCCTCCCTTGTAGAATTTTAAGCATAACCTTGCTAGCATGTGAAATGAGTGCAATTGTGCGATAGTTGGAGCATTCTTTGGCATTGCCTTTCTTTGGGATTGGGATGTAGACTGATCTTTTCCAGTCCTCTGGCCACTGCTGAGTTTTCCAAATTTGCTAGCATATTGCGTGCAGCACCTTTACAGCATCCTCTTTTAACGTTTTAAAGAATTCAATTGGAATGCCGTCACCTCCACTGGCCTTGTTGTTTGCAATGCTTTCTAAGGCCCACTTGACTTCACTTTCCAGGATGTCTGGCTCCAGGTCAGCAACTACGCTATCTTGGTTATCAGGGACATCCAGATCTTTCTGATATAATTCTTCTGTATATTCTTGCCATCTCTTCTTGATCTCTTCTGCTTCAGTTAGGTCCCTACCATTTTTGTCCTTTATCATATCCATCTTTGCATGAAATGCCCCTTTAATATCTCCAATTTTCTTGAATAGATCTCTGGTTTTTCCTTTTCTGTTGTTTTCCTCTATTTCTTTGCACAGTTCGTTCAAGAAGGTCATCCTGTCTCTCCTCGCTATTCTTTGGAAGTCTGCATTCAATTTTCTGTATCTTTCCCTTTCTCCCTTTCTCCTAAACAAACATTGGTGATGTCCATGTGCCTGAGATTTCTGCTTCAAAATCAAAACAGTACTGTAATTAATTAAGGCCGCTGAGGCTATAAACCATTACGATTCAATTGCTAGATAAGGAAACAGGAGAATAAATGAAAAAAGAAAAATGCTTTAACTGCCTACTTGTTTGTTTGTTTGTTTGTTTGTTTGTTTGTTTGTTTGTTTGTTTTGAATATTTTTACCCCACCCCAAGGTTGCTTACAATAAGGAAGGACAATATACAGTCCAGAACATTTAAGACATATTCAAGTTAAGAACAGGGAATGTGAAGAGGCATCTTAGAACACTAAAAAAGGTAACATTCAAGCTACAAAGAGCACGCAAAAAGAAAAGAAAAATCTGTTATGAGAGGTGAAAAGCAACATGGAGGACACCAGCGTTCAGTCCACCAATCAGTCAATGCAATCATGTATGGTAATCCATATAAGGTCACATAGTAGATAGTCCTTCCTTAAGGGAAAACTTGCCTGAAAAGGAAGGTCTTGCCTGCTTCCAGAAAGACAGGCAAGATGGGGCAGTTCTGGCCTCCAGTGGGAAGGAGTTCCAACGTCTGGGAGCAGCAACAGAGAAGGCCCTTTCATGTGTTCTTCTGAGATGCAACTGTGAGGGTGGCGGGATGGAGAGCAAGGCCTCTCCTAATGACCTTAGCACCCGAGCCGATCTTTATTCGATCTTTGAAGTAGCTTGGACTACCACCAGGAAAGTTAAGTAAAGGTAAGTTTAGAAGCTTTAAAATTGTTTTCTAGGCTCTGAATCAAACTGAGGATTTTGTTGACATGGCAGACAAATAGCAGCTGAGGTGAACAGGTGGAGTATGCATAGTAAAATCAAGAAAAAAAAGTCTGGATTATAAAGCTCCGAAAAAATCTGTGGCGCGGAACCCAATCTTGTGATTCACAGAGACCATGATGAAGAATAATTTGATTTCAATGGGAAACAATCAATCCTTTGACCATGCCTGGTCTCTCAGAATAATCTTCCTCTCCATGTTACGACACTAGGCAGGAACTGAATCACAAACTGATGCAATGCAAAAAGAATATCAATAAACTCTTTGTTTTTGCATACTACAAGACTGAGAAATAAACTAAAACATCTAACAACTAACATCTAACATTCTTTAGCCAAAAAGGATAGGACATGAGTAAAGTGGATAGAGGGAAGCTCTTCTCCCTCTCACAAAATACCAGAACTAGGGGACATACACTCAAATTGAGGGCTGGGAGAGTAAGAACAGACAAAATAAAATATTTTTCACCCAGCGCGTTGTTAGTCTATGGAACTCCCTGCCACAGGATGTGGTGATGGCATCTGGCTTGGATGCCTTCAAAAGGGGATTGGACAGATTCTTGGAGGAAAAGTCCATCATGGGTTACAAACCATGATGGAGATGTGTAATCTCCAAGCTTAAAACCAGGGTACTTCAAGGGCCAGATGCAGGGGAGTGGTAGCAGGAGACAGATATCTAGTCTCATGCGCTCCCAAACGCATCTGGTGGGGCCACTGTGAGATACAGGAAGCTGGACTAGATGGGCCTTTGGCCTGATCCAGCATGGCTCTTCTTATGTTCTTATGTTCTTATGTACCATAAATGAGATTTCCATCTTAGCTCTTCAAATGCATCCCACAGGCCAAATGAAATTCCCCGCCCCACCTCCAAAATAAAGATAAACTCTGACCTGCACTGCCTGCCGCTCATAAAGTGTCATCTGTGATATTTGCGGGCGAGTGCTTCCTCCAGAGCTTGAGCTGCCACTTGTCGTGTTTGAATTCTGCTCGCTTTCTGTCTCCATGATGCAGATCCAAAAATCCTTGCCTGAAGTTCTTGTCTCAAGCGCTAGATTAAGTAAAACAGAGATGAGCTCACGTCAAAGAAACAGCCACATTTGTGTCTTATCTGTATTTAAATTACCCGAATGTTTCCTTCTTGGGGCATCTCATAATTTCGCCAAACTCTCAAATTATGCCTCACAGTGTAAGAAAAGAAAAACATCAAATACCATATATACTCGAGTATAAGTTGAGGCCCCTAATTTAACCCCCAAAAACTGGGGAAACGTATTGACTCGAGTATAAATCTAGGGTGGGAAATGCAGCAGGGCCTGGCAGCTCCTCCTTTGTGAGCTGGGGGAGTGGTGTGTGATGTTTAAAATGACTTTTACCCACTGATGCAAGTGCTTGGGTCAGTGGCTAAAAGTCCTTTTAAACATTGCGCACCGCTCCCTTGTGATGCAGACGGGGGGTCATGAGAAGTGGCACGCAATGTTTAAAATGACTTTTAGCCACCGACCCAAGCACTTGCCTCAGTGGCTAAAAGTATTGACCCGCATATAAGTTGAGGGCCCCTTTTTTCAGCCCAAAATTAGGGCTGAAAAACTAGGCTTATATTCGAGTATATACAGTAAATAGATCTACGGCTATCGAAAGTTATATAAATATAATCCTGAAGTCTCCCCAATTCATAACCATTATTCTACTGTAGTAAAGAAAGATTAGAATACTCAAAACAGATTTAAAGACAAAGGAAGTAAAGAACGAGATGTTAACTATTCAGGGCAGTCATTCATTTCAATTACCTTTTCAATAGGAAATAAGAAGTAGAAGTGCAAATATCAAAGGGTTCGTGTGTGTCATATAAGGTTTATACATGAAACAAACATGAGTTTATTAAGAATCACTCTCTTGAATACTGGAGAGCACCACCAGCCACTTTATTTCAGCAACAAGAAAGGTATACAATTCTGGTGTGCTCCACTAGTCATTCAGAATGGAAGAAACAAGCTATTTTGAAGTGACGAGCAATGAGTGTAAGATAGACAAGCTTGCATTCCAATACAAGTCACAAGAGTTATTTCTACTACAAGAGCTCAGTGCTTGGCCAACACCATCTACTTTTCCATACTAGCCCATAGAGAAACCACTTGGTAGTGGGGCGGCTAATTTGTAAATGAATAAATGAATAAATAAATAAATACATAAATACATAAATAAATACATAAATAAATAAATAAATAAATAAATCCCTTACCTTGTTCCTACCTGTCACAAACAATTCCCATGCAATAGTTTATACTCTTTTTCGCTAAAATCCTTTCTATTATAGAAATCTATTTCAACTTTACTTATTTATTTCAATAAAAATTAAATGAAGAAATAAAGTGAAGGCTATCAGATAGTAAAGTCAAATCAAATATAATAAAACCTTGGGTTACGAGTACCTTGGTCTATGAGTGTTCTACAAGATGAGTAAGCATTTTTAACAAATTTTACCTTGATAAACAAGCAATGTTTTGCAATACGAGCACTGTAGCATGTCACATGATCATAAGTGAGCCAATGATTCTCCTCTCTCACCCCACTCTGCTGGATAGTGGATGATTGTCTGGAATGTTCCCTCTCAGGCAAAACTCAAAAGCAAAGAGAAGTCTCCCTCACATGAACCACGAAGGTTTTAAAAGGGGAGTGCAGCTTAGGGTTTTATTTTCTTTATTTTCTTTATATTTTTTACATTCTGTATTTTCCTATCATTTTAGTATTGTAGTACAGTACAGTATTGCAATCATTTTATATGAATATTTTTGAACTGTAGAATGAACTATTTGAGTTTCCATTATTTAAAAATCCAGAGTCTCACTCACTGTATAACCCAGAGCACAGAGAGAACTCCTAGTTGTCTGAGCTCCTTGCCCTCTGAAGATGCCAGTCACAGAGTCTGGTGAAATGTCAGGAAGGAAAACTTCCAGACCAAACAGCCCAAAAAATTCAAATCAGCTTTCCATTATTTCTTATGGGGAAATTTACTTTGATTTACAAGTGCTTTGGATTACAAGCATGTTCCCAGAAAGAATTATGCTGGTTAACCAAGGTTTTACTGTACTGCTTTTCAAGTGATTTTCCTCAGCATGCACATATATTTATGAATGCTGCTTCTCAATTTCAATAGAATTAGTATAGGATTTGGTATTTTATATTATTTTAAGAGCCAATCCATATAGGTAAGCTATACTACCATGTATTTACAAATATTCCAGTATAAACAACTTGCAAACAGTAGTCTAAATTTTCTTAATATATTTTAAACCATACCAAATAACCTTCGATATTTCAAATGGAATAAATCATTGCAAATATTCTGGACAATTTGAAAAAAAATAGGTTAGCATTAATGGAATATCTTCATTTTTGTTTAATCAATTAAGCCTTACAATCTAAATTAGGTTCCAAAAGGTTTGGGGAACTGAAAGACTGATAAAATTTTCTCTAAAATGTTTAAGACTGGTTTAAACAGTCAATTCCGGAGAGGACACAATATTGATTAATTGGCCCTTGGACCATGGGTCTTGCAACTCCATACTCCTAGTTTCTAACTACTCTTGATTCTTGCTTAGACCCAACAGTTTCCATATGTTTAGTGTAAAGCCCTTGCCAAACAGATTGGGAGAAGCTTTCTAATTTTTCAGACCCACTGAGGGGAGACTCATCCCCTTCCACACATGACTCCACCATCATCCTTGTGAGAGGTTCTGTTGCAACCAGAATCCAAGGGGCTGAAAACAACTTCACAGGGGAAAAGTTCAACAGCTTGGGAGCTATGGAAAGAGTTCAACAGCTTGGGAAGTCCTCCCTCATCTTCTCAGCCTCATCTTTGAGGGCCTGAAGTCTAAATCAAAGGCTTCACTTGATGATCTTAACACACAGGCTGGCTCATCTATGTAAATACAGTGGTACATTTAATCCATTCTGGATGCATGCTCGTAAGTAGAAAAATTCTTAAGTAGAGCAGTGGTTTCCCAGAGGAATGCATTGAAAACCAGTTGATCTGTTCCGGAGGAATATGTTTTCAATGCATTCCTATGGGAAGGCTGTCCCACCCCTCTCAATCAAGGGGGAGGTTACCAGCACTGCTCTCTGTGCCACACTACAGCTGACTTTGACAGGTCGGACCTGAAAAGTGAGCTGTCAGTGCAGAGCAGAGAGCAGTGTTTGCTGCCCATTGGCACCTCATCCTTCTTCTTGGTTGCTTCCATCTGTGCAAAAGAGATCGACGCAGCCAAGGAGGAAGAGGAGATGGTCATTGCGACTCCCTCCCAACCCGGCCAAGCCATGCGAACATGCACCCATCCTAGGGATCCAGCCCTCCTCTTCACCCGAGTCTCGGGTAAAGAAGAGGAGGAGGAAGGCTGGGTCCTTTTGAATTTCCCGCGTCATGAGTACCCTCACTGGTGCAGCGGCAGATTCAAAAGGATCCAACCTTCCTCTTCCTCCTCCTCCTCTTCACCCAAGACTGGAGGAGGAAGGCTGGATCCTTTTGAATTTGCCACCGCACGAGGCCAAGGCAAACCAAAAGGGGAGGGCAAGGCTGGGAAAGAGCTGGGGGAGGCCAGCCAGTGAGATGTTGGCGCAATCCCTGCCTCCCCCATCCCACCTGCTGCCCAGCTGGTTGGAGCTGAGTGCTGCTTCCCCCGAGGGTGCTGCACAGCTGATGGGCACTGCCAGCCCGACCAGCCCTCCCGTACACCAAGATTCAGGTGAAGAGAAAGAAGAGGAGGGCTGAAGCATTTAAAAAAAATTGTAAGTCGAGCAAACCGCACCTAACATGCCTAAGACGGCAGTTCAAACCACCAACGGTTTTCCACTTGTAAGTAGAGCCACTCATAAGTAGAGGTACCACTGTACTGTCTTTCAGGTTGCTTGGATGGAGGTCAGCTAGGATAGACATGTGTTGTTGTTATGTCATTACACTTGTGACCGACTCTACATAACTCCATGACCATGGAGTTTTATCAGCAGAAATACTGGAGTGTCTGTGAAGATTCTCAGTCATCCAGGTGAGTTTATCTGGAAGTTGATGTCAGGAGGAGGTGGGTGCGTCCGCCATTAGGACTGAGAGTGAAGATAAGAAAGAAGACGAAGATACAGGGACAGTGATGGAGAAAAGAACGAACCCATTGAGGAAGATGGATAAGGGACAGAGAGCTGAGTCCAAAGATGTGAAACAGGAGTATGAGGACATCACAATAGGCAGCTTCTTTGCTGTAGCACAAGAAGCACTAAACTGGAGAACACACATGAAGAAGATAAAAAGAGAAAGACACGATAAGGGGATTCAGGTAGAGGATAGAAAGGTAACTAGGAGAAATGTATACATACAGACAGAAGACATAAGAAAGGGGAAAGATAAAGGGATCCAAGTAGAGATTAATGCCAGAAAACATGTAGTAGGGAAAACTTGGCACATAGGGGTTCAAGTTAATCTAGATAAAAACATAGAGAAGAAAGAAGTAGGTATACAGACAATGAGAAGTGTGTGTCAGAAGATATTTAGAGACATAGGAACCCAAGTAGAAATGATTGACAGAACAGAAAGAGCACGAGGAGGAGGTAGAGGGAAGAGGGATCGCGAGACACAGACAGATAGACAGATAACGATTCTAACGGAGAAAGATTGTCAGACGGAGGGAGAAAGAAGAGAGGAGAGGAGTTGGGGAAAGCAGAGGAGGTCACCAAGTGAATATGTGGGACTGCCGTTACCCACACCACCGGGACCTCCTTTAATCAGGGCAAACCGTCCCGCCTCGATACCAGATCCGGCCAAAGGAGGATCAAGTAAATATCCCCCAAGATGGATCCCGGGGTGGGGATGGAGTACCGATTTAGACCCCAGTCTCCAAGGTCTCGAACTCCCGTATATGGGGATGGAAGCCTATCTTCGTTCAGCACCCCACAAATGAGTGTCCATAACCCTTTTAGAGAAGAATGTTTAAATGTTAATTATTCTGTTAAGTCGAATTCGGAACCGCCTTTGTTAATACCATATTCCGACGGTTGGAACAAAAAGGGAACAAATGAAAATACAAGTGTTGTGTTGAATAAAAAGTTGTTTAATGAAGAAGGTCTCAAAGCCTCATATTCTCAGTCATCAACGGAACCACTCATAGACCTAACCGAACCCGTACAGTTGAGTCATGGCTACTGGACTTCTTTTTTGAGAGATAGAAACGTTTTGCTGTTCGATGAACAGAGAAACGTTTCTATCTCTCAAAAAA
>JAHTLZ010000198.1:3985141-4008740 GCA_023846285.1 Phrynocephalus versicolor | reverse complement strand
TATTTATTTATTTATTTATTTATTTATTTATTTATTTATTTATTTATACAGTTTCTATGCTGCCCACTACCCAAAGATCTCTGGGCTGCTTACAACAATTAAAACAAATAATTAATTAAAAACATTAAAAACAATATACTAAAATTGCCATCAGGCTCAGTGTTAAAACACTTCTGGAAGAGGAAGGATTTTACCTGGCACTGAAAGGTCATCAATGTTGGCACCAGGTGGCTCTCACCTTGGGAGAGCATTCCATAGTCTGGGAGCAGCTGCCAAATAGGCCCGATGTCTACAAGATACCTGTCACCTCCTTGAGGGATGGCTCTTTCAAAAGGCCCCCCATGGCTAGATCTTAATTGCCAGGTAGGTTCACATGGAAGGAGGTGGTCCTTCAGGTATCTAGGTCCTAAGCCATTTAGGGCTTTATATGTCAAAACAAGCACTTTGAATTGGGCTCGTGCAGCAACTGGTAACCAATGTAGGTTACGCAAAATCGATGTGATATGATCCCTGGCAGCTCCACCATTCACCAGCTGAGCGGCACAATTCTAAACCAGTTGAACTCACCAAACTGTCTTCAAAGCCTGCGCCACATAGAGCACATTGCAGTAATCAATACAAGATGTTACCAGTGCATGCATAACTGTCATGATGATCTTCTTGTCCAGGTAGGGGCGCAGCTGGCATAATTTCCACAGCTGAAGAAAGCCATCCTTGGCCAGCAAGTCCACTTGGGCTTCCAGAGTTAGATCGGAGTCCAGGAGCACCCCCAAACTGTGGACCCTGTCCCTTAGGAGGAGTGCTGCCTTATCCAGCACAAGGAGATGGCCCTCTAACCTGTCTGGAAAAGGACCCACTAACAGCACTTCCGAATTGAGTTTCAATTTATTAACCTTCATCCAGTCCATCATCTGGTCCAGAAACAAGTTCCACACAGAAGCTGCCTCACCTGGATTGGTGGGAAATGAGAAGTAAAGCTGAGTGACCATCATCAGCATATCGCTGACTCAGCCCAAACCTCCTGATGACCTCTCCAATCTGTTCCATGTAGATGTTAAATAGCAGGGGGGGGGGGGCAGTAGGGAGGGAAGAAGGAAGGAAAGAAGGAACCTCCTTGATGTAAACACAATGGGGCAGAGCGACTGTCCCCCAGCAACACCTTCTGGACACGGTCAGCCAGGAAGGAGGGGAACCATCTCGGAAGGATCCCTCCAACTTACAACCTGGCCAGCCTTTCCAGAAGGACTCCATGGTTGTGACTGCGTTTAGCAGTTTATTCTGCCAGCGGAAGCTAAGACTTTAGGGAGACAAAATTCACATGAAGCAGCCTGAGTTTTTTAAAAATAGCTATATTACATATATACAGGCATAACAGAGTTTCAGCATCACATCACAGAGTAACAGAGAGACAGTATATCAGCATAACATTGTACAGGGAGACAGCATGACAGAATGGGTACCTTCTTACCAAAGGCCCCAAAACTACTGATTTCTGGTGCACTTTTATACTCATGTCAACCAATCACAAATCTGGTTACATCATGCTATTGCATCTAAATTGCATCAACTTTGTCCATTATATCTTATTCTGCATACCTGGCAGTAAGTAGGAAAAAAAACCCTATACATTTGTGTCCCAGTAACTCAGTATTCTATATTGGACTCCATTTTAACAAATCAATTAAATATGCATACGGACACTTGTAGACATATATATTCCACCTAATGCAACACATTTCTTCAGACTATCATCTAACAGGTCAATGGTGTTGAAAGCCACCGAGCGGTCCAGGAGTATCAACAAGGTTGCACTCCCCCGCCTCTCTCCTGGCAAAGGTAATTGTACAGGGCAACCAGGGCAATATCCCTACCAAAACCTAGCCTGAACCCCAACTGAAATGGATCTAGAACAGTGTTGGCAAACCTATGGCATGGGTGCCAAAGGTGGCACTCGGAGCCCTTTCTGTGGGCACCCGACATCACCCCTTCACTGCCACATGGATTCGGGTTAAATTGCTGTATTGGCACTTGGCAAAAACATTAGTGGGTTTTGAATTGCAGTTTGGGCACTCAGTCTCTAAAAGGTTCGCCATCACTGATCTAGAATATCCATTTCATCCAGCAGTGCCTGGAGTTGCCCAGCCACCACCCACTCCAACACCTTGCCCAAAAAGGGAGGTTCGCTACTGGTCAGTACTTAACCATCAACCCTGGGTCCAGGTTATGCTTTTTAAGAAGTGGTTGAATTACTGCTTCTTTCAAGGCACCAGGGATCACTCCATCTCTCAAGGAGGCATTCACAGTCTCCTGGACCCAGGTGTGAACTCCCCTGGCTGATCTTTCAATTAGCCAAGAAGGGAAAGGTTCAAGTGGCATAGTGGTGGAACAGACAGGTCCAAGCACCCTGTGCACATCCTCGGGTCTCAACAACTGAAACTCATCCAATAGCACTTGACCTAAGCATGGCACACTGGACACATCCCTTGTTTCTGCATCAGTGGTGGAGTCCAACTCACTGCGTCTGAGCTATTTCCCTCTCAAAGTGAATGGCAAACTCATCACAATGATCCGAGGAGCAGTCCTGAGCCTCCACCATACTTATTGACTGAAGTAGATCCCGGACCACCCAAAACAGCTCTGCTGGATGGCACTCTGAAGAAGCAATATGGTTGGTGAACTATTGCCATATCACCACAGAAAGGCCTGATAATAGGCTCTAAGCCGTGTTTGGTCAGACTCACAGTGAAGTTTTCTCCACCTACTCTCTAGCTGTCTCCCCTCTCGCTTCATTGCCTGCAGCTCAAATGTATACCAAGGGGCTGTCCAAGATCTGCATAAAGGGAGAGGGTGCTTAGGCCCAATCATGTCAACTGCCTGGGTCATCTCCTTATTCCATAGGGCAACCTGGGCTTCAACAGGAGCGCCAACCATAGCAGACAGATTATCTCCTAGAGCAGTGTTGGCGAACCTATGCCACGGGTGCCAAAGGTGGCACTTGGAGCCCTTTCTGTGGGCACCCAACATCTAAAATGCTGTATTGGCACTTGGTGAAAAATTGGTGGGTTTTGAATTGCAGTTTGGACGTGTGTGTGTGTGTGTGTGTGTGTGTGTGTGTGTGTTGTGTCATTACAGTCGCGAACGACTCTTCGTGACTCCATATCCATGGAGTTTTCTTGGCAGGAATAACCGAGTGGTTTGCCATCACTGCCCAAGAGCCTTCAGGAAATCATCTGGACCCATTAGTCTCCAAGGGTGGATCATCTTAATAGATCTCCCACTCTTTCAGAGAGTAGAAGAAGCCAATAGACTAAACTTGAACAGGAAGTGGTCTAAACATGGTGGTGGGATCAAAACCAACCCCTCCACATCCAAACCACCATCCTCCAGTCCCGTTGGGAAGACCAAGTCCAGAGTGTGGCCCTTCTCATGTGTCGGACCGTTTACACATTGAGATAGCCCCATGGTTGTTGTGGTGGCCATGAAGTCCTGAGCCGCCCCAGTCAAGGCAGCCTCGGCCTTGCCATAAACATTCTAAATCCTTAAAATTGGCTTTTCCCAAATGGTAAATGGTAGCTTCTTATGCTGGGCTGAAAAATAGTCTACAGTACACTTTTAAATCTAACTGTTTAAAAGAATTGTGCCGAATTTTTAAAGCCCAACATGTTCTCACTTTCTTTTCACTGCTTTGTGGGAAAACAAATGCAGAGGTTCTTTGTACCAGGGGCAGTGGGTGGGGAAGCAAGCAATGGAGCAAAACAGTGCAGTGCCAGCATCACTTTCAGTGGAAATCAGGCAACTGTAGGGCACACTTGTTTGTAATATTGATTCAATACAGAACCATAGTATTGTGAATTGCTACATATCAGTACACTGAGCCAATACCTAGCCAGCAGTGCTGCTGTGGGATAATGTCCACATTATGCTTTCCAAGCATATCCCAAGTCAATAGAACTGCAAGAAGCATCAGTGGTTTTGTGAGCTGCTCATTGTGAAGCATTTTCAATTATAAGACTCAGATGCACCACAGAAAAAGAATATTTTTTAAGGCTGAACCTACATTCTGAATTTTCATCAATAATTTTATTCAATAGTCAGCTGTTTTTCTGGTTTCTCCTAACAAATATAAAAAGCACAACATGAATCACTGTGTAAAACAAAGTAGTGTCAGAGAATCATTCTTATCTGACGTATACACTTTTCTAGTAATGCAAATATTCATGCTACTCATAAAGGAAAGATGAGGACACACAGTGAAAGTCTTCCAGACTATTTCTCCCACCATTTGTCTGGCATGACACTTTTCTTCCCCATTGCCCATCATCCTAGTACTGTACTTTAAAGTCCAAGAATTCGGAAGGCATCCCGCAGATCGTCTACCTCATAAAGTGGCTGTGAGAAAAAAGAAGTGACTGGTCAGGTTTGTAGGAAGCAACTGGAGGACAAAACATGCAGGAGGCAAGGATGCTGGCAAGTCATCCCACCTAAGTTCCAAGTCTGTGTTTGTGTCTCAGGGCCCAAGTCCCAAGTCCCAAGTCCAAGTCTAAGTCTTTGAGTCTCAGTCCCAAGACCAAAGCCTAAACTCTGAGTTCCCCTGGCCCTCTGAAGCTGGCCACAGCTGCTGAGGAGAAGGTTAAAGGGGTTACATCACATGTACTGGTCAGACAGCTGCTACCACAATCCCCCCCATGACAACAACAACTGCCACTGCCTCCCTGAAATGTGCCCTCTCTTACCTGTGCCAAAGCAGTCTCCTCCTACTTCCAAGAGTCCAAGGGCGTTTATACATGACCCCTAAGCTCTGCTGCAAATGGCTCCCAGCTCCAGAGCTTAAAAATGTTTCCCCACCAGCTCCGGAGTTAACAGAAAATTAAGTGTGACCCCGCCCACCTAAGCGTGACCCAGCGCACCTTTCAAGTACCTGCTCTGGGAGAGTGAAAAATTTTGATGCGGAGAGTGCCGGGCTCTCCTCGCTTCTTTTTGTTGTTGGTTTTTTTGCCTACCGCCCCTTTAAGAGGAACCAGGAAGTGACGGGGGGTCGGAGCAACTTCCACCGGCACTCCGGAGGTAAGAGTGCATTCTTTTCTCCCTTTTTTTCTCCCTCCCCTCGCGCAGACAGAACAAGGAAGTGCGGAGGGGGTGAGAACGCAGGGAGAGCGACAAACCCTCAAGATCTCTGGTCCGAATTTAAGGGACCAGCGGATCTTAGGGGTTGTGTAAAAAGGCCCCAAGAAAGACAAGGAGGAAGCACAGGGCCCTTCACCCTCTTGTAGCAGTTTCATGAGACAGTTAAGTCATCTTGAAAGGGAGTCACCAGCGAAGGTGTGGAGGCTTACATAAAGACTCCACTGACCCCTTTGACTCACACAGAAGAGGGCTGCTTCCTCCTCCCTCCCCACTTTAATAAAACACTCACATTTTGTGTTTTTTGAGTCCCTATTATTTTCACGGAGACTTGCAGACTCTATAAAAATCATAGGGAGTTGATAACACAACTCAGACTTAATGGGCCTAAGTCACCAGTTGAATCCAAGTCTTTTAAAAGCACACGCCAATTCCAGTTCGACATTTGCTGGTGCGACTTGAATAGGATTCAACCGCAACTTGTGAGTTGCGAGTTCCTATCCCTAGAAGGATGCCAGAGGAAAGAAGTCTAGTGAGAAGACTTCAAGAAAGAGGAAAAATAGGAAAAATCAAAATGCAATAGACAAAGAGTGTAATTTTACTTTGAAAGAATAACATTGAAGCAAGGGAACTGTAGTGCAAACTACAACTACAAAATGGTAGCAGTTCTGAAAAATGTACTAAGGGCACAACTGAAGCTAGCCATGATGGCTGAGATCTGGATATGCTGACATTATTCCAACTGAGGCTATGCTGAATCCTAATCTCTCTCAGCTCAGGGATGTTGAAAATTATTTATGACTAGTAGACATGGGCACGACTTGGCAAAATTCTCGTTTCCGTTTCCGTTCCTCGTTTCCGTTACGCAACGGAAACAGTAACGACAATTAAGCTGTCAGAACTCGAACTCGAACCGATAAAAGAAAAATTGGGTCTGATTTGTTGTTGTCGTTCATGGCATTGCGGCGATCGCGCGATGCCAAGCAGCACAGAAAAAAAGTTTTTTTAAAAAATAAAAACCCGATTCCTGGCCAAAAAAGCAGGCGAAAATATGCCTGCCTGAGTGAGGGCACCTACCAGAGGGGTGGTTTCTGGGGGGGGGGGTCCCCGGCCTCCCCCCTCCTGTCCTGGGCTGCTCTGGTGGGGGGCATCCTCGTTGTCTCGCCATGCCATGCGGTGCGGGGGGATCCAAAATGGCAACCGCAATATTTTTTTTTGAAATCGTGGTCCAAACACCCACCAAAGCACCACACAGAAACATGTGAAAATTAGGTATTTTAACTGCCTGAATTTTTACAGTAGCAGCAGTGGGTTTTTCTTGCAACAAAACGTCTCCATTGATTTTATTTTATTTTATTTTATTTTTATTTTATTTTTTACACCTGCGCACACGCAATGATGGGCTGGCCATGGGATGGGACCATGCAAATTTTTGGAGCCATTCCACCAATCACATGGCCACTTGGCCAGGTTTTGACTGAGACTTCTGGGATGTGCCAGTCGGGCATAAAAAGCCCACCAACCCTAAGCCTAAGCCTAAGCCTAACCCTAACCCTAACCCATACGCCAGTACACTGTCCTTCTTAGTGGGTCAGAGGCACCCAGAGGTGCAGCCCACTAACTCACCCTAACCTTACCCGTAACCCTAAGCCTAGCCCTTGCCCTAACCCCAACCCTAAGGCAGATCTGTACTCGCATTGTACTATACGCAAGTACACGTCCCTTCTTAGTGAGCCGTAGGGCGCCCAGCAGAGGCATTCCTCTCTCGCCTCGCTCACCAGTCCAAAAACCTGTATGCCAGTATGCTGTCCTTCTTAGTGAGTCAGAGTAGAGCCACCCAAAAGAGAGGTGCCTCTGCCAGTGCTACTTGGTACGCAATGGCTACACGGTCGTGTACCCTTCCTTTTCCCTTTGTAGCGGGCCAGAGGAGGCATCCACCCCAGAGAGGTGCCTCCAGGAGCCCGCTAAATGCCTTCCCTTCGTAGCGGGCCAGAGGAGGCACCCACCCACCCCAGAGAGGTGCCTCCAGGAGCCCGCTACCCTACCCCCCCAAACCAGTACTAACGACAGACGACAAACGAAACGACAAATTTTTGAAAAATTTCGCAACAAATGGAAACGAGCCGAAACGGGCCAGCTCTGACACACGACAACTCGAAACGTCATTTTTCCTGGTCGTGCCCATCTCTAATGACTAGTCTGACCTAGCATTGTACTTGCTGCATAGTGGCTCAGAATGTCACCTAATAGGGGCTTGGCTGTGTCATAAATGAGCTCCTCTCGCTTTTCCCTACCTCTACCTCTTTTTTTGCTCTTGTGCTTACTGAGAGCAGCTAGTGCAGCAGTTGTGCTAACAGACCCAGCTGTGCTACCAGGGGCACTAGCCCACGTCCCGGAAGAGCCACTTTCTTACGGCTTTGAGGACATGGACAGAAAAGCCGCCACCGCCACCGCCACCGCCACTGCTGCGCAGCAGCAAGAGGGAAGGAAAGTTTGGGATGGGAGGTGAGCTCAGAGAAAAAAAAAATTCCTCCCCCCTTGCTTCCTCAGTTCCTCTCTCCCTCTCGCTTGCTCTCTCGCACGCTCCTCCTCTCTCTGTCACACACACAGACACTCATTCACTCTCTCTCCCCCCTCACACACACACACACATATCACACTTCTTCCTCCCTCCTTCTCTCTCTCTCCCTCTCATTTGCTCTCTTTCTCTCTGTTTCTCTCTCCCCCCCTTCTTGTTCGCTCGCACCCTCGCTCTCTCTGGGTCTCAGCCTTTTGAAATACAGTGGTACCTTGCATAACGTAATTAATTGGTTCCCAATTAAATTACGTTATGCAATTTTTTCGTTAAGCAAATTATCATTTCCCATAGGAATGCATTGGAAGTGGATTTAATCCGTTCCAATGCATTCCTAAAGGCCCCGCCAGACACCTCCCACACACACACACACACACACACACACACACACACACACACACCTACCTCCCGCTCCCGCGTCCTCTTCCTTCCCGGGAGCCAGCGCGGCGGGGAGTAGCGGTTGGGGCTCCTGCGCCGCGCCATGTCCCCTCGCCACCCGCCTTCCGCCTCCGCGCCGCGGCCGACGCCTGGTTGCCCGGGGCCAAGTGCGGCCAAGCGGCCAGGCGGCGCGGATGGGCGGAAGCGGCGATCACGGCCAGGGCGGCAGGGGGCTCGGGCTCTGAGCTCTAAGAGTCCGGGAGGCAGCGCGGCGGGGAGTAGCGGTTGGGGCTCCTGCGCCGCGCCATGTCCCCTCGCCACCCGCCTTCCGCCTCCGTGCCCTGGGCCGACCCGCGCCGCGGCCGACGCCTGGTCGCCCGGGGCCAAGTGCGGCCAAGCGGCCAGGCGGCGCGGATGGGCGGAAGCGGCGATCACCGGCCAAGCTGCAGCAGGAGGTGGTGGGTGGAGGTGGCCGCAGGGGGGAGGGGTGCGGTGCGTCGCTTGGCCTGGGGTGGGGGTCTTGGCCAGGCCGCGCCGGGAATCCCCCCCCGCTTGCCTCTTGCCGGAGTCCTGGAGTTGCCCGGCCGCACCTCCCCTCCCCTCTTTCCCTGACCGCCCGTGGCCGCGGGGGGGGAGGGGGGCGGATTTATTTTTTTCGTTGCACGGATTTTCCGTTGCACGAACCGTACGTTGTACGGGGTACCACTGTACATTGAACAAGGAAGATCCCTGTCTGTTCTGTTGAAGAAGGCTGACTCCGTTCAAAATGCCAGCTGGAGTGCTGGATTGACGGATGCATGTGGCTTTATTGATGGACCTTAAATATAAAAATATTTTTAAAAGAGGACCGTAGTAGCACTGGAAAATGGGGAAAAAGTAGATAAGAAGCAGCTCTTCAGGTCTCCACCTTCGTTTGATTCGTTTAAGAAGGAGCCTCCTAACCAACGCAAAAAAGAGAACCCCCCCCCAGTGGTGGTTCCAGGAAAATGTGCTTCAGGGGGCATGGCCGAGGGTTTTTTTTCCAAAGAAGCTGGCTGATCATGAGAACATGATTGTTAGAGGCAGCTTTTATGTTTGTGGGATAGCGCTCCAGGTCAGAGATCAGCTGCCACAAAGATAAGGTCTCTACTCATTTGAAACCCACTCTAGCCAGCATATTTTGAGTTTGGATTTCACTGTTAGACAAAGCAGGAAATGGCAGAAAACATGAAAATAACAAGGACAAAGAAGAAATAGAGGCAACCTGTAGGAGACAACCCCACCCCAGCAAATAGTATAGTGGTGGTAGAATATGTATTCTTACCAAAAGGATGCGACGAAGTCTTCTGGCAAGGCGCACAGAATTTTCATGAAGTCCTTCCCAAGCTTTGAAGGTTTTATTGCGATTCTCTACAAAGGTGTTCCAGCAATAAAAATAATCTGAGAGAAGACAGAACCCAGAAACTTCTATTTATCCTTTTAAGGCATGGCAACAAGTTCCCACATGTTTTTATATCCCTTCCTCTGCCATAGGTAGTTCATACGAATCCTGGATAGGGTTGTTTTGATATAATGGAGCATTTGCTATGAGAGGTTTTGTAGGCCTCCTTCTCAATGAATTGCAACCCCCAGGATACCTTTAGCCTTTATTTGAAGGCTTTCTTGATTTCAGTTTCAGCATATGAATAATCTCCCTTTGCCTAACTGTTTCTTTTTGTCTCTCTCACTCCACATCTACTGTACATCCATCTCATTAAATCCCCAACCCTGCCTTATCTTACCTTTGAAGGTCATGATGGCAATCTGAGCTCCTGCACGGTGCAGACGTCTCAGCCCTTCAGGCTCTGCATTGCGTTCCTCACAGAAGTATAAGCGGGCAGCAAAGATGCGCAGTGTTAAGTTAGGATAGGCACATAAGAAATCAGCCACGTGGCGGGCACAGTCATAACAGGGACTCCATGAAGTAAACCAAGTGATCCGATAACAATGCCTTGGATCCAGATCCCAGGTAGAAATGTAACGCAAGAAGAGAACTTCAACATGGCAACCTGACTAAAGCAGGGACACAGAAGGGCATAAGGTGGTCAACATGTAGGTGTGATAGCACTGGTCAGAAGAGAATGAATGTACAACAAATCTGGAGGTTCTATATTTTATGGACTTTGTTGGTGGCTCCACTAATAAGTGTTTGCAAATACAATCAGTATTTTTTTTATAATCAGAGATCTCCCTACATTGCATATGGCAAGTCTCATATTTCTCTTACTGTATGTATATCCCCAGCAAAATAGCTCCACATACAGAGGAAAATAGCATGTCAGAGAAAAGAGGAATTAAACATGATTTTTTTTAATCTATGAAGGGATAGTTGTGGGGAGAGCATTCTAACATACAATTTGCCTTCTGTGTCGAGGCTGCAAAAATGCATTACAGATAGTTTTGACTGGGAGAAGGAAATGCTTTATAACGTGAGCATCATTGGTGTTATCTCCAGTCCTGCAGTTCTCTTGAATACCTCTGGCATATATTTTTTATTTTTGTTGCCAATTTGGATTGATCATCCCAGTATTGCTGAAGTTGTATTACTGTAATGGGAAATATTTGCTGCTGGCTATACCAGGAAATACTGGGTGCTTCCTGTGCCACCCAACCACAAGCATCTTGCTCCCTGAGAATTTCTGTTTGAAGTGCTGGTGCATGGGAAGCAGATGCTGCATGAAGTAAAGGATAAGATAGCATCTCTTAGGACTGCCAGATCAACAGCCACTTGGTCATTGAAACTACTAGATTTCTCAAAACACATATAAAGATGGGCACAAAATGATTTTTGTTTCATTTTTTATTTTTTGTTTCGTTCCGTAATGAAACAAAAAATAAAATGGCCCATCAAAGAAAACTGAAATAAAACAACATGAAAATTTTTGGTTCATTTCATTTTATTTTTTGTTCCCCCATTATTTATTTATTTATTTATTTATTTATTTATTTATTTATTTATTTATTTATTACACTTTTATACCACACCATCTTCCGTAACGGAACTCTGGGCGGTTTACAGACTTAAAAGAAAACATCAGATAAAAACGACGGTAAGGAGAAACATCCAATAAAAAACACAAAATAGGCAGAAGAGGGGGAAACCCTCAGCACGATGCAGCAGACACAGAGATGGGGGGGGGGGAATTAAGTAGAAAGTATCTTCCTCTACCTGAGGCTGAGGAGGCCTCCCGCACCATGGCCTGCCCAGCCGCAGCCACTGCCAATCCCCCATGGGGAGGACTTCTGGTGTCAGGGACGCCACTTACCGTGGCTGCCGCCGCCAATGAGCCTCTGCAGGGAGGGTTTCTGGGGCAGTGGGAAGGCATTGTTTTATTTTAAAAAGCACCAAATAGCCAGGCACACGCTACAGCTGATCAGTGCTTTGTTTTTTTTTTAAAGCACCGATTGGCCAGGCCCGCGCTACAGCTGATCAGTGCTTGTTTTTTTTTTTTTAAAAAAAGCACCAATCGGCCAGGCTGCACTACAGCCAATCAGTGCTTGGTTTTTTTTAAAAGTGCCCATCGGCCAGGCTGGTCGGCTGTAAAAAACAGTTAAAAATGAAAAACAGAAAATGAAACAAAATGAAAAAGAAACATATTTTTTAAAAAAATCATTTTGTAGGAAACAAAACGTAATGAAAAACTAAACAAAACGCCATTTTGTCATTTTGTGCCCATCTCTACTTCTATAGCAACATTTAGATTTGGATTCTTACATTTGGTAGGCAATTGGATTCAATGAGCTGCTAGGCCCCTTCCAGCTCCATTATTCTATGGTTCTATAATTCTATGGTTCCCCTCTTTCCTCCTCTCTTCCAACCTCTTCCAATCCTTCCTATTGCCTCTGCTAATTCTTTTATGATTCACCATGAAGCTGCTTTCTCACTTAAGGCTTCAGATTACCAGATTTCTGAAAATTAGCAAAGTATTCCACATCTAAGCCAGAGGTGTCAATCTTTGTCCCTCCAGATGTATTGGACCACAACTCCCCCAGTCCTTTATCATTGGCAGAATAGGCTCAGAATCCTGGCAGTTGCAGTACAAAACTTCTGGAGGGCTGAAGATCCCCACCTGTGGACTGGTAGTATACAACATCAGATGTCTGAACAGTAATTTTGCAAAATACATCCTAATATTCATGTCAGAATGATTCCATAACAGGGATCCCATTTGTTACTCTTTTCCTTTACTTTCAAGTAATCTATGCAGGAATTACCTCATCCCTTGTCACATATAATTTTAAACTAGTGGCATATTAAAGTTTTAAAGTCCATTTCCAGACCTGTTACTTAAGAAATTATCAGCACTTTGTTTCACAGCATAAGGGCCTTTCCCCACAATCTGAAGCTCCCTGTGTTTGACAGTAGAGATGGGCACAAAATGAATTTTTTCGTTTCGTTGTTTGTTATTCATTTCATTACGTAATAAAACGAATAACTACCCTAGGGGCAAATTTGACACGAAACGAAACGAAGCGAGAAAAATTGGTTCTGTTAGGTGCGTTTCGTTAATGGGGGATGGAGATGTCTCCTACCTGGTGCTTGTCCGGAGGTCCTATCTTCCTGGCTTCTGGGACAGCAACTAGGAAAAGACCGGGGGGGGGGGGGGCACAGTAAAAAAAAAAACAGCACCGACCAGGCCCCAGGGGTCACGTGGTCGGCACTGAAAGGGGGAAAAAAGCCCTGCACTACAGCTGTAGCGCGGAGGGCTGAACCCGTAAAGGGGGGGGGGATAAAATAAAATAAAAATACATTTTAAAAAAGGGGGAGCACCGACCAGCCCCCAAGGGTGGCCTGGTCGGCACCCTAAAATAAAAATAAAAATAAAAAACCCAGCGCCAACCAGGCCCCAGGGGCTGCGTGTTCAGCGCTGAAAGAGAAAAAAAACAAAAAAAGCCCCTTGCTACAGCTGTAGCACGGGGCCTGAACCCAGAAGTGGGGGGATTGGGAGGTCTGATAAGAGCAATCTGCTGCCCCCCTGCCTGGTTGCCTGCACATGTTCCACAGTGAGTGGCAGGGACAGAGGAGCGCATGGGGCTGTAGGAGCAGGGCGGCAGCGCTGGCTCCGAGGGGAGCCTCGCCACCGCCACCTCCTGTGCCACCGCTGCCTCGGCTCCTCCTGGCTCGGCGATCATGGCCAAGGAAAGGAACAGAACAGCTGGGGTAAGTCTCCCCTCGGAGGCAGCCTGGCCCCAGCCTGTGCAACTGATGCTGCTGCGCCTCCGCTGCCACGATCGAGTGGGTGGGTGGGTTGGGGATGGACTATCAACCTCTCCACCCTGACCCCACCGTACCCCCGCTGGATCCATCCATCCACCCATCATGCCAGCCTCCTCCTCGGGGCGATCCCCCTCCCCGGGTGTGTGGGGAGTCATTTACATCTTGTTTGGGGAGGCTTTTTGATCCCCCCCTCCAGACCACTGCCTACCTGCGTTCCTCCCGTGGCCCATTATCTACAGGGCCAATCGGGAGGCTGATAAGATGTGGCTTCGCTGCCCCCACCCCCTTCCAAGTCCAGTGACTAGTGCTCGCCCTCCACCTCAACCTTGCGCACGGAAATGCTTTAAATCGCACAAAGCGGGTAAAAACGAATAATGAATTAACGAACCAAAGAAACGAACTTTCCCACAAAAATTCATGAAAAATGAAACGAAATGAACCAGATCTCTCAACTAAACGAAACAATATGTCATTTTTTTCAATTCATGTGCATCTCTATTGGACAGGATTCAGAACTAGCACCCAACTCCCAACATTAAAATCAGAAAGGATGCTTTCCTTTTGCATGACCCCCCGCAAGCCAACTGGAGGCCCTAACTGCCTACTTCATCAAAACACTACATATAGATTACCCTCCCCTCCATTTTTACAAGAATGTATCACATATAACAACACACTGGAAAGTCTGTTTGAATCTTTGCATTTGAATTATTTTGGTAAAGTAGAAACCCTCCAACAGCAGAGAGGAAGAAGACTCATTCTGGGAGCAAAAAGAGCTGGGCCAATTCAAAACAGTTTTTGTGACCAGTCAATTAAAATACGTCTAATTCACTCATGTTATAAGATGAACAAATATTCCAGTGTTTGTTCATGTAGTTTCGCCATTGCCTCCCCCCCCCCCACACACACACACTGTCTTCTCAGGCCCTCCCTGCCTACTTTATTCTCTCTTCCTTTCTATCCTAATTGTGCCCTTCTTAAACCTTCCAATCTAAGTTTAATTACTTATTTGGTTTTGGTTTGCAAAAGTAAAGAATGGGGAAAGTGGGCATCTTCTCTGCCTTTCTTGCTCAGTGGTTTAAATATCTGGCTGTGGAATCAGAGTGTGGGAAGTTGATTTTCCCTCTGCGCCTCCTTGACAGTGGTGGATTTGATGGCATAGAATTCTTTCTAGCCCTGTAGTTCCAAGATTATTATTATGATTCTCACTTCTCTTCTCACTTCCCTCCTTGTTATACTAAACCACAGTTTTCAAATCTTTTCCCACCTCCCACTTTCTAATTTCACTTCTGGCTATGGTACAAAAGTAAAGGTAAAGGTTCCCCCAGACAATTAAATCCAATCATTTCCAACTCATATCTGTTTGATCTGGAAGCTGAGTCTGACGAACCTGCTTGGATGAGTAGTGAAACATTTCAATCTCTCAAGAAAAAAAGTCCAGTTGCCATGACTCAACTTCCAGATAACCTCACCTGGATGACTGAGAATCTTCACATACATTTCTGTTTGATGACTGTCTGTAGAAAATATCTCCATGGTCATGTAGCTGGCATTATTAATGCTGTGTCACAGCTCAAGTTTGTGTCACCTCTGGAATGACTCAGATTAACTTGCTTTCTTAGGAGTTGGGTCTCCATGGAATTCCTTTCAAGCCTAATTTTATAAATATGGGAGGACTGCCTTGCTTACCACAACATTAACACACTTTTAGTTCTAACATCTTTTTTCAATCTCAGGGAACAATTCAGATAAAGTTTGCTGTTTGATTCTGATCTGATGTGTTAATCAACTGGCAGATGTGGTAGATACTGTATATGGATAAATGGCGGAAAAACAGAATATTTAATGGAGATCCATTGTTAGGTAAGGGTAAGTCAATATAGCCACAAAATGCAGGCTGCTGGGCTGACTTCTGCAGATTTAAAACTGGAAATGTACAATACAGTATATTAGCAGCTGTGTGGTTGCTGCTTTTGTGCCATTTCCATATGATGATCATGTTACTGGAACTCAGAGATACCACAATGTAGTTACAGTGGTACCTCTGATAACAAATTTAATTCGTTCCCAGAGGCAATTTGTTATCTGAAAAAAATTGTTATCTGAAACATAGTTCCCTATTGAAATGAATGGGAAACTGATTAATCCGTTCCAGAGATCCGAAAAAAGGCTAAAAAGCTGTTTCCCCCCCCAAACCTCTTTATAAAGTGCACTTTAAAGGCATGCAGTGCTGGAACATAAAACCCCAGAACTAGCTCCCAGTCCCTACCTTTCCAAGTTTGAAAGGTCCAAATTCATCTGCAAAAAAATGTCCAGAATGGCTCCAAAACACCATTAAGAAACGCTCTAACTCCTCCCACCCTTCCACCAAACTGGGGGGGGGGGGTGCAATGCATCCTGGATACACTTTTTGCAAGACATTTTGAAACATTTGTTATCCGAGGCAGCCCATTGGGAACATTTGTTATCTGAGGCAGCCCTATACCTGGAAATTTCCGTTTGTTATCCAAAACATTTGTTATCCGAGGCATTTGTTATCCGAGGTATAACTGTACTTCTAATGACACTAACACAGAAAGTAATCACACGGGAAGTCATTTGAGGGTAATACCATTGTTTCGCGAGGCTTTTGGTGATTTAGTTTAGTTTTTTTTCTCTCTCCGCCTCCATCTGTGAGTTTGTTCAATTAGTGTTGCCGCTGCCTCTTAAAGTTTTTATGATGCTCATTGTTTTAATATTGTTGTTTGTGTGATTGTATTATTAGCTGACTTGTTCAGCCTTGTAAGCCACCCAGAGTTCCCCTGGGAAGATGGGCGGGGTATAAATTCAATAAATAAATAAATAAATGAATAAATTGTTGTAACATCAATGAAGTACCATGAGAGATACTGTAGCTATGATAGCCACGCCAGGAAGCAAACAATAGAACTAATCAGAAAGTGGGAGTGGCACAGACTGGAAGAATTTTGGACAAGATGACAAAAGTAGGGACAGTTTCTTAGACTAGTCAGGTGCTGGGCTCAAGGCCAAACATATGCTTTAGAAGGGCAGAGGTCCCGAAGTAAGCGTCAACCATGTTCTGTACCTTATTGCGCAGATATCCAAAATCCAGGGAGCAGGACGTGGCACTGTTCCGCCGTTTCACCACATAGCAAAGGTATGTTTCATGACGACCTTTAGCCCAGCGCAAGTTCTTGAAGTGGTAGAGGAATTTCTTTTGTTTCATAAGAAGACTACAGGGAAATGCAAACATTAAAAAAATTAACAGCAGATAGTAACATACCGTAGTTTTAAGGTCATAAGAGGGAGTTATTGGATGGCTGTAGTTGAAAAAGAAGACAGCTTTAGAGATAGAGCTCTAGATGGAACAAAAACCCCAAAAGTTAATTCCATCTTTCAGTGGGCAAAAGTATATTTCACAAGTAGCGGGAACTTCCATGACGTTGGTCAACAGAATAAATATTGAAACAATGGTGAGGAACATGGCACACATGACAGGACAAATACTCAGTCACTCCCAAAGAGGAAGAATTTGTCTCATATCACCCCGACCCAACATAGTTTAGTAGCTGGGAATTTTGGAATACTTGTCCAGATGAGTATACAGATTGCTGCTTGGAATACTGTTCATACAGATTTTTTGTTGTCATGTTCTTACAGTCATGACGGACTCTACGTGACCCCATGTCCATAGAGTTTTCTTGGCAGGAATACTTGAGTGGCTTGCCAGTTCCTACTCCATTCTGCAACCTTGGCATGCTATTGGTTGAAATTGCCCAAGAATTTACATGATCCCATCACTTGGCTTGCATTGAAACGAATAACGAATAACAGAACGGAAAAAAAATCATTTCGTGCCCATCTCTAAGAGCAACTGACTTGAATCATCAGCTGAATGTGCCAAACTTCACTGCTCCTTTGCCTTCTCCGTGCCAACTGGAAAAACTCAAACTAGAGTTTCAGTCAAGAAGCAGCCATTTCACCCACAGGGCATTAGGAGTAGGTTCATAGGTGCTCTACTCAGGTAGACGATAGGAGATGCAGACCAAAAGACATTCCTATGTACCACCATCTCCTTGAACTCCTATCATACTACGAGAAGAAGTGCTCCCCATCTGCCAAGAAGACAATCTTGTCCTGTACTAGCTGTCCTGCCAGTTACTGCTACCTACCAAAACTTCTCCCTGTATCACCCAGGACTGGATTGGCTGTGGAATGTCTACCCAGGTCGCTTTCAGTGGCCTGTGGCAGGATCTCAGCAGAAGAGCCCCTCAGCTATGTCAGTCTAGATATTGACTGCCCATAAAGTGACTCTTGGCCATGGTGGGTTAAATCCATATATACAATGTGTGACATGTGTTTATTATTCATTGTTGCAGTTTCTGAGCAGGAAATAGTGTACATGGAGTGGTGGGTGGGATTGACTTTGTGCAACTTTTAAAGGAAAAGAGAGAGTATGACCATACTCACATCGCCTGAGCAGAAGGAACACCCATAACTGGAAACCACAATGCAAACGTCACATAACAGTTTCCCCAGCTGCTCAGTCATAGCAGTAGACAGGAAACAGACATATCACGAGGCATTTGCCTTACACTTGCTACTCTCAACCTTAACACCCAGTTATATATGTTTGGAGTACGTGAGCTGCAAAACGAATACTTAATCATCATGTGCCATCAAGTCAATTCTGACATGCAGAAATGCTTTTCATTGTTTTCCAAGTAGACAATCTGCAATACTCAGCAGTCACTTGCCATTCCCTTCTTCTGGAAGCACCCTGGGTCTGTGCAGCTTGTTCCTTTCCCTAGAGGCACAGTGAGGAGGAATCCAAACTTCCGGCTCTGCAGCCAGGGACCTCCACCACTGAGCTCACCAGACAGCTTAAAAGGAGCCCTACCCTCACTGGATCCCAGAGAGATTCCACATTGAACTGTACCATTACAAAAGGATGGGGAGTGCCACATGTACAAAATAACGCAGAGGGCATGAATAAAGTGGATAGAGGGACACTCTTCTTCTCACAAAATACCAGAACTAGGGGACATGCATTCAAACTGAGGGTTGGGAGAGTGAGAACAGACAATTTTTTTTCCACCCAGTGTGTTGCTAGTCTGTGGAACTCCCTGCCACAGGATGTGGTGATGGCATCTAGCCTAGATGCCTTCAAAAGGGGATTGGACAGATTCCTGGAAGAGAAGCCCATCACAGGTTACAAACCATGAGGGAGATGTTTAATCTCCAGGCTTAAAACCGGGGTACTTCAAGGACCAGATGCAGGGGAGTGGTATCAGGAAACTGCTATCTAGTCTTGTGCACTCCCAGACACATTTGGTGGAGCCACTGTGAGATACAAGAAGCTGGACTAGATAGGCCTTTGGCCTGATCCAGCATGGCTCTTCTTACGTTCTTATGTAGGCACACTTGAACTGATCACAAGAAGTATTGCATGGGCCAATACTATGGTATTCTCACGAGGGATAATCATGTGCTTTTTCTTCTCTGTTGTTTCCAATAGCTGTCCTAATATAACACAACAGTTGTATCCTTTCTGCCCCATCAGAGTATAGGTCAATGTTGGCAAACCTATGGCACAAGTGCCAAAGGTGGCACTCAGAGCCCTTTCTGTGGGCACCCAACATCACCTCTTCACAGCCACCTGTATTCAGGCTAAATTGCTATATTGGCACTTTGCAAAAAAAAGGGGGGGGGGTTGAATCATAGTTTGGGCACCCAGTCTCTAAAAGGTTCACCATCACTGGTCTGGGTTATATGAGCATCTGTTCCCATACCCGTTGCACTGAAATGGACCCTTATCTCCTATCAACAGACATGCCCTGTGTGGTCTCACGCATGAAGCAGGAAATCACACAGGGAAAAATTACAGACCCATTTGTCTTGGGCCATTCCAGAATCATCAATATATACCAGCTGGTCAACTCTGCGGTTAGAAGTAGTGCTACCTGAAGGGATCAAATGTGTCTAATTGTCACAGCACAATTTTTCTCGGTTCCACAATGTGCAACTTCATTTGTTTTGTTTTGTGATCAATTGGGAACCACTGGGCTTAATCTGCAAGTCTGATTGTTCAAGCATGAATTTTGTGGCTGGAGGAAAAAGCACATAATGCAAAGTTCACTGCAGGACAGCCTGTTGTGGAATCATCCCTTTTCAATGGGGAACCAACTTTTTTTGTTCTGCCAGCAGGGCAGCTGAAATCTGCTGCATCCAGCTGGTTACTTTCCTCCACTTTCTGGCCTGTGTGAACACATGATCCATTGCAAAAGGGGAGTTAGTTTCCCTCTGCCAAAAGCCTGTTGCCTCCAAAATGTGTTCTTGCTTTTTAAATAAAGTTTAAAAGACTTTCTAGTCAGTACTGACACAAAGCCTGGCTTTGGAAGCAGTGATTTTAAAAAAAGAAGAAGTGGAAAATACCCATTACAACCTCACAAGATCAAAGGCATCCTCTGCTTTGGAATTCCATGCAATACCAGATTTCTTCTGCCCCTGCTGATTTTAGCAAATTGTTTATCATCAGGATAGTGACAGCAATTTCACTTAAGAAACCTTATATGAAAAACAGTGCATCACAGCTGATCCAAACATATTGTTGACTGACTGAGAGAGTTGCTTTCAGCGCCAAGCGGTAATTTGAATTCAAGGACTCATAGCTCTTGAGTTCTAATGTACTCTAATCACACTATACCACACTACACCATACTGGCTGTTCATCGTTTAATAATATTTCTCATTTTGTATTTATATATAATTATAAATTATAATCATTTAGGGATCACATCATACATTGGGATAAAGTCTGAAAAGAAAAGGAAAAGTATACTGTAGGAATAACTCTGTGCATACCTTAAAGAGCCAAAAACAACCTCCAGATGCAAGTGGAGTGATAAAAGAAACTGATATCATTAGAAATAGCTTTCTTTCTTTCAGTTAGTTCTACCGTAAGGTAGGAGTGTGAACATCTGCAGAGCTGCAAATAACTGTGCTCAATGAAGCAAACCCTTCACTCTGAAGATAATGCAAAACAGGACTGAATGGGTTAAAAATAATTCCAACCCGTTATCACCTCCTTTCTCTGACTGACTCTCCACCATAGCAGTGAGAACTCAGCTAACTATTTTGGTTCATGCTCAAGTGGACAGGCTTAAATGGAGGCTCTGTCACTTGAGGTACCTCATATATCCATACCATATTGACCTGATTCCAACATAACACCAGCGCAAGGGTGTGTCCTATGTTACTTTAAAAAGAAATTTGTTCCATTTTTCCGAACATGGGAAACCAGTCTAGTCATAATTTCTTTATTAGTAGTTTGTTCCAATGAGTCCAAAGTGGACTGTATGGCTCTTTTCCTTCTTACTCTATCCTCTTTGTGAGATAGCCTGGGTCTGAGGGAGAGTGTTTGACTAGCAGGACTGGGTTCTTGGACCAAGGTCTCCTATATCCTGGTGCAACATAGTAATGACTACATGAAAATAGCAGAAGCCACAGCTGTACAGTCATAGAATATTGCCTTCACTCCTGGGTTTCTGATGCTTCCGCTAAAAAATTCTATCTGCCCCAAAGCTATCTGCTCTAAAGAAAGCAGTATTTGACAAGTTGTATCTTTCGTTCTTTGGAGCTATAATTTCCTGGGTGTGTCATGAGAAATTCATTCATTGATTAAACCTCTCTGACAGCCAAAAAAGTCCCTACAACTGGAAGAGCACCCACAAGCTTTTGATCCCTGTGTTTTGCTGTATCTGTGCTTCCAAAAAGCCTCCAACGGACAATAACTCAAACAAGATAGGAGCATCCAGTCACTTTTGATGCAAACACACACAAGCACAACCCTCCCTCAAAAGAAGCTCTCAGTTGTGTTTATGCACAACTTGTACAAGTATGGGTCAAGCATAATTTCATGCAGCCAGGAGATCCCCTTGAACAGTGGTGGTGAAACTTCGGCCCTCCAGATGTTTTGGACCATAACTGCCAGAATTCCAAGCATAGATTGCCAATGACAAAGGACTGTGAGAGTAGTGGTCCAAAACATCTGGATTGCCGGAGATTCACCACCGCTGCCCTAGAACAAATGACTCGGGCAGAAACACAAGGGGATTGGTTTCTCTAAGAATGGGAAACTTTTTTGTTTTTGGCATTCTTGTGGTCGTTACATGTATACATAATTTCAGCAGAGGGCCCCATTGTGCTTGCCTCAATCTGTATTTGTTAAATTAGGGTGCTTGGGGTGCTGGGTGGGAAGAGGTTAATCGGTGTTTTGGGGCATAGCAGGGCTTTGTTTGCATTCTGAGTTCTCTGGCAAGCAGCATGGAAAGATTTGTGTTTTTTGGAGGTGTAAGGTAGTAGATGCAGAAAATATGCTTTACTTTAGTTAGGTCTTTAGGCTGCATAAAAAGAAAAATGATGTTTTTATAGTTGCTGCAGACATGCTATCTATCTATCTATCTATCTATCTATCTATCTATCTATCTATCTATCTATCTATCTATCTATCTATCTATCTATCATGTGTGTTTGTGTGTGTTGTGTATGTATATATATATATATAATCTATTTAGTTTCAGTTGAGGGTGCACTTAAAGCAAGTTATGATTTTCAGTGATGAAGGTAACTTTCCAGCTATGTAAGTTAAATTGTTTTATGAATCATATTAATACTGATTTTGACATTTTTAATTTAGGTATCTCCTGACAAAAGTGTTCCCAGTCAGCCAAAAGGCAGACAATTCCTTTAAAAGCATAGGTGCATAGCTTGGAGGTGCTCCTGGATTAATTTCTGAGCCTGGATGAGCAGGGACAGATACCTTTGTTATATTCCCACTGGATTACTGTAACATTTCTATGTGGGATCACCACTGGAAAATGTTCAGAAACGTTAACAGGTTCAAAACACAGTGCTAGTGATAATCTATAAAGCCTCAAGGATCCAAACTATTTCAAGGACCACATATCCCTTTATGAACTATCCCTGGATTTAAGATCATCAGGGAGGCTTTTCTCTCAGTCTCACCACCTTCACAAGTACAATTGATGGGGACATGGGAGAGGACCTTGTCTGTCTCTGCTCCCAGGCGTTGAAACTCCTTCCTACGGGAGGCCAGGCTGGCCCCATCTTTGCTGTTCTTCTGCCAGCAGACAAATACTTTTCTCTTCAGGAAAGCTTTCTCCTTAGTGGCTGTCTTTCTGAGAGGGTTTTTTAAAAACAGATTGTTGTGCCTTAATCTTTGAATGTGTTTTTGATGTTGCTTTTGTTTACCAATTCTAGTGTGGTATTTGTTTGATCTTTTTTAGTATTTGTATGCTTTAAATATTGTCATTTAATGATGTAAGCCAGCTTCGGTCCTTTTTAAGGAGAAAAGCAGGGTAATATATTTTAAATAGATAAGCACATAATCACATGAAAATGAAGGCAGATAAATACCTATGCTTTTAGACATGACAGATTGAAGGAAATAATGTTACATGATTTATATTTGCTTTAATCTTGAATATTGTATAATTTTTTTATATATAAATTACTAGATGTCTTGAATTTTGAATTTTATTAGCTGTCTTGGAGTCATAATGAATTAGAGAGGATATGGTATGGCTGAATTGTTCAGATTCAAAAACTCTGAATAATCCAACATTCTACAGAAATAAGCTGTTTTGTTCATGCTAAAATAGCAAACACAAGGTAAGAGAAGTATTTTATTTGATGAGTTCGTTTGAAGATAAGCGGGATATAAATGCAAAAATAAATAAATAAATAAATAAATAAATAAATAAATAAATAAATAAATAAATAAATAAATAAATAAATAAAATGAAATTAATGTAAATAGATTTAGATATGGATACACAGTTATTATATTAATTTTAATAGCCTACATTGATGTTCTAATTAGATCTCAAAGAACAGGACATAGCTGTTTTTAGAAAAGCTTTTCTTGTTGTGTGAACATGTACGTGATACAGTCATTCCTGGCTACTTGTCTAATTCATGCAAAAACTGCAATGAACCCCAGGTCTAAAATCTGGTGTCGCCATCCCCTCTTAACCTCTCCACCTCTTGCTGTCTTTTGTTAGTTGACTCTCTCTGTGCACCCTCACCAGAGCACACGCCTCTTTTTCTCTGATTAGACAATTTTAAAAGTATCATGTACATTAAAGACATTATTGTTATCGCTATTCGTGTTACTATTTCAGAGATCATAGGAAAGAAAGTGTTTGAAAAAGAAGCCCATGTAAGTAAACCATATGCAAGAGAGAGAGAGAGAGAGAGAGAGAGAG
>JAHTLZ010000198.1:3961556-3975966 GCA_023846285.1 Phrynocephalus versicolor | reverse complement strand
GGAAAGCTCAAACTATGAAGCCACACTTGACCCAGCAACGAGGCTTGCCTTGATTAGAAAAAGGAAACAGAGATCTTCAGCTGCTGCAAGGCTTGATAACACTCTCTCTGGATTTGTGGACTGGGTAAGGGTATCTGATGAGCGTAAGGAGGCAACAATGAATGCAAGGTACCACGAGGACATATTATTCCAAAAGGAGGTTATAGAGAACCTCAGGGTGGCATCAACATCACTTCTTAGGCTAACACAATTCCTAACTGATACAGGGCTGCAGAACATGGTTGGAAGTGAAACAGAGACCTCAAAAAAAGAGGAGATCAGTAGTCATTGCTCTGGTTCTTTAATGCACAGAGATTCGTTAAAACCTTCAAAGGGAGAAAATAGTGACTCAGAAGCAGATAGCATTACTACAACAGGTTCTGGCAATTTTTTGGAGGAAGACAGTGATGATGATGGGTCTGTATCTCTGCTTTGCTCAAAGAACAGCTCAGATGGTCTCAAAACCAAGAAAACTCTGCAGGAATGCAATAGAAGGAGTAATGTTACCCAACAGAACACCAAGAACCAGCACTCAAAAACAGGGAATTGGCGAACCTCACTTCTCAATTTCTCCATACTTAATTGTCAAACAGGAGAAAACAAAAGAGGACTCCCAGTCCTCTCTGAGAACACCACCAAAAAGGAAATGTTTAAAGAAAAAAATATTCTCTCCCTAAGTACTTTTACTTTAAAAATCATTAAATTAAGACGGTTGGGGGGCCATCAGAGAAGAACCCCTGAAATTATAGTGTTTTACAGCTTTAATTAGTTATTTTGGTGTGTACAGTGCATTTTAAAAAGTCATACAATTTTAAGGACCTCAAAGTAACTGAGGAAGCAGTTTGGTACATAAATAAATCCTTTTATTTTTGTATATATTTAAAAAAAATTTTTTTTTACGTAATTTTTAAAGGAAACTAGCTTTTGATTTTCCAGAATATAAACATTACAGTGAAGAGTACAAATAACTTAAGAAAGGCACATATACACCTATTACAGAAAAAAATACTGATCATAGCAAAATATTAATCTGATGGCAATACTGGCAGGATCAGGAAAGACATTGCAACAGTCAGAATTAAGAGCACCAAAGTTTTGGAACTGTAAGAATAAGGTAAATCAACAGGTGAGGTAGTTACCGAACATTGCTGGGGACCACAAAATGTGCGATTTAAAGTGCTTTAAATCAGAGTAAGTGAACATTAAGCAGAGGTAATTATACTGTATCACTGATGAAAAATGTGTAGTACACATCTGCAATAGATAAATACATCAAAAGTAAACAGTACTGTTGTTAATGCAGTATAATAAACAAACAACTTTTAGAAAAGTGTTAGTATTTTTAACAGAAAAGTGGACTAATTTGTTCTTAGAACCACAACTTACTAACCATTAAACAGTAGGAATAATCTGCATGAGAAGGGCATTCAGTGCAAAAAATGTTTTTTTTCCCTAAAAAAGGTAACTTCCCATATAAAAAAAAGAATAACAAGCAAAAAACTGTTTTGTAAAGCTATAAACTTGTCTTCTGCTCATCTACGCCTCCTTCTCCTTCTTGGTGCCGCAGGCCCTCTGTTTCCAGGCAGAACAATTTCCTCCAGAGCTGATACTGTGAATAAAGGTAGAAGGTATTAGCTCTTCAGATCCACAATTCAGTGTTATTATATGTATTTGCAGAACTTCCTTTCTGACAAATAAGCAGTGTCGTTCTATCATAGCAATGAGTTTACTTTAAAAGTGAGGCCCTGCTTCATTATTAACCAACTTCTTCGTATGTCTTGGGACTCGGGCCTAACTGAAAATCTACAATGAAACTCTTTCTCTTCATGCTAAGCAGGGGTTATAGTTCCTTTACGTGTGCTAATAACATTAATGATTCTTGATATGTACCTCTAGCCACCACCTCTTGCAAAATAGCCACCCATTGTTCCTGCTCCGCCCGAGTAACAGGTTGCTGCATAATGTCCACGGGGGGGTCAGGTAAATTCTCTGAATTGATTAGAAAGGTTTGTTTTTTAGTGTAAGTTATGTGCACAGGTAATCTTAAACATATCACCAAGAAAGCCTATGAAATGTTACACACCTTCCTGCTGCTCGTCTCCAGCTTGTTCAGCCCCAGGTTCTTCCTCGACTTGTGGTGCTTCTCTTGCGTGTGGTTGGATGTTCTCCCCCAAGGCCTGCTCTTCATCAGAAGCACCGGAACCTTCCTCGTGAGGTCTCCTCCTTTCTGGCTGCCTGTGTTGCTGCTGTCCTCCCCTTCTTAGGCCAAGCTGTCTTGCTGGACCTGCTCCTATAGAAAAAAAAGGAAATGGGGTTAAGTTGTGGAAAATGATTTACTGGTGATGAACTGTTTTTTCCTAAAAGAATAAAATTATCATGCATCTGTAGAACTCATAAATGTACAAGCAGTCATTAGAAGAATTTTAAGTTCTGGCTATGGATGGACATATGCATGTTGGGACTTGCAGATCTATTCTTCCAATGAATGCAATTTTAATAGTTGCATTGTCCTTACATGCATAAAATGACAATTCATCCTGGATTAACAGCTGTACTCAGGAACTGTGAAAAGTTTTTGATATTTGAACTCACTGATACAGTCCTCATTTCTACATGTAAAATACTGTGCACTGTTCTACATTTTAAACAATTAATTTTAATGTATTTTAAACAATTTTAGCCAATCAATATTATTATATTCTTGTTTTATTAGCCTCTTATTTATTGTAAACATGGGCATCAAATGTAATAACAGTAACTTATAATGTTTTATGTGTGGTTACTTACCCGCGGGAAAAAGATTAGCAGGGTGGGGCCGATCAGCTTGAATCCAGAGCTGCAGTAGCTGCCCCCAATATGCAGACTGGTGTCTCTCCTCTGCTCCCTCTCCAAAATAATATAGACACCGGTTGAAATTTTGCCTAAGGGTCTTAAACTTTGACCGAATCTGCCTTGGATTTCTAGCATAATTCAGCCTTGCTAGTTGTCTAGAAGCCAGCCTGAATGCTTCTTCGTTTCTCCTTGGCTGCATGTGGAAAAGTACAGGCCCCAGCCTGTTATCAATAAAAATATCTAAGAGGGCAGTCACCTCCGCCTCTGTCCAAAATCTACCCCTCCCTCCTTCCATCATAACCTAAGTGTTTTTCTTCCTTTTCCTAAAGAAAATGCTTAGGTTCACTGCAGTACAACACTCCACAACCCCTATCTCTCCACGGGTTTCTAAAGTTACTCCAGGGTTTTTATAAGGTTTTGCTTATGGACCCTGGACATTTCTCTGGAAAATGAAACTAATTTCAACCAATAGGAGGTGGGGTCAACGAGTCGTTCAAGTCCCAGGTGCCTAGGAGTCTGTTTACCATGCCTTTATAAATGCTAACCTTGATTTCTGCAAGAAAATAGTTCAGAGCGTGTTTTCCACCCATGCATATGACTGTCTGCAAGGAATAAAAATAAAGTTGTAAATGCAATGCTTCTTTTCATTCTTTGACTTAATTATAATTGCTCTCTGTGTCCTGAGATATATTCATTCAATGCGGCTGCAAAGTCCTCCATACTACCCAGAAACACAGGGCCAAGGTTAACACTAGAAACATATTTGGCCTTGAGAAATGAGTGCCCCATTGTTTGTTGAGCCAAAGGGGTGGAGATTCTAATTGGGAGGCTCCTGAATGTCCCGCACCTGCCGGCAGGAAGGGAGAACCTGTTGATTACTGCCTGATGGCCAGCAAGAGGTCAGAAGTTCATGACATGGGACTGACCGTTACGAACAATGAAGGAACGTACCACTGCTACGTGTAGGGACCTCAGTATATTCTTGCATTATTATTCTCTCATCACGTTTCCCAAAATTTTTCTTTTCAGTGCAGTCCAAAGTTTGCAAACTTAAGGGCGTAAAGCAAAGCTACACATTCCAAAAAGTTGGTGCATTTTGATGCAGCAGAAATCAAAGTAAGGTCCTTTTGGCTTATCGAGGCAGCGGTATTCATCTGTCAGAAGGACGCGTGAAATCACTGCACCTCGGTTTCTGCTTACAGAAACGGGGGTTATGTGAATAACTCTTAAGAGCAGCATACAGATCAGTAGTTCACGTAGTTTTGCTCCCATAAACGTTAACCATTTGGTATTATTAGTTTTAAGTTAGGCAAAAGTTGTTTGTGCAAAGCAACTTTTGAGTTATACTTGGCTGCTTTCTTTTTGGGGGGCGAACACCACAGAAGGAATCTTCTTTGTTTTTGAGGTTAGGGGGGTTTGCGAAAAATTGAGGGTGGGGGTAACACCTCAATAGAAAAATTAATCTCTTGACGTAAGGGCGTTTCTGTTAGGTTATGCGAGGCATCGGAACCCAGCTGTCAGATGCAGTTTCTTACTTCAGAGGGTTTTTTATTGGCGGTGGGGGGGGGTTGCTAAGAAGTTAAGGGGGGGGTTCACCACGGTAGTAATTAAAGCTGCAGACGATGTGAGTAAGACCGTTCTGCCTATCAATGGAGGGTGGAACAAAGCTTCCGTTTTTAACTCTGCAAGGTTGTGGGTCGAAAGAATTGTTAAAAGGCATTGAGGCATCGGAACCCAGCTGTCAGATGCAGTTTCTTATTTTGGAGGGTTTTTGTATTGGCGGTGGGGGGGGGTTGCGAAGAATTGCAGGTGGGTATCACCACAGTAGGAGTTCAAGCTGCAGACGATGTGATTAGCACAGTCCTGCCTATCTATGGAGGGTGAAACAAAGCTTCCGATTTTAACTCTGCTTATGCTCAGAGGCACTATTCGAAAAGATGACAAGACGGCTGATTCAAACGAGAGGCGGAAGCGTTTATCCCTCAACGTTAAGACCGTTCTGCAACGATGTGGGACGAAAGAATTCTTAAAAGGCATTGAGGCATCGGAACCCGGCTGTCAGATGCTGTTTCGTACTTCGGAGGGTTTCTTAATTGGCGATGGGGGGGGGCTCTAAGAACTTCAGGGGCGGTATCACGGCCGTAGGAATCCAAGCGGCAGACGATGTGATTATCAATGGATGCTGTTACAAAGCATGCATTTTTCACTCTGCTTATGCTCAGAGGCAGTATTCGCTAAGTGGAAATGACGGCTGATTCAAAAGGGAGATGGAGGCGTTTATCTATTAACGTGAGGGCGCCTCTGCAAGGTTATGGGGCCAAGGATTTCTTAAAAGGCATCGAAGCATCGTAAGCCAGCTGTCATCTGCTGTTTCTAACTACGGGTTTTTCTTAAAGGGTGGGTGGTTTCGCTGTAAACACCACAGTATAAATCGAATCAGCAGGCAATTTGCCTCATTACGCTAAAATTCTAAATGGAAGGGCGAAAAAGACATGCTGCTTTAACTCTGTTTATGCTCAGAGGCACTGTTAGAACAGAAACAATAACGGGTGACCCAAAAGCGTGGTGGTTATATTTCTATTGCAACATCCGGGCATCTAGGTAAACAACGCCAACGAGTTGCAACCGGAATGCAAACAGTCGAAACGGGTTGTACACAACGCCACCACTTGGTTATGGGATCCATTAACAAATATAAAGGGTTGGCGGGCAGGGGAAAACAGAGACACCTGGCGTTTGAATGGTGAATAAAAAAAGGAGCAACGAGACAACGGGGTTCAGTTGAAAAGTAGTATAAATAAACCCTAATATCTGAATATTGCAACTACAGATGGCAATAGCAAAGTACCGTCTAACCGAAATATCAATGCATCGATATTTCGGAGCGAAAAAAAACTCAAAAAAAAAAAAGGGAAAAAACCAAGTCCACACGCGACGTTGGGTGCGAAGCGAGATGCGAAGCGAAAAGATTCCCGGCCTCCGGCAGGGGCATCACTCGCCCCGGTTGGAGCATGCTAAAGGGGGCGTGGCCGGGGTGACGTCGCAGCCAAAAAGGAGGAGCGTGCGGACTGAAGCGATCAATTCGCACAGAAATGAGGGCTTGCCGCGAAGCGAGCGCCTGGTGAAGTAACGGCCATAATTGTGTCTAACTGGAACAAAGCTTTGTTTTGGGCTGGCTTGCAGGTTTTTGTTATCCATTTTCCATATCGTTATAGTTCATTGTAATCCATTAATAGCTTTTTATGTGATTGATTCATTAAGCCAGAAATCTGGTCCATCCCATAATGCAGAAACTTCCAGAACTGAGCTCTCCAAGCATTCCCCCTCCATATTTGTTGAGATTTGTAGATTGGGGAAAATGCTCTGTTCAAATCCCATGCTTCTAAGAAGATTTAAGATTGAGACTGTCCTCTGCTTCTGAAGAGAGTGGACGAGCAGACAGTCCACAAGCTTGCAGACTAGAGTAAATGCTCTGTTCCAGCACAACACCCAGATCAGAGCCAAAGATGAGACCTCTCCTTTCCTCTGGAGTCTCCCAAGCTGTGCTAGATTCTGTATTCTCCGAGCATTCCCTCTGAATATTTCTTGTTACTTGTATATCAGGTTCAACGCTCTGATCCAGATTAAAGTCAGGACTCTCATCTGGTTTTGAAATGAGCTCAGGAAAAAACTTAAACAGGAGAGAGTCAACAATATTCTGGAGTTTATCAAGCATATCCATAAATTCCTCATCTGACATTGGTTCCCAGCTCATTGTTAGTCCACTTCAAAGGGTTAATCACTTCCAGAAGGGAGGGGGTGTAAAAAGGAGAGCAAGGATGGGAAGAAGCGAAGGAGAAAAAATCCAAGTTTTATCTGAAGAATATGCTTTGGAAGCATTGAGACAAGGTCAAATAGTTTCCTTTTAATTCTCTCAGCCGGGCAAATGACTCCATAAAACAGTTTATATGAATGTAGAAGCTTCAAATAATATTGTTTTAAAGTTTAATCTCCCAACACACGCTTGTAGCCCCCTTTTCAGGAAGGGAGGGAATGAGTACTTTCTGAAGCAGAAAAGTGTCCAAGCTCACAAAAATAAGTGATAACATAGAGTCTTATTTATCACAGTAAAGTTTCCAAATATCTACAGTTGTTATTTACATTTGTCCAGAGCATGCAGTTTGAACCGCCGCCATGACAGATGGCAGATAGACTTTCCCCCAAACAGGAGATTAGGCGATTTCTGAATCTATGAAGTTTGCCACCACAATGCTGCCAGATGCTGCCTCTCTTCTCCCCTCCCTACAGGAGGGGGGGACTTACCCTTTCAGTTTCTGTTTATCTGGAGGAATTCCACCTGATAAGCCGGAGAGCTTACTGAGGCGTCTCACTGCGGCGAAACCGGAACCGGAACCTCCATTCATGGTATTTTCTTGTACAACATTACTAACCACCAACAAAGATAATTCCTTTATATTCAAGTCCTCGGGCATAGACCCTTTCAACAAGCGAGAAACATGTATTTCTTCTTTAACTGGTTCTCTTACATATATGGATGATAACTGAAGGTTCCCGTCCGAAAACATTGGGTCCCACAGCAAGGATGCTTGTCCCACTGAGCTACTGGGTTTTCCGGATTCTCTTTCTTCCATCCTGATTGAAACCTATCTAATTAGCCAGGCTAACGTATTTTATTTATTTATTTATTTATTTATTATTCGATTTATACCCCACCCATCTTCCCAAGGGAACTCTGGGTGGCTTACAGAGCTGAAAAAGTCAGCAGATACACAATACAATGCAATATAACAAACAAACAAACCAATACAAATAAATTAAAATGCAGCAACAGGGGAGCACCCAGTGTTTCAAACCCTTGCTGCAAATAAAACAACATCCCAGGAATGGCAATCGATGACGGAAGGGAAGGAGAGAGAAAGAGAGAGAGGGAAACAAATAAAAAAAACGTACTGATTTTATTTGTACAGACCAGTTAAACACTTCAGGATTAGCAATTTGGAACCTAGGTGGCTCTCTTCTCCATGACTCTCCCTCTGTCTGAGTACCAACATCCCTCCTCCTCCACCCAGAGGTCTTCTGTACTGCCCGTCACCCAAAAGGACTCTCTTATTGGTTCATTCTTTCCCCCCATTTCTAGTTTATCTTTTCCATCCTCTTGTATTTTACTCTCTTTTTCTTTTAATTCACATTCACTCATCTTTGACATTATAACATCATAATTTCCTTTATCTTCTTTTCCAAATTTCTCAGATGGCACACCATAACTCTCCTCTTCAGATGTCTCTCTCTCACACACAGTCCCATCTCAATTACTGTGCTGGGTAAGGATCAAATCATCCCAGTCATTCTGGCTCCCTTTCTTCAACACTTCATGGGTACCTTATAGCTTGGTTTTGGTCTTCTGAGGTCTTCCTGTTCTTCCAAACAGAAGTACTCTGAGATGTAGTCCACCAAAGGGGGATTCGTTCTGGACTGCACAAGACCAGCATCTATGATGAAGACCAGCTCATTTCCTACTCCATAAGAATCATCAGCCCAGTTCTCAATCTCACTTTCTGCCTTGTCTTTCCTGCCAACTGCCCCCAGATACTCCTCAGTCAAGGTTCTCCTCAGCGGGAGACCCCTCTCCCTACCTTTTCCCTCTTCCCTTATATCTCTCTCCATCTTCCATATTCCAGCAGAAGATTCAACTGTGGGTAGTGGCCAGGAGCTGCAACCCAGCTTTGGCAGGGACTTGTGGAGTGTCAGTGGGACACAGAAGCAGACCCCTCATGAGAGCCCAAGCTCACTCTCTCACAGCCATTTAAGACAAAGAAAGCATAATATCATGCAGAACATTAGCAGCAAGTAGTTCAGAAAGATGGGCATGACACACACATCGTCATCAGGAGGCATCGTGGTGGTCTGGCTGTAGCCTTTTTCCTTAAGGATGCCCAAGTGTATTGCTATCTATCAAATACCATCTTAGCAACAACCTCCAAATATATGTTTATCCTGAGAAGGGAGCACCATGTAACAGTACAGTCGCAAAAAGAATTGTATAGATACAACCACATGTGTATGTTCCAAAAAAGTATAAAATTTATTTATATAGTGTTCTTCTTTAGAAATTCCATTCCATGACCCTACAAGAGTGACAGTAAAGCAGAATAATGAATATTTTGCATTTCTCAAAATGTGTGCATGTGAGTTTGATATATCTATAGACTGTACAATAACTATAGAATACATGCATGTGTGTTTACATTATTGTTTATATTTGACATTCAGAACAGATTTAAATCTAAGTGCCTCAAGCAACTAATGTGTACCAACCTCTCATAGTAAGACTTCCTTATTAATTAATTTCATTCCTCTTTTCATGAAATGCACTTGTGCCTTTAATTGCAACTGGACACCATGTGGTAATATATCAGGTACAGGTATTCCTGGCATACACGGGGATATTCTATGATTAACAGCCTCCGCGGCTTAATTTCTGGCTATCAAAATTCTAAAGACTTTGGAACAGGGCCAGTTTATTACTATTTTTATAAAAACTGGCAGCCCAACTAATGAACTTGTTTGCCACCTAGTATTTATTGTCTGTTTCGCATAACAACTGGTTCTTCATTCACTGGCTATAGCATCCAATGATGGGTTGGTGTCAGGAACAGAGTTTTTGTTTCCCCTTGTGATAACCTAGAAGCAGTATATCATTCAAAGACAGGAAGAATTCAGACTTTCAGTCCAGAGTTATGTAGTACTGAAAGTGATCAAATGTTTTTGCATATATGTGAACACATTGTACACCTCTGTGGCACTCCTTTCTGAATGGAAATTCTCAATCAGACCAACACATTCAATCAAATAGGCAGTAACCAGGATTTGCTCACCTCTGGTTATGGCAATCTGACATATGCCATATTTGCCTTTTATTCTGTATCAACAAGATAGTGATTAAAACACAATCCCAACACAGTGGAGGATTCCAATTGCACCAGAAATGTCAAATCATCAACCTAATGATTCCATGTTATCTGTTAGAATCACTCCCTCTGCTACTATAATTTTATCATTTATACTTGGTTATGGGATATGGTTGGCCTCCCTCTGGTATAGCAATTTGATTAGGATCCGTTTTGCTCTGCGTAACTAAACTAATTAAAAATGAGATATACAACAATTATATTGGCTCTGTTCATATATGGAAACAGCAGGAGGCAATCTGTGTCCTAAATAGTAGTAACAATCCCTTCTCTGGTAATTTAAGTAGACCAAGATCCTGTCCTGGTGTTATTCAATTCCTAATATTCAAGTGCAGACTGACCAGGATGAATATAGATCCAGGTTTATTGTCCTGTAGCACCACCATTACCCTGCTTTCAATAGCTAATGCATATACGGCCCTGTGGGAAATAAGAGATACAAGAGAAGTGTAGAAATTAGGATGAACAACTTCTAAATGTCAGCATGCTGTGCCTCCATCCATATCACATTTTTGAAACAAGGACAGTTTACTTTATTCCTATTGTCACATGTCTTCGGGCACATTTACTTCACAAGTAATGGGTCAGCTTCCAGACACTTATGCATCTATGTGCATGTGGCACTGGTGTTTGTGCTTGCTGAATTCATTGTACAATCCTTATCTCCTCCGTTTTGTAAAGTAAGGACTGTACATATCAGTTCTGTACAGATTAGATTCAAAATGACTGAATTTCCCATACACATGATCTCAGCTGGCTGGCTTGTATCTGAGCAGTGGAGTGCCTCCTAAAATGTTAAGATGAAATTGTTCCTACCTCTTGCTAGGTACAAAATGCACATGACAGTATTTGTAAGCAAGCTGCCTCATGACAGGGTGGAGGCCAGGCATGGCAGGGATGATCCACTGCTTCACAATGGTTTTGAAAGGGCTAATACAAGCATGTCCAAACTTCGGCCCTCCAGATGTTTTGGACCACAGCTCCCACAGTCCTTTGCCATTAGAAATACAGGCTTGGAATTCTGGGAGTTGTGGTCCAAAACATCAGGAGGGCTGAAGTTTGGACATGCCTGGGCTAATATAAGCAACTTAGGGAAAGACATAAAAGTAAGAGGATATGAAGATTTCTAGTACCACATTCTAACAGTGACATCAGGAACCAGCAATAAGAGTCAGGCAAGGAAAATCCCTGCACTGGAGCAGCTTCCAAAACGGGAAAATATGGGCAGAAGTCATATCTATGTTGAGTTGGCAGCAACAGACTAGGTTCCTTGCAATGCCAGTTTCTCCTCCTCTTCATCTATTCTGTAACTTGTGGCTCATTAAGCATCCAGAGTGTTCAACTGTTGATTCTGAACCTGCCGGCAAGCCCTTCCTCGAGGCTGATGGGAGCGGCGGAAGCGGCGAGGGGGCAGCCCAGCTATCTCGCGGCAAATTTCTTCTATAAGGAAACAGAATGAAAAAAATTGTTCAATGTGCAATAAAGTTTCTAACTATCTTGTGATATGAAGGGAGAATTAACTCTAATTATAACTGAATGGTACATTTGTTAGTTAACATCTCATGACATGCACAGGCGGACCAAATTATCTTAACATTGAAGGTGGAAAAAGGAAGTACACTCCCGTCCTCACATCAGGGCAACAGAATCTTCTCACATGATGGCAGTGGAGGGGGGGGTTGCCTCTCCAGAGGGGGTAGCAGTAGCAACAGAGATACACCCCTCACCCTGCAGCAACAACAGCAGCAGCATCAGAACTTAGCTCGTAAGGAGATTCAAGGGGGAAAAGAACCTGTTCCAAACTGTGGTTTCATAGGTATTGATTCTTAAATCTGTCGTGTCTTGTTTTTTAAACATGTTGGGGGGAGGGGGAATATCTCAAGAGAGTCTGCACTATTTCATCACTTTCCCCAGACGATACATATTTTGTACACATTCAAGATCTGCATTATATAAAGGGGAGTCAATCCCACTATAATGAAAACATTAATTAATTATACTAATTCCAAAAGTAAAGAAGACCCAAAATATCCAGGAGCCTACAGAACTATTTATTTAATAAATCAAGATGCTAAGATATTTGCAGTAAAACTAGCAGTCCGAGTCAGCGCTTCGGGTCAGCGCCTCAGAAGCCCTCCTTGGCCTGCGGTCTGAGTCAGCGCTTTTTAAATGATTTTATTTTTTATTTTTACTTTTTTATTTTTATTCAAGCCCTGACCAGCTGGCCCGTGGGCTGGGTCATCACCATTTATTTATTTATTTATTTATTTATTTATTTATTTATTCATTTATTTATTTATTTATTTAAGCATCGACCAGCTGGCCTGCAGGCCAGGTCGGCGTTTTATAAAAAAAATTAAACTTTCTTAATTCAAGCACCGACGAGCTGTAGCATGGGCTGATCGGCGCTTTTTGTTGTGGGGGGCCCCCCCCCCCCCCGAAGCAGGCCTCCCCACTGTCTCGGAAGCCCTCCCTGCTAGTCTTAGATTTAATAATAGAAGCAAGGTTAGCGAATTGGAAATTTGAACATGATCTTAAACTAAATAAGTGTACAATATAGCTATTAATGATAAATTAGCATGTGATATGAAAATTAAGAAGGCTTTCCTACATGAAAGTAGTTTAAATGGTATATTGGGAAGATTTTGTTGAATTATTTTAAAGGGAAGGGTTGTTTACCTTCACAAGAATCACTGCAGTTTTGGGGAGGAAATGGAAATGTGTAATGAAGGGGAAATGGTTATATCTGCAGTTGATCTCAGTGTGTGTGTGAACTTTTCATTTATATTGTGCTCTATTTGTGTGCTTGTGCATGTGCATGTGCATGCATGTGTGTTATTAATTTGTTCTTTTAGTTATTCTTTATGTTTACATCTTTGGACGTTTCTACAGAAATGGCTTTGTTAAAGAGAAGAGCCACCAAATAGTTCCAGATTAATCTTCCATACGAGGGCAGAGACAAGTTTTACTTCAAATGCAAACTTCTAAAATAATTTCCCATACTATGTTATCCATAGAAGACTGGAGGCTAGAATCTTTCATTTTTCTACAATTAATTTTAATTACCGTATATACTTGAGTATAAGTCGGCCCGAATATAAGCCGGGGCCCCTAATTTAAACCCCCAAAACTGGGAAAAATTATTGACTCAAGTATAAGCCTAGGGTGGGAAACGCAGCAGGGCCTGGCAACTCCTCCTTTGTGAGCTGGGTGTGTGTGTGATCTTTAAAATGACTTTTAGCCACCGAGTTAAGTGCTTGAGTTGGTGGCTAAAAGTCATTTTAAACATTGTTTTAAAATGACCTTTTAAAAAGTCATTTTAAACAGGGGGGTCAGGAGAAGTGGTGCACAATGTTTAAAATGACTTTTAGCCACTGACCCAAACTTGCCTCAGTGGCTAAAAGTATTGACCCGCATATAAGCCGAGGACCCCTTTTTTCAGCCCTAAATTAGGGCTGAAAAACTAGGCTTATACTCGAGTATATACAGTAATAATACAGTGGATCCTCGTATAACAAATGGTTTGTATAACATAAAATCTGTACAAATCTGTACAACATAACAATTTTTGGAGATAGGGGAAATTTGCTTAACAGCATCGCCTATGGCGCGAATCCATACAACATAAAATGGTCACAATTAGGGATCACTCTGTTTTCAATGCATTCCTATGGGAAATCTGTATAAAGAAAAATTTGCTTAACAGAATTTCATTTGGAACAAATTAATTCCTTTATACAAGGTACCACTGTATTAATAATTGCATAGACTCATACATTTATGTACCCTCCATCCCTCCTAATCTCCTTTACCCATCCCCCATAGCACTGAATCATATCCAAAATCTCTGTGAAAAGCTATTCTAGGAAAATCATAGTCATATTCCAGTCACTTGAGTCATGTGACTTATAAAGATCAATAAATCCTGTATACTTAAGTGAGCCCCATATTATTTATTCCATTTATATAAACAACAAGTTGTCATTAAACATTTGCAAAAGAATCCAAAGGGTTTACTCTTAATTATAGACAGATTGTGATTAAGTTCCCCTGCATTGCTATCTGCCATATTCGAAAGCAGGGGTGGGGAACCATAGGCCCTCCAGATGTTTTGGACTGCAATTCCCAGAATTCTGAGCCAATATTGCAAATGATAAAGAACTGTGAGAGTTGTGGTCCAAAACATCTGGAAGGCCAAAGGTTCCTCACCCCTGTTCTCGAGTAGCATGTTGTGATCAATATCTCCTGCACATTCTCCCACCCTTCAGCTATTGTTTGCAGTTACTAGAGAATGACATATTAAGAGTTTATGAAGGATTGATTCATCCTCCCTTAAGAACATGGCAAAAGAGCTAGTTATTAAATTTGCTTTGTTATTTGATCTAATTATGATTGATTGATTGATTTCATATGTGGTTCTATATTGTATATTGTTTAATTGTATTATTTATTGTATTGTTTATGTTTAAAATTTCTGTAAACAGCCCAGAGTGACTTTTGGTCAGATGGTGTGGTATATAAATCAAATAAATAAATAAATAAATAAATAAATAAATAAATAAATAAATAAA
>JAHTLZ010000198.1:3950653-3961546 GCA_023846285.1 Phrynocephalus versicolor | reverse complement strand
AAATAAATAAATAAATAAATAAATAAATAAATAAATAAATAAATAAACCCATTTAGTTATCAACTGATTTTGTGATTTTACTTATTTTGTTAAACAGATCTCAAAACTTATCTGCTTTTTTGCAAAAGCACCAAGTGTGTGAAATGATCCTTTACATTTACATGCTCTCCAAACATAGTGAGCAGTGCAGGATTAATATGTGAAAACTGAAGTGGCGTCAAATACTATTTTTGGGGTATTTACAATGCAATGTCTTTGGCAATAAAAACCCCTTTATGCAGAAATCTTCTCCAACCACTCCTCTTTCTTAATGTTAATATCTCAGTCTTCTACCAATATCTCATGTGGTTCCAATCAAGAGCTCAAATTTGCCTTAATCAACAACTATGAACATTTTGCTCCTTTATGCTTTTGTACAGACCATTTCAGGGACTGGAGCATCTGGTGGCTAACCTGATATTAAACAACTAATTTTATCAGATAAGCTGACATTAGGAGGCAGGCCACAAGATTTCTCACCCCCCCCTTGAAGATCCCCATTCTCTAACTGAAATACATAAAGGAAGTCAGTAGTTTCAAACTATATCAATATGTAAGGTGTCTGTATCAAAGTACTGTGTTGGTACTGGATGTGGTAAGAAATGTACTTTTCTTCCCAAACGTCATACTGTACTTTTAAGAATAGCTTCAATAGTATTTTGCTAAATATATATTTGAAATTTAAGAATCAGAGCCAGTAAAGACCCACTCTTCTGGGAATTTTATGGGTGCCTCTGGACAATGGGTAGTCTGCACACACATGCACCATCTCCACAGCAGACACAGTAGTGACCAATAATGGTTAAGGAATGAAAACCTAATCTTGTTTAGGACGCTGCTTCCATATTGCCTGTTTGACAAGATAAAGCATATCTAATGTAAACATGTTAAAATTAACATGCACTTCCAAGGTGGAAATTGCCCTGGACACATAACTTTTCTGTCTGGCTTTGATAGCAAATCTCTCTTATCACCATTACTTACCCTGCATGGCTTCATCCTCTTTGCAAACAATACGAGTGCATATTTCCTTGTTTATCATATAGGTTCGACGGACACTGTCATAAAAAAGAGTTGGGAAAAGGGAAGAAGGCAGGAGCAAAAGAAACAAAAATTCATAAGAACCCAAAGCAACATAGGCAAATAACTACAGATAAATCAAAGCTAATAAAGATTCAAAATCTTAGTGCCTAAGTAAAAGCTGTAGATAAATATGTGCAGTTTAAACTAAGTAGACATATCTTTTTTGGAAAAGAGGCTAGGGTGTGAGGCAGTAAGTCAGGCAAAGACAGGTGGGCAAAGATGAGGGACTAGATAAAAGCCAGAACAGAGCAGGTACTTCTTAATAAAAATTGATGCCAAACATTGATATGCTGGGCAAACATCCAAACAACATTTTAGACTCCCAAAGCCAATTAATATTGCTTTTTCATTAACCATTTATTACCCAGAAACCTGTGGGAACAGAACACAATGACCCAGAAGGTCAACAAATAGCCCAGAAAGAGAGTTCTGAGTAGGTCAGCCAAACCAGTTTCACCTGACCCATCCAGCTAGAGCTGATTGGTGCAACAAACCACACAACATCCCCTGAAATAACATTCCAATACAGTGGTCCCCTGCCTATTGCTGGGGTTAGGGACCTGACCCAACCCGTAATAAGTGAAAATCCGTGATATGCGGATGCAGGTCAGGTCGGGTGTGGGGGGCCCTAACTGGGGGCTCTTGTACTTATCCCAGGACTGGCGCTGCCCCGAATGGGACTGCGAGGGCCTTCCCAGGCCTTCTGGAGGCCCCTGGGAAGGCCCCCGCAGGCCTATTCAGGGCAGCGCCAGTCTTGGGATAAGTACGGGAGGCCAGAAACAGCCTTTGCCCCTTACCCAAGGGGGGCTTTTTTCATATAATATGGTCCCACAATATAGCGGGACTGCAGTATATGAACCGCGATAGGGCGGGGGACCACTGTACCAATCCTGGGCAGAAAATCAATATTGTAAAAAATAGCCTAGAATAGTTATATTCACCTTTCTGAGAGGAAAGATGAGAGAGGAAAGACATAACAACCTAGAAAGCAACCTCAGGAACCACATGCAAGTATCCATCCCAGGCAGGAAAACAACACTGCAAGATAGTCTGGAATAGCAACTTCCAAGAAGGATAGCATGACAAGATTCACTCCTCTAATTCGACTAAAAGGGACTGATGCACCAAGCCACCAAACAAACCCAGAAACCACATTCCTGGGCCCAAACTGCAATTTATAAGCTTCTGAACCTAGGAGTAAGAACAGAAGTTCAATTGAATCTGAGTACAAAATTCAAAATAATCAAGGGGACAGCAGATGTAAATGAAGTTGAAAACAGCTGTAGCCAAATTTAAGGTGCTGTGAATTAGGTATGCCACGATAAATTAAAGACTGTGGAGAGAAAGCAGATCAAAACTTGGATGGCAGATGAAATTCTAGACCTCATAGATTATAGAAGAGAGATGAAAAATAGAGATCCTGTAATATATGAACAACTGATTTATTTATTTTTATTTATTTATTTCTCCCTTCCCTTCCCCCTCTAGGTCACCATGTCTGCAGGGACCGCTATTCCCATTGTGCCGGGCCGTGGGTGTTACACTAGGAGTTGGGGGGTTAGTCGGGTGAGAAGAACTCGGGTCAGGCAACTCATGCCTGTCCCGCGTTCTGACCCCCCAACTCACCGCCACGTGTCTCGGAGCCATCCCGCCAGCGCCTCCGACCTGTCCTGCCTTCTGATGAACGCCAGGTCAGTCCACAATAAGACCCCCATCCTGTATGATGCCATCTTGGATAGGAGGGCTGACCTGGCCTGCATTACCGAGACCTGGGTGGGAACAGAGGGGGGATCGCTCACCCAGCTGTGCCCGCCTGGGTTTCAGGTTCAAGGTGTGGGCAGATTGGAGGGCCAAAAGGGGGAGGGGTCGCCATCGTCTACAGGGACTCTATTTCTGTCAGCAGGGCCTCGACATTGGTCAGTCCGGGGTTAGAGTGCCTTCACCTGCTGGTGGGACAGCGGGATAGATTTGGCATTGTGCTGGGTTACCGAGCTCCCCGCAACCCAGCACAATCCCTTCCGGAGCTCTCGGAGTTCATCGCTGCGGCGCTGATGAAGTCCCCCCGCCTGTTGGTGGTTGGGGACTTCAATGTGCATCCCGGTGATGGACTTTCCGGGGCGGCTCTGGAATTCATGGAGTCCATGACCTCCATGGGTCTATCCCAGCATGTTTTTTGTCCCACCCACAGATCAGGGCACACCCTAGACTTGGTATTTACCTCGATGTTGGGGGGTTCCGATCTGGAGGTAGGGGACATTGTCTCCCTGCCGGTGTCATGGTCAGATCATCACCTGCTGTCCTTCTCCCTGTCGGTTGCGCCCCCTCCCCACGGGGATCCCCGGCCACTTGTTTGGGCCCGCCCCCGGAGGCTTCTGGACCCTGCTTGGTTCCGGGATGCCTTCAGGGAGCTTCCTGGGGGCTTGGCTGATGATCCGGCCGAAGCAGTGACTGATCAGTGGTTTGAGTCAGCTTCCCGCGCCGTCAACCGGATCGCCCCCAAGCGCCTCCTCCGTTGCAGAGCTCGATCTTCGCCGTGGTTCACGGCGCAGCTGAGAGCGATGAAGCAAGAGCGGAGGAGGCTGGAGTGCAGCTGGAGGAGGAACCGGACGGCATTTAATCAGGCTGCAGTTATTATCCAGACTAGACGCTACATTCGTGCGATCAGGGAGGCCAAAACATCTTATTACTCCCTGAGAATTGGTGAGGCCTCAAACCGCCAGGCAGAACTTTTCCAGGTGGTTCGGGACCTCACCAATCCTAGTCTGGCGAGGCCTCCTCCTACTGAGTTCAGTAGTGAGACGTTCACAGCATTTTTTAGATCAAAGATAGAGGCCATCCAGACCAGTCTCGACTCCGGTTGCTCTAGTCCACCCTCGGTACCACCAGGCGCTGCACCCCCCCGGTCTCCTCGCATGGTCGAGTTTCGGCCTGTTTCCTCCTCAGAGGCCTCCAGGGCAATTGCCCACTGTCGGCCCGCATCCACCCCCTTCGACCCTTGCCCCTCTTGGCTTATAAAAGCAGCTGGAGGGAGTATTCCAGAATGGGCGTCCACCATCGTCACAGCCTCCTTCGGCGAGGGTTTTTTTCCCTCTTACCTGAAGGAGACCGTGGTAAAGCCCATTCTCAAAAAAACAGGCATGGCATCGGACGTATTGGCCAACTATCGCCCGATCGCCAACGTCCCCTTCATGGGCAAGGTTCTCAAGAGGGTGGCCGCGATCCGACTTCAAACTTTTTTTTATCATTTATTGTTTATTTCACATAATATAAACAAACAAATTCAGCAATATCAAGAGCCACTTTAGAATATTAACACAAACCAGAGTCTATGGTGAACAGTACCTGTCCCCTTGTCTATTGCTAACACAAAGGTATTGGTGATTCCACACTTGAACAGCCATCTACATGACTTCCAGATTTGGTGTCACTATCTAAACGTCCTTATGACTATTTTACCCCTTGTTCATTTGTCTGCTTCTGGGCCCAATTATATATCATCTTCCAGCTCTCCTTTACAAAATGTCTTGGGTGGTCTCGCAACGCCTCTGACAGCATATCCAGTTCTGCAATGTCCAGTAACTTTTTCAGGAGTTCAACCTTAGTTGGTATTTCAGTTTTTTTCCATTTCTGGGCCCAGAGCAGTCTGGCTGCCGTATATATGTACAAGAGAATATATTTTATTTTTATGTTAATAATCTCTGGCATTATATTCAGTAACAATGTTTCTGGTCTAAAGTTCAATTTAGTTTGTACAATTTCTTGTGCCACTTTCCAAGTCTGTCGCCAGAACTTCTGAGCTTCGTCGCATGACCACCATGCGTCATAGTAAGTCCCTGGGTTCTTTCTGCATTTCCAACAAACATTATTAGACCCTTTTGACATTTTGGATAGTTTTACCGGAGTGAGATGCCACCTGTGAAACATTTTAAATATATTTTCTTTAAGACTAACAGGTTTAATTAATTTGTGATTATCTTTCCACATTTTAGTCCAGTCATCAATATCGATATTATAATTAAAGTTTTGAGCCCATTTAATCATTCCCTCCTTCACCCTTTCATCCTCCAATTCATATTCTAATAAGTACGTGTACATTTTTTGATGATTCCCTCATTTGTATAAATCCACAGTTTATCCACCTGTGTTTTCCCTTCAAAGAAACCCATACATTTATCTTTTTTATATCTTGATTCCAGTTTTGCCATAGACCACCAATCTGTTGCTAAACCCAATTTCTCCAGTTCTGTTTTATCTTTCATCTCCTTCTCTTTAGTCAGCAATTCTTGGTAAGTAAGTAGCAATCCCTTTGGGTTTATTGTTTTTAATGTGAAGGCCTCTATAGGTGCTACCCACTCAGGATTTTTTTTATAATTCTGTGTTTGAAACTTTTGCCAGACTAGAGAAAGTGCTTTCCTTATTATATGGTTTGAAAAATGTGTCTGCTCCTTGAGTCCCCCGTACCACACATATGCGTGCCAACCCATTCTTAAATCGTGGCCTTCTAATTTTAATATTCTTTGGTTTCCAAGTGTTATCCACTCTTTTATCCAACCAAGGCACATGCTTTATAATATAGTAGCCAGTTTGGCAGCCCCGTCCCTCCTCTTTCTCTTAAGTCTTGTAATGTTTTGAGTTTTATTCTTGGTCTTTTTCCTTTCCAGATAAATTTTGAAATCAGTGTGTCTAGGTCTTTGAAGTACTTAAAGTTTAGTATAATTGGTAGATTTTGAAAAAGGAAAAACAATTTTGGGAGGACTGACATCTTGATTGTTGCAATTTGACCCATCATTGATATTTGCAGCTTGTCCCAGTCGTCTAAGTCTCTCTTTATTTCTTTCTGCATTGAGAGATAATTTTCCTTCATCAAATTACTTGGTTTTTTTGTGACCATAATCCCCAAATATCTTATTTTTTGGACCTCCTGGAAATTTGTTTTGAGGCTGAGTTCCTCCACATCTTTTTTGTGCATATTTTTAGTCATGAATTTTGTTTTTGTATAGTTTATTTTTAGGCCTGCCACTGCTCCAAATTCTTTTATTTCTTCTAGTACTTGTTCAATACTGTGCAGGGGATTATCCAATATTATTACCAGGTCATCTGCATATGCTTGCACTTTATATTCGTCCCCCTTGATCTTAAGGCCTCTAATTTCCTTATTCCCTCTTATTTGTCTATTCAGAGACTCAAGGGTTAAAACAAATAGTAGAGGAGAGAGTGGGCACCCCTGTCTCCTGCCTTGCATGATTTGGATACTTTCTGTCATTTGGTTATTCACTTTGATCTTCGCTCTCTGCTCGGTGTAAATATTTTTAATTGCTTGTAGAAAAGGTCCATATGCCCCCATCTTCTTTAACTGCAGGATCATAAACTCCCAATTCAAATTATCAAAAGCCTTTTCTGCGTCTAGGAAAATCAACATCATTTGCTTCTCTGGGTGTTGTTCGTAATATTCCAAGATGTCTATTATTGTTCTTATATTGGATGTTAGTTTTCGTTTTGGGATAAATCCTGTTTGATCATCATGTATCATTTCTGCAAGTACCTTCTTTAATCTTGCTGCCCAGATAGTTGCATAAATCTTATAGTCGACATTTAGAAGAGAGATTGGCCTGTAATATTTAATTTCTTTTTTTCCGTTCCTGCTTTGTGTATCAGTGATATATGTGCTTCTTTCCATGAGTCTGGGATTTTGCCGTTTTTTCCAATGTGTTCCACTAGTTTTTTAAACTGTGGGGCTAGAGTTCCCTCCAGTCCTTGGTAAAATTCCATCGGGAGACCATCCGGTCCCGGCGCCTTCCCCTTCTTCTGTTTTTTCCATGCCTCCATAATTTCACAGGTTGCTATTGGATTATTTAGCCTCTCTAGGTGTTGGTGACTGAATTTTCAGCTCCCCATCTTGTCTAAGTATTTCCACTGATCTTCCTGCTCAATTTCTTTTTTTTTTATACAGGTTTATGTAATAATCTTGTATTATTTTTTTGATTTCTTTCTGCTTATGTGTTCCCAGGACTTCTTTATTTTCTAATGTGCCAATCCTTGTTTTTTCTCTCTCTCTTTTGATTTTATATGCTAACCATCTTCCTGGTTTGTTTGCGTTTTCAAAGAAATTTTGCCTTGCAAACTTGATTTTTTTTGCCATCTCTTCTTGTTCCAGCAGATGGATTTTGTGTTGTAGCAGGTTTATTTTATTTTTTAGGTTGGAGGCTGAGGGTCTTTTTTTAAGCTCCTGTTCATTCTCCTCTAAGGATGTTAGGAGATCTTGATATTGTTTCTTCTTTTCTTTCCTTTTTTGTGCATTGTATTGTATTGCTAACCCTCTGAAATAGGCCTTCCCTGCGTCCCAAATTGTTGTCATTGCTGTATCCTGAGGTTTATTCGTTTGGAAGAAGAAATCTATTTCCTTTTTCATTTTGGTTATAAAAGTTTCATCCCTCATCAGGTAGGTATTTAATCTCCATCCTCCTTTTCTTCTTGATTGCCCTAACGTCATTATTATTGGGTTGTGGTCTGCATATGTATTTGGCAATATTTCAATTTCTTCCACTTGGTGTGTCAGATCTGCTGAGATCCAGCAGTTGTCAATCCTCAACCAAGACTTGTGTCTGCATGAGTAGAAAGTGTAGTCTCTTTTATGTGGATTTCGGGTTCTCCAAATGTCAATTAAGTTAAGCTCTTTTGCCATTTCTAAGAAAGTTTTGAGGATCATATTTCTTTTCTTTTTTTCTTCCTGCCCCATCTGTCGTTGAGGTGTCTTTTGCTTTATCCACTACTGCGTTAAAGTCCCCCATAATGCATATTTTTTCCTCCGGTTCTCTTGTCAGGAGTTCTTTTAATTGTGTGAAGAACCTATCTTGCACTTCATTTGGTGCATAAATATTTATTAGCAATATTTCTTCGCCCTCTGTTGTTATCTCTGCTGCTACAACTCTTCCATCTATTGAGGTATGGATTAATTTTGGATTTAGGTCTTTCTGTATATACATTGCCACACCCCTTTTCTTTTGTTTATTCGCTGCTATAAACGTTTGTCCTAATTTGTCATTCTTTAGCATATTCTTGTCTAATTCTTTAATGTGGGTTTCCTGAATTAATATGACATCAGCTTTGGTTTTGTATAATTTATTGAAGATTGAATTTCTCTTCTGGGGCGAGTTCATCCCTTTAACATTTACAGATAAGAACTTGAGTTCTCTTGACATTTTACTGGTTTTTACTGTCTGATTTATCAGCTTTGTCTTTGTTTTTGTTCCAGTTTCTTGTTTTCCTGGGTGAGGGGGGTGTTAAAGTTCTCTGTGGTTGCCGTGCGCTGTCCTCCTTCCCTTTTACCTCCCCTCCTGATTCTTCACTGGAAAACTGCAATTCTTCTTCAGTTAGCTTCAGTTTGTATCTCATTTCTTCCAGGAAGTTTCTTGCCTTCATTTTGCTATTTAGATTGTATCTTCTCGTCTCCCAATTAAATAAGACGCCTTCTGGGGTTAGCCATTTGAAGGGGATTTTCCTATCTATGAGCACTTTTGTAAGAAAAACACATTCTTGTCTTTTTTTCCGCATGCTCCATGGTACCTGTTTCAGTATATTGACTTTGGCCCCCCTTAGTGTCAGATCTTTCTCTTGGTTGAATTTCAATATTTTCTCTTTTGTTGATCTCTTTATAAACTTTATGTGCACTTCTTTTGGCAATTTGTTCTTCCTTGTGTATGCATTGCCTACTCTGTATATTCTGTCTATAGATTGTTGTAGTTCTTCTTTAGTTAATCCTGTTTGTGTGGCCCATTCTTCAGTTATTAATTGCTCTAGGTCTTCTCCTTCCTGTTCTTCTACGTTTTGAATTCTCAGAAAGTATGATGCCCTATCCATTTCTATCAACGTCAATCTGTCTTGATCCTTACTCTTTTCTTCCTTTATGATTTCTAATTCTTTTTCAATTTTAGTAACCTTGTGTTCCACTTCTTTAATCGCCTGCATGAAGGTGTCAATTTTTGCATTATTACTGTCTATTCCAGCTTTGAGCTCAGTCTTAACCTCTTGCATCTGATCTACGATTTGTTTCACAATATTTGCTTGAAGGTCTTGAAGGGCATTCTTAAATGGATCTTGGGCTATGAGTCTCATTAAGTTTGCTGTTTGGTTTGGGGAGTCCTCTTTCTTTGTTCGAGTTGCCATTTTCCTGAAGCTCAATTTGACACTAGAGTTAATTTACATTAATATGAGCCCTTTTTCAATTGCCTTTAATCCTTCTCCCCTTCCTCTGCCACTTATTTCAATATAAATCTTAACCATTAATATAACCTATAACATACTACTCATATCTACCAGTTTGATAGCCAAAACAAATACCAAAGGCGAGGATTGAAGTAATGTTGTTCACTACTGTCTGATATAGGTTGCTCTTGACCAAAGGTCTGGCCAGGGCTTGCCCATACAATTAAAAGCCACTTATAAGCGCTTAAGAAGACCCATCTAGTACTGATTTCCAGGCTGCAACCTTGTATTCTGATTTAAGTTTAGTTTAGGTTAAACACCTATGTCCTCCTGAGTTAGGGATAGCTTCGCCCAATATGCAGGCACCTGTAAAAAAGAAACCAGATTCTTCGTGTTATCGAAGGTGGCTATGCCAAAGGCTTCAATAACACCTTGCGTGTTCTTAATTATATCCAACCGCTACGTGCCCCACTCTTCATGCTAAGGAAGCTGGCAGTTGCCCAAGGCTTCGAATAGCACTTGATGTCCTTATAGTTCCACAGCCTTCAAGGACGACGAACGTAAGCTAAGATTCAGCTAGTTTGGCTCAGTTTTTAGTCACCAGCAACAAGAGTCAAGCAGTTAATGGGTAATTCAGGTTATCAAAGGGTTAATGTCTGGAACAGTCTCCCTGTGTAATGGCTTCTGGTCAGACTTAGCAGCTTCGGGTTAACTACCCCTGACCTCCGATCTTGCTTTGATGCTACTTTGTCTGTTAACTGACTGCTAACAGCTCTTTCTTGTGGAGATCAAACGGCTATTGAGGGCTTTACAACCAGTCACTGATTTATTTCAGGTCACTCTGCCTCTGTCCAATAATTTAGCCAAGGCGGAGAAAGTGAAAGAGACCTCCAAGGGGGGAGGGTCTTCTATGCCGCTTTCCCTCTTTCAGTCTCAGAGAAATGTTTGTGGAAGTGGCTTTAAATGCTCCAATGCACTCTTTGCTGCTAATTCTCGGGTTGGTATGCCCTGTCCCTCGATGTGTTTGGATTACCTTAAAGTGGAATCCTGGCGTGGTGAAGCAGCTGAATCGCCATCATGGCACCGGTCCAGATCGCTCGCCTTGGGAGAGAAATGCTTCAGAGGGTGAGTTGCTGCTCAGCCCCTCGCACTTCTCAGCTCCCTATCGGCCCAGGAGTGTGCTCTCCTGCACACACCCCTGCTCCTGATTTCTTCGGGAGATCTCAATCTGTTGTAAACAGCCGGTTCTTCTCGGAGCCCCAAGAAACGCTGCTGCTCTGCTGCTCTTCTAGCCACGCCCCCTCCTGACTTCAAACTTTTTTGGAGGAACATCAGCTTCTTGATCCTTGTCGGTCTGGGTTCAGGCCTGTCCGGGGAACTGAGACAGCTTTGGTCACGCTGCAGGATGACCTCATCCGGGGGGGCCAACAGGGGTTGCTCTACCCTGCTGGTTCTCCTGGATTTGTCAGCGGCCTTCGATACCGTCGACCACGGTATCCTACTGGATCGGCTCTCTGAGGTAGGTATCGGGGGCACTGTTTGCAGTTGGCTCCGGTCCTTCTTGGAGCG
>JAHTLZ010000198.1:3938955-3949653 GCA_023846285.1 Phrynocephalus versicolor | reverse complement strand
TTTTTTTCATCTGAAGGAATTGGGGCAATCATGGCTCTAATTCAATTTGATCACTGCCTTTTAACCCATAAAACCTGGATTTCTGGGTAGCATATGTATACAGGCCTACCTCAGTTGACAAAGTTCATCTGTTCCCTAGGACCTTTTGTCTTCCAGAAAATTTGTAAACTGGAAACACACGGCGGCACAATGCATCCTGGGTACTCTTTTTGCAATGCCTTATGTAAACTGAGGTATTGTGGGGGATTCGTAAATGGAGGTGTTTATGGCTCCAGATTTCCTTTTGTGAACCAAAAATTATGTAAACAGAGGTAAACACCAGGCAATTCAATTCTTCAAAAACCCTCCAGTTTATGAATGTGAGATGTTGGGCTTCTAGACCCACAATTCAATAATCAAGGAAATGGCCCAATAATGCTGCAAAATATCATGCCCCCCCAGCCCCTGCCAATGTCACCATAGAATCTACAGTACTCTTAGACAGCAGAAATTCTACTAATAAAAACAAAAGTCATCATGTGCTTCCTGTTTAATCAATGTAAAAATTCAGTGTGAAAAACAGCAGTATTCTTGCATGAACACCAAATCAACTGAGTCAAATATTTTGAATCCAGCTCCCACAATCCCCAACCAGCATAGCCAGTGGTAGTGAATTAAAGATATGATCAGCCAGGGATGGACCCTGACGCATCTAGCAACTAAAGGACCACAAGCTGGGAAAGGTGCAAAAAGAGGAGGTACGTGTCCAGGAAGGGGAGGATGCATGCCCACAGGGAGCCAGATTCATCAACTTCAGAGACCACCTCAGGCAAGTCTTCGGATATGATGTACATGTGGTTTCTGGGGATTATTGGTGGGAGAGTACACATATCCCAGGATTCCCTTGCTGAGCTGACCACGCATGGGAGCCAGCACCCCAGTGGACAGAAGAGACCTGGGAGGTGGGGCAACCACACAAGGATACCACTGGCTTTTCCTGTACAGACAGTGATTATCCACCAAGGCTCTACCTTTGAAAACAAGTCCAAGAGCAAATCCTCTTTCAATGTGCTTTTTTGGAGATCATATTCATCTGCTTTCAGGTTACAGCCAGTCCATCCTGGCCATTTCTCACTTTAGTGTGATAGTGTGCCCTGAGGTGGCTGCCTGAATTGAAAGGTTAGGCTATCATACAGGATATCATGCTCCTGGAGTTATGCCCAATAATAGTGGATTAGAGATGGGCACAAAACAAACTTTTAGTTCGTTTCATTATTCGTTGTTTGTTTCGTTAGGTAGTGAAACGAATAATGAACCCCAGAGTGATTTTAGAACGAAACGAACCAAAAAAATTGGTTTGCTTAGGTTCGTTTAGTTCTTCCCCGCTGGCGATGACAGCCCAGCAGTCATGCCCAAGGGGGAGGACTGTCTCGAGAGAGCCCCATTCTCGCCTCCGCATGCGGAGGTGGGACCGGGGCTCCCTCTCAAGGGATCTCCGCCGCGGGTGGATGACAGCTGGGCGACTGTCATACACCCGCGCGGAGGGTGGTCGAGAGAGGGCCGCGGTCTTGCCTCCACTTGCGGAGCCGAGGCCGCAGCTCTCAAGGGATTTCGGCCACGGGTGGATGACAGCCCGCCCGGCTGTCATCCGCCCGCAGGAGAGAACTGTCTAAAGACAGCCCCGTTCTTGGCTCCACAAGCAGAGGTGGCAACAGGGGTCGCTTTAAAGGGATCTTCCCGGCAGTGATGAGAGCGCCCAGTCGCCGCTGCCAGTAAGAACCCAGACCGGTTTGAATCGGTTCAAGTTCGTACGATTTTTTAAAAAATTCATATGAACCCAAACCGAACCGAACCAAGGGTGGGCCCGAACCAGATGAACCTGAACCATGAGTTTTCAAGTTCGTGCCCATCTCTAATAGTGATGGTGACCCTATGGCATGAGGAAGTCACCAACAAGTGTTTCAGGTTAGCAATGCAGGCACAATATTTTGCGCCAATATTGGGCCATTTTCTGGCTTTTTCCATTGTGCTTACAGAAGTACAATATGCCACATTTATAAACCAGAGGTTTTTAAAAGAACTGACTAAGGTAAAGAAATAGTCATTCACAAGCACACACACCCATGTCCACATACTCACAAATAGGCATGCCATGGCCCTCAGGGTATGTAACAGAGAAAATTACAAAAGGCTATACTATGATCTTCCACATGAACTGATTCATAAATTGCCTTCTTAACAGTATTTTCAGCAGCATCCTAAAGATTCTTTGGGGTAAATAGTGTATGATAGTAAAATATATCCCTTTATGGATGAAGTTAAGTTAATAAAATAGAGTACCACAAGTTTTCAGGCTGCTAAACTATATTTTCATGTGTGTAAACATTTTGTATGTAATTAACTAATTAATTAATTAGTTAATTACATTTTAAAGTTACTAAAAGCAATGGCAACTCCATTGATTTCAGTAATCATTAAAAGGTATTACACTGATAAAGTCAAGAAATACCTTAAAATTGGCATTCAGTGGTTCTTTATAATCTGCCAATGCACCATTGGTGGTTCATCAAAATTGCCAGGCAGAGTTAGTTATATAGCAAAAGGTTTATTAAAGACAGATAGAGATACAACACAGAACACATACAGTACAGAAAATAGGTTAGTAGACATCTTAGCTTAAGGGTCCAAGGGCCCCTTAAGGTTCCAAGACATAGCACAGGCCAGTCGGTTCGATCTGCCCTGCTGTCCTGGACAAAGGACTAAATGACTTTCCATGATTTTTATAGTTTTCTGTATGGTAAGCATGATCTCAGAGTTACGTATTTTGTACGCCTCTACACGTGCCTACATGTGCCTGTTCATTAGCTCATGTTCTTGGCTTATAGCCATTTGGCCATCAAAGCTAGAATGACCTGACCCTAGTTGTTTGATTTCAAGTTGGTTCCTTATTCCTGGCTAACCGCCATATGTTGCTCACAGCAAAATGACACCTCTGCACTATAAGATAGTGCCAACAGTCTCAGAGGATGGGCCATCGTGACCCCAGTCCTGTCTCCTACTTCCTAGCTTGGCTTAACCACAAAATATTTGCTGTTCTTCATAGACCGGCACCCATGCATTTTATCTTTTTTTGTGGTTATGCCAATCCCTTAGTTGTGTCAATGAGACCTTCAGAGAGATGTATCTGACACCTACAGTCAGGTTTAACACTTCAGTATTGTTTATAATATTTTTTGACTTTTCTTATGTTTATAAATCCTTATCAACACATACTTCAAGGAAGCAACCTGGATGTGGAGGCATGTAAAGACAGTAGATTCCTCCTCTCTGCATGCTGTAGAACTGATCTATATAGAGACCAACCAAGTACTGAACATATAAGAAGGTGTTCCTGTTTGTGGAACTACACAGGAATTGCAGGTCAACCAGCTTCAAGTTATCTAGGACCCCGGTGAGCAAGGTAACTGTATACTTACAACCATACAGAATAAAAGAAAAGGAAGAGGTCCCAACTTACCAGGTCCTCCAATTGTTGCCAGAGTGGTGCTGAGTCAAAGAACAAACAATGGCAATTGCAATGTGGAAAGGAAAGTCAGAAGTACCCAGTCACGTGGAAGGGCCCCACCAATGGGCAGGCCTGGGCAAGACCACATGATGTGGGTCAATCCTGGCCCTTTGGTGAGTGTGATGTGGTTGGAAGGAGCCTGGAGGGCAAGAATTAATGGATGAAGCCACGAGTGGCATCCCCCTTTTTTGGTTTTACAGGCGCTGGGATGGATCCAAGCGGGAAAAGGAACAACTGACAAGGAAACGTCAGATGGAAGGGGCCATGGGCTGAATCAAGAGGGGACATCTGCCCCCCCCCGGCAAAGGATTTATGGCATGGGGCCACTGATGGGGTTGATACCCCTTGGGGTTCTACAATGGAAAACAGACCCATAACACTGATGGGGTCATCAAAGGGCAGGCGGCCCCCTTGATGCAAAGGATCCGATCCAATGAATCAGCCAAAGTACTGCTTGTTGTAACCAATAAAGTAGTGGCCTTTAAATTTTCTAAATACATGAGTCATGTTTTCTTTTGTTATATGTATATATACCCTGAATCAAAAGGCTCAGCTATAGGCAACAATAGAACTGTAATGACTAGGAAGCTGCTCATTGGGCACACAATCACTTACACCACTTACAATTAATTAAACAAATTCTTCTCAGAACTATACAAACCAAGAAACCCAAATACAAACACAATATTAAAAATAAAAAGAAGTAAATTATTGCAAGTCCCAAAATGCTTAAATTCTCTCTCTCTTAAATCTAGTGTTAAGTTTCCTGCAAAACTACAGCTTTTTGTGAAACTAATTGAGTCTTCCTCTGATTTCTTCAGATCTGAAATCTGGGAATTTCAAATCAGAAGAAATCGGAGGTACACTCCGTTAGCTGGGAATCAGAGAATTTCAGATCAGGAATGGGCATCACCTCTTCACACTTAGAAATGCTTTATGTGATTTTCTTTGGGAAAATGTATGAATAATATCAGAAAAATCTATAAACTTTGTCTTGTCACAGGTGAAGTTCAAAATAGCTAAACCTTCAACATTTCTGGACTGAAGGCATGGCTTAATTTGTTTTAGAATGCTAAGACTAAATATAATGAATAAAAACATACCTGTTGGCTCTTCCAGAACTTGTTGAGCAGTGACCATAGGCAAAAACCAATCTGCAGAAATAAAAGAAACACATTGTTTCTATTCTCCAGTTTACATATATTAATGCCAAATAGTCGTTTCAGCTTGAATTTATTTATTTATTTATTTTAGAGTATTTTTGCCCCGCCTTTCTCCTTGGAAAAGGACCCAAGGCAGCTTATAGTAATGAAAGAAAATATACAGTCCAGTACAATTAAGGCATGTTCAAGTATTGAGAACAGGGAATTGAGGGAGATCTTACAGCATTAATAGACAACATTACATTAAAGCTACAAGAGAACATGAGGAGTTAAAAGGAGAGTAAAGTTCCATGTAAAGTTACAAGAGAACACAAGCAGTTAAAAGAAGAGTAACGTTCCATGTAAAGTTATGAGTGATGGAAATTAACATTGCAAGCAGTGTCAAGGTAATCCACATGAGATTATAAGTAGTTAGAAACACAAAGTCTATGTGATTCTATAGATTCATATAAAAGACACATAATCGGTGGTCCATCATTCAGGGAAAGCTTGCCTGAAGAGAAAGTTCTTTGCCTGTTTCCAGAAAAACAACAGAGATAAGGCACTTCTGGCCTCTAGTGGGAGGGAGTTCCAGAGTCTGGGCACAGCAGCCAAGAAGGTCCTTTTATGGGTTCCCATGACACGTACCTGTGAGGGTGGCGGGATGGAGAGAAGGGCCTCTCCTGATGACCTTAGCACCCTTAGCAGTTCATACAGTGAGATTCAATCTTCGAAGTAGCTAGGACCCAGCTGCAAAGAGAGCCAGGTGAAGGGAGGCAGCATTTTGTGGGTTCCTTGTTGCCCCAGTTTACTCTCCAGCCACACCACTTTTGGGATGCCCAGAGTGGCATGGCTGGAGAGTAAACTGGGGCTATGAGCAAGCCCACAAGCTGCCACCAGTCCCCCCGTCTTTCCCAATGATGTAGCACCCCATCCGCCTCTGCCCAGGGCAAGGAGGCGGATGGGGTGCTACTCTTTGACAGCAAGGATCGAAGAGCAGTTTTTTTGATCCCTCATGGCCACAGCAAGGGTGCTGTGGCCACAGGAAAAATCAAAAACCTGTTCATGAAGAACATCACCCCTGTTCTTCAATCCTTACTTTCCCTAAGGATAGCACCATTCGGGAGAGCGAGAAGAGCATATTTTTGAATTTCCCACAGCCACAGCGAGGGTGCTGTGGCTGCGGGTAATTTAAAAGCCTCTTCATTGATCCTCGCTTTCCAGAAGGGTAACACCCAAAGCATTTGTAACCCAGGGTACCACTGTATTCAGGTTAAGTTGCTGTATTGGCACTTTGTGAAAAATAAGTGGGTTTTGAATCACAGTTTGGGCACTCTGTCCCTAAAAGGTTCACCAGCCCTGTCCTAGGGCTGGTTTTTTTACACAGGTGATCTGTGATCACATATCCTAACAGATATTTAGTTCAAAACAGCTGGATCTAGGTGGAAGGGTTCTACAGGAAACAATGGCACTGTGGGGGGTGGTTCTTTCTTCCCTCTGTGCACTTGGGGAGAATAAATGTTGAGTGTCATGACCATCCACAAGATGCAGTGATGGTTACAACTGTAAATGCAATTTCCATGCGCCAAAGCAATACACTTATATTTTATTCTCCATCCCCTCCCCCAGCTACCAAGAGAAATTCCCATGTTCATGGGATGGGGTGCTACATCATTGGGAAAGCCAGGGGGGACTGGTGGCAGCTTGTGGGCTTGCTCGTAGCCCCAATTAGAGATGTCTCTGTGTGAAAACTTTGATTCTGCAAAAGAGCCTGGCTTAGTTGGATCCCAATGTGGCATGCTCTTTTCTGTCAATTCATCTTGTGGGATTAGTGGTACTTCCCATTATTATTAGATTGTGCTGCTCCTTTCCCTGCCTCTGTGATTGACTTTTTTCCTATTTCTTTTTTGGGCCTTCCCTCAGAAGCTGTGACCTGCCTTTCTACTGCCACCTGCTGGAGTCAAAGAAGAGAAGAGAAAGTATCAAACAACTATGGTAGAAATAAATCTCACATTATAGTAATTTAGAGGTGGGCACAAAGCAGAAATCCCAAGGTTCGGGTTTGTCTGGTTTGGGCCCACCCTTGGTTCAGTTCGAGTTCAGGTTCGTACGATTTTTTTAAAAAAATCATACGAACCCACACTGGTTCGGGTTCTTACCGCCGCTGCCTGGGGCCGGGTTGGCACTCCTTTATTTATTTATTTATGCATTTTCAAGTGCCCACCGCGCAGCCCCTGGGACCAGGTGGGTGCTTCTTTTATTCTTTATTTTTTCTTTATTTTAGGGTGCCGACCCAGCCACCCCTGGGGCCGGGTTGGCGCTCCTTTATTTTATTTTCCCTGCAGTCAGGAAGACCGAAGACCATCCAGCACCAGGTAGGAGACATCGCTGCCATTAACAAACCGAACCGAACTGAACCAATTTTTGTTGTTCATTTTGTTTCATTCTAAATTCACTCTGGGGTTTGTTATTCATTTCATTAGGTAACAAAATAAATGAATAACAAATCAAACTAAAAGGTCATTTCGTGCCCATCTCTAGTAATTTTTATTGAGGAGACTTTGGCTGTATATTTTTTCTTCTATTTGCTTGCTTACTTGCTTTTCTTAATTTTGGGGTGAGGTGGCTATATGAGGGATGATTTGTTTATTTTTTCATCTGCATTTGGGGAAAAAATAATTTTGTCAAATAAAATATTATTTGGTCAATTTACTGTACCCTGTTGGTTTTACTGTGTATTCTATATATTCTAGTGGGTTTTTGAGGATTGTTTTGTTTTTCTCTGCTTTTTTAAAGAGAAGATTTCAATGATTTTTTTAAAAAAAACACACACATGGGAAACCTAAAATGAATTACACCAAAGAGATTGTCCCTTTTGCATTAAATGAAAGGACCAGTGCATTTAAAAAAAAAAAGAAAAACAAGAGGCACTCCCCAAATAACTTAAAACTATGCAAATGTAAAACTTTTTGCCATCCACACTGCTAGTAAGGAGCATAGTCTGCTTTGCCTTCTTTGCACTTGTCTGTTTTCCTCCATTCATATTATATGAGTAGGGATATATGGGCCTGCCACTTCCTCATATTAGTGTCTTCTAACTTTTTGCTCCATTCTCTACACACAGATTAGCTGCCCCTTTGCCTTTCTTCTCTGCTCTGTCCATGCCTACTTCCCTCTCTCCTTCTGCCCCATCTTGTTTTTGCCAATTCACTGTATCTTAAACTTTCATATTTTCATTTTTTAAAAAATCTGTTTACTTTTGCGTGATGGTGCAAAGACAATCACATAAAAATAAATTAAAACAAAATACAATACAGTTGATATCTCAAGAAAACTAAACGGGGGGGGGGTCAATAAAGTATTTTGGGGGTGGGGTACAACCAGCAAAAAAGCGTCCGCAAGTGAACAGAATCAAACAACATACTCACAAACTGAACTGAACTTTGGAACTCCTTCCCACTGGAGGCCCGGCTGGCCCCATCCTTGCTGTCTTTCCAGAAGCAGACAAACACCTTCCTTTTCAGGCAAGCTTTCCCTGAATGAGGGACTACCTATGATGTGACTTTTAGATGGATTACTCTATGCATGATTGCATTGACTGATTTCATAAGAACACTGGTGTTTTCTATGTTAGTTTCCATCCCTCATAATGGATTTTTTTTTCTTTTTGCATGCTCTTTGTAGCTTTAAAGTTATCTTTTAATGTTCTCGGTTGCCTCTTCTAATTCCCTGTGCATAACTTAAATTATGTCTGGGCTGTATATTGTCCGACATTATTGTAAGCCACCTTGGGTTCTTTTCCAAGGAGAAAGGTGGGGTAAATATATTCCAAATAAATAAATAAAAATAAAATATTTAAGTTCCCACAATAGATGGCAGACTGGAGCAAGTTGGAACAAATCAAAACAAAAGTATACCACTACCAGGAGTCATGGAAAGAACCACATAGGGCAACAAGTTTGTTTGCTTGCTTGTTTTTGGTCTTGCTTTGACTCTATTGACTCTAGTTTTAGTCTTGTGTCAAGTGGATACCAGGATGCTGTATCATTGTCATAGGTGCAAAGAAAGTTAAAATAAATGCTGAGTCTATGTTGAGTCCTACTCCCAGCAAGTTTTCCTATGGCTTCTTCAGTCTTATTTCCCCCCACACTGGGTGCTTCAAGCACAAGGCTACCACTACTGCCACTTAAAGGTCGGTACTTAAAGGACACTGAGTGGAATAACAGCAAAACACAAATCCACAATGACTGAGAATCAAAATTTGGATTTCTGATAAATTCCTTGACCAATTTAATAATGACTTTTATGCTAAGTTTAATGGGTATTAACTGTGTTAAATTTGATCAGATGCCTATTTGTAATGTAAATATATATTAAGAGGTTATTTGCTTTTAGCCATTATTTACATTTGCCTCCACTGTTATGGTAATTTTCAGAACTGTAGGCTGCAAGCTATCTCAGTGCTTATTCCATAGGGCAGTGATGGCAAACCTATGGCACGAGTGCCAAAGTTGGCACTCGGAGCCCTTTCTGTGCGCACCCGACATCGCCCCTTCATAGCTACCTGTATACAGGTTAAATTACTGTATTGGCACTTTGCAAACAAATAAGTGGGTTTTGAATTGCAGTTTGGGCACTCGGTCTCTAAAAGGTTCGCCATCACTGCCATAGGGAATAGTGTGACATACTTTAATAACTATAAATTATTTTAAAAGAAAATACATGGCCTCATACTAAGACCCAATTATTTCCTTTTAAAATAAAAGTTTCTATTAAGTGCAGTCCACTTTATCCAAAGTAAAAACTGGCTGAGTACTAAGCATGTTGGTGGACATGCTTGAATTATGAATGCAAGCTCTTCCCTAAAATCTTTACTTTTTGCTCACAGACAAGCTTTCTGTTTGCTTTCTTAGGTTTCGTAGAAAGCAAGGAATCTACAGGTCCCAAAAGACCTCAAAATGATGGACGTCAAGCAGCATTCAGATGGGAAGATGAATATGTGGTGGCACGAATTAGAAACCTGGAACCTGTGCCTCTTCAGCTGAATGTGAAAAGCTCTTGCTTTTCTTTTTGGTCATCTTCTGCCTTGTCTGTATCAATTAACATTTTTGTTTCAGCATTGCCAAACAAATTGCAAGTAAAACTAACTTGACATTCATAATGAAACTCACCAAATGGCACGACAGCAAGAGCTATGAGGCACAGCAACTTCTGAGCTCCACAGGTTACCATTTCTGAAAAGAGAGAGGGGGGGAGAGGGAGAGAGAATAAACAGATGTACATTTATTTGACATATTATTTCATAGCTGCATTCTCTTTAGTCTTCCTGCTTATGATCACAGACATAGCTTGCTTAGCTGCTCCATCTGAAAAGCAAATTATTCAAGTGGAACATAGTGCTGTCATTGCTTTTCATTTTTTCCTTCTTTCCACCCAAATGTCTCTCTGCCTTTTCTCACCTACTATTTGTGCCAGTTGCTTCCTTATAAATCCTTTGAGAAGTCACTTTCAAACGTGTGGACACAGCCCTTTACCCTGACTGTTGTCCATGCAATCTGTTCTTTTCTATGGCAAAGAGAGCTCTTTCCCCCTTCAGCTGGTCCCCTATTTTGGCCAGAGTGCATAGCCACTCCCAGTCCTAGCAAATGTTCTTCTTCGGCTTGACTTCAAGAGTCAATTCCAGAAAGAAGTCATCATGCAAATGGAATGAGGAGGAGGGGGAAAACTGTCAATTACATGACCTCATTCTAAAGTTTATTGTCCTCCTAGTCCCTGGGTGGGGGAATGGCTATGGATAGAGTCCCATTGTCTGCTGGTTTATTCCGTCATTGGCATAGATTTAATTGAGCTATATGTTCAATAAGAATTATATCTGGGCCCAGATATATTGGAACATGGCTTTCCAAAATGAATTTGGCCCTGGGACCGCCAACAACAACAACAACAACAACAACAACAACAACAACAACAACAACAACAACAACAACAACAACAACAACAACAACAACAACA
>JAHTLZ010000198.1:3895569-3930066 GCA_023846285.1 Phrynocephalus versicolor | reverse complement strand
TTATTATTATTATTATTATTATTATTATTATTATTATTATTATTATACTGCCGACCATGTGGCCCGCGCTACAGCTGGGTCGGTCAGCTTTTTAAAAAAAAACTTTTGATGGCTGCGGGTCAGGTCTGCTGCTCAAGGGCTGGTACCGGGCCCGCATGCCAGATCAGGGTTTTGGGGTCTTTTTTTGCCAGCCCATGCGCCGGTTCCAGGGCCCCTGCACCGGATCTTTTATTTTATTTTATTTTACTGCCAAACACAGTTGCCTACCGGCTGTAGCATGGCCGGTCAGCTTTTTATTCCCTGGTCACCCCCTCCCTGCAGCCAGGAAGACTGGACCATCCAGGAAGGACCAGCACCAGGTTGGAAACATCTCCAGTGCCACCATTAATGAAATGAACCAAAACAAACCTTTTTTTGTTTCAGTTCGTTTCATTCTAAATCCACTTTGAGGTTCTTTATTTGTTTTGTTCTGTAATGAAACGAATAACGAATAACAAAACAAACTAAAAGTTAATTTCGTGCCCATCTCTATTGACAAATTGATTTGCCACTTCATAAAGAAAATGTAAATTCATGATTTTTGAACCTTGACAAATCATGAATCCCAATGAATAACCATTTTCCGCTTTGTGCCCATCTCTATTTCTTACATATTGGATTTCAAATTGTTTCTTGTTCTATTGTTTTTATGACTTGTTAGCAGAGTTGATTGCTACTTCTACAGGTAAGAGTATAAATGAGATGAACATGAATAAATGGATGGTTAGGTCCCTTCAAATAATACTGTGTAGGATGGTATAGACCAACTGTCAAAGAGAACAGATTTCACATTCAGAGCAAAGGAGCTGAGCCAAACCACACACCTTAATAGCTATTTGCTACATATACTGTTGCTTTTGTGATTTACAAATCCATTTCTTCCAAGCTGATCAGCATTCAGGTAATTACCACATACATTAGAAATCAAGAAAAATTCTCGCTGTCTACTTGGGTTTCAGTCTGTACGTGATGGAGTATCATCACATTGTTCAAGACCAGGTTGGCAGACAGGCAGTGATTTGTGCTTGGACAGCAGAATAGCAGATACAACAGAAACCGAGTGATTAAAAGAGAGGCATGACAATTGCCATGTTATAGTCTCTCTTATGTCTGAAGAAATGGATTTTATCAATGAAAGCTTACATTACAATGTAATAGACTGCTTTTACATGACACCTAAAATCCGCTGGCAACTTACATGCAGATCCCCCAACGTGGTTTTTGTTCTGCTTCCTGTGTTCCCATCTCCCGCACTCTGATTCTATTGCTTTTGTCTGCGGTGAGGGGAGAGAGAAAAAAATGCAGGCTCACCTCCACCTGCCGTTGGCAGCAGCTAATTGTTCCAGCCCATTAGGATTTCTGTCTGTTAAGGGGGGGGCAACAAAAACAAACAAAAAGCAGAGGAGGGCCACGCATATAATGCTTTAAAACAGCAACAAGGAAGAGCAAAAAGGATTTTACCTCCTCCAGACCAGGTACTTGTAAAATGCGCTGGGGCATGCTTAAGTGGGCGTAGTCATACTTTTTTTTAAGTCTGCTGTGGTAGGAAAACAATTTTATGCTCCGCATCTGTGAGCATTTTGCAGTGGACTTTAGGGGTCGTGTAAAAGCAGCCACAGTTACCACATTTTTGTTTCTTATATTATTTTCTTTCACCTATAACATAATAATCCTATGCAGTTTTAATATATCTCCCAGGAAAATGTGCCCAGAAAACGTTTCAGAAATCTTGAAAGTTTTCCTATGATTTTTCAAGAAAATATCTCAGAAACCGAAATACTGTATCACTGCAAGGAGAACAAAGAGATTCCCTTCTTATTGCAAAGAAAAAATATTCCTGCAATGGAGTATGAGAGAAGGTAAGTACTAGAAATAAAGAGAATCTGTGTGCAAAACGAAGTACATGTCCATGGTAGGGCATGTAGTCATGCTACTCCATTTTTATATACAGTACAGTATATCAAAATTCTTTGGTCCTAGATGAAATCGAGCCTGAACAATCGCTCAAGCCAAAATTTTTGAAACTGAGGCTATCTTACTTTGGGCCCATCATGAGAAGACACTACTCTCTCAAAAAGACAATAATGCTGGGGGAGGTAGAAGGCAGCAGGAAAAGAAGAAGACCAAATTCAAGATGGACTGGCTACCCAAACGAAGCCACAGGGTTGAATCTTCAGGAACGGACCAGACCAATGAAGAGAGGGCATTTGGGAGACAACTTGACAGCACATAATATATTTTAGACTTTAATTTCTGGAAACCAATGCCTATGTTTTCTCATAGATAACTGAATTGATAAGCATATTGACTCTTGCCCTCTTTCTTAGAACTGAGTGATAAGTTCAAGGTGTTCTTTCTTCCTCACAGGTCAGAGAAAGAAGAACTAGAGCAGTGGTTCCCAACCTGGGGGTTGGGACCCCTTTGGGGGTCGATGACCATTTCACAGGGGTCACCATGAGCCAGTGAAGAAAAAGGCGCAAATGGCTTGGGCTGGAGAAGGAGGGGGAGGAAGGGGGGAAAGAGTGAGTTACAGCTTGATAGGTTGGAGGGGATGACAGTCAATGGCACTGGAGGCTGCGATTGGCTGAGGGTGCCTGTAGAGGGAAGTTCTCTATGGCTCCCATGGCAGTGGCCTGCCAAAGGGGGCTTGTGGCCTCTTCCAAGCAGGGCAAGGGGGCCACCACAACATTTATTTATTTATTTATTTATTTATTTATTTATTTATTTATTACACTTTTATACCGCACCATTTCCCAGAGGGACTCTGGGCGGTTTACAGATTTAAAAAGCATCAGATAAAACAGTAATAATAACAATAGCAGGAGGACAACAATAAGGGGAGTAGAAGGGAAGCCCTCAACAAGAAGCACACACAAAAAAATTAAATAGAAATAAGGTCACCATAAGCCTCCTTAAAAAGCATAGTTTTTAAAGCCTTTTTGAAGGCGAGCAGTGATGCTGCAAGGTGCAACTCACTTGGTAGTTGATTCCATAGTGAAGGGTCAACAACCGAGAAGGTGCGGCTACGCATTGCCGACTTCCACGCCTCCCTTGGGGTGGCCACCCTGAGTGAGCGCGCCCACGGCATTCAAGTGGGCCTAGCCTCTGTTGATACGCTCTGCCAGATATTCAGGTCCCAAGCCGTGGAGGATTTTGAAAACCAAAACCAAGACCTTGAACCTTATCCGGAGAGCCACAGGCAACCAATGCAGGCGGGCCAGAACTGGAGTGATGTGATCATATTTGTGAACATGAGGAACTGTATTAAAGGGTCGCGGCATTAGGAAGGTTGAGAACTACTGATCTAGGTAGAGAACTTTAGGATACAATTCGTATTTAGCAAATAGACTTCAGGTTCTGACAGATGGAAGACCAGAGACTCAGCCCGTCAGCTGGCAAGCAGTATGATGATGTCACTCAAGAGTCCACAAAACAGATGCTTAGAAAGCTAAACATCCTCCCTTTGGCTCGCTCTTAAGCATGGGTGGGAGCTGGCCGTAGGGACCTGAACTGTACAATGAGGGGGAACGATGAAGAGCAAAGGACAGAATGTGCAGGTTTGAAGGGGAGAGAAAACTTCTGGATTTAATTTGCTTCTCTAGCAGCCAAATGCAACAGAAAAATAAACATATAGGGACAAAAGGGAAGACAGAGAAGGAAAATGAAGGGCAAGTCAGATATTTACAGCAGGGGTTGGTATGTTCCAGAGGTTGAGGGGCCACAGATGCCTACCCCTGGAACCTTGATGGGCTACACCCACTTCAGTTACCCCAATATTTTCTTAATTGTTAAAATTTTAAAGCCTCCTTGTGCCCTCTAGTGGCATTTAAAATAATTTGGTGGAAGTGAACAAAAAATTCAGGGCAAAACTTGACAAAACGCCTCACTCTCTAAAAAGTGTAAGAGACTTTGGAGCAAAGATTTATTTTAAAAAAATATTTGGTGGGGGCTGCAGGTCAAGAATAGTTAGCGGTTTAATGTCCACCCTTTTCTCCGTCTCTCATTTCCAACATGGTTTGCAGCATCTATCCATAAAACTGCTTGACTTGTTCCTTGAACTTGAGACATTTCAAATAGGTTTTTCTTATGCTTTATGATTTCTCAGAATGTGGGCAAATCTCTAGTGCTGCAGACTCCTCCTAGCTGTGTGGGGTGATATGGTGTGAGGCAAAGAAGAGTTAGCCCTTTCAGTGCATAGTCTCTCCGATCAACCATATTTAGGAAGTTGGCTTGAAAAAATTCCTCCCAGATTTTTTTCCAAATTTAATTGCTGGCACAGAACAGGGGTGTCCAAATGGGGGTTGTATGTGGCTTGTGACCATCAGAAGGTTTCTCTGCAAAGGAGTACAACCTGCAGGGTACAAAAAGGGTTTTGTAATCTGCTCTTCTCCTGTAGAACATATTTACTGCTAAACGAATTGAAAGTTAAAGTGAAAACCAGAATCTGCAAATTCCAATGTGTTTCTATATGTGAAAAATCTCAACAGAAGTATCTCTGTACCTGTGGGAGTTTGCATTTTAAAAATATTTTTTCAAAGCACAACATTGCTGTTACTCATTGCAGACACTGGGGAGCACTGCCTCATGGCAACAAAGCAAGGGATGTGTTCAGTCAGTCTCCACTCTCATTGTATGTTTATTTAAACAATGCAGATCTGCTTCCTCTGATAGAAACATATTAGAAACATTTCTCTGGAACATTTTTTCCCCTCAGAGATATCCCAACATGGTCACATTTCCTGAATCATATATGCTGTTATAGGATGAAATTTTTAAATTGCTCCCACCTTCTTTAAGTTACCGTGGCCTGGAATGTTCATGGAGTGTTGCAAGGAAAGGTTGAAAATAGTACTTGCTGAAGTACAAATCTTAGAATCTCCTCAGCCCAGCATGGCCATAGACTAGTGGTGGTGAACCTTTGGCACTTCAGATTCTTTGGACCACATCTCCCACAGTACTTTGTCATTGGCAGTCTAGGCATGCAATTCTGGGAGTTGTGGTCCAAAACAACTGGAGTGCCAAAGGTTCACCACCACTGCCATAGACTGTGTTGATGGAAGGACCCTGTGAACTCGTCTCCAGGGATTTCAAGATATGCTTGTTTTCTTACTCTGTTGGACCTCCACAGCAATGTCCATCACAGGTTACAAACCATGATGGAGAAACCAGGGTACTTCAAGGGCCAGATGCAGTGGAGTGGTATCAGGAGACAGATATCTAGTCTCATGTGCTCCCAAACGCATCTGGTGGGGCCGCTGTGAGATACAGGAAGCTGGACTAGATGGGCCTTTGGCCTGATCCAGCATGGCTCTTCTTATGTTCTTATGTTCTTATGAAGACTTCTTCCCCAGGCCCACAATATTTCCATTCATGATGTCTCACATTCTGCCTCTCACCACCTGCCTCATCCTTCTTTTAATGTACTCTTTCCTGTATCTACGTCATTGGTTTTGTTAACAATAACTGCTGATCTGCATGTGAGGAAACAGAATAGCGTTGGTTCTCAATAAAAAGACATTGGTTACAGCTCAAATGTTTAATTTGGAAAAATATTGTTTATTTTACATATTTTCCTTTTAAGGGATACTAAAGTGTTTAGTGAAAAAGGAACTAGAAAGTATGACCTGTATATTGGTGTGGTCTGGAATGGAGCCTTTTTAATCTCGTTTTGATCTAAACCTGTTTTAAGCAGTAAGAATGATTATTTTAATCTCTTTTGATCCTGGCTGAATATCTCTGTCACTACAAAAAATATAATCCCAGAGACCCAAAGTTCATTTATTTGTGTGTGTGTTCTGTGCTTTCAAGTTGGAAACTACTTATAGTAACACTAATAGGTCTTTCAAGATATGTAAGATAATTAAGAAATTGATTTATAAATTCCACTCCCCCCAGTAAGTTTCCATGAAAGATTCAAATTTTCTAAAGTCTGGATCCAGAACTCTATTCACTTTACATACTGTATACAATAATACCTTGGTTTACCATTGTTTTGCAAGACGAGCAAACATTTCTGATCAATTTTGCCTTGATCAGCAAGCAATGTCTTGCTATAAGAGCACTGGTGCATGTCACATGGTCACAAGTGGGTCATTTGGTGCCCTCCTGTCCCTGCTGGATTGTGGTGATGGTCTGGAACATTCCATCTCAGGCAAGCCTCAAAAGCAGGGGAAGGAATGGAGGTCTCCCTTGCACCAGCCAGGAAGGTTTTCAAAGGTGAATGCAGGTTAAGGTTTAGTTTTTCTATATATTTATATTTATATCTATATTTATATTTAACTTGTTTTCAACATCCTTTATTTTTCAAACTATTTCTAGTCATGGGACAACTAGTCAGGTGTGTATAGGGCTACACATTACATTTTATTATTGTCACATTAAAAACACAGAGTAAAATCCAGTTAGTCCCAAGCAGAGCAGATTCTGCAGCCAGGTACCTAAACCATGGTGTGGGTGCGGATTTCTAGCCAACTTCTTTTGTGACTTTTGGCATTTTGTGTGCACAGTATGTGGTCTGTGGGTTCTATGGGGCCCCAGAACGAATCATATGAGTTTCCATTATTTTTATGGGAAAATTTGCTTTGATATACAAGTGCTTTGGTTTACAAGCTTATTTGTGGAATGAATTATGCTTGTAAACCAAGATATTACTGCATAGAGATACGCATACACATAGCTACCCTTTTACAACTGTCCAATTACTTTATGTTGGCAAAGTAACTTTTCTACTTATTATAAAGTGGTATGCATATCTGGTCTGGTAGTATCAGTGAAGTACAAAAGTTTACCTATAGCTCTTCTGTATTTACTATTATTTGTTAAATAATAGTAAATACAGAAGTAAATACAGGAGGGACAACAGCTCAGGATCAGAATCAGCTGTACACTTCCACTTGAAGGACAAAGGGCACTCATTCAAATATGAAGATGTATATGTATTAGAGAAGATAGGTGGTTTGAGAGACAGGTCAGGGAAGCCATTCATGTGAGTATTGAAAACCCCTCCCTCAACAGAGGTGGGGGACTCAGACACAATCTATCTGGTACTTATCAAGCAGTACTTTCGTCAATCCCCTGACAAATCAATAATAATTCACACCTCCACCAATAAGGCCATAGCTAACAACCCATACTTAATGGGTGTTGGGAAGGTTAGAGTTGGGACTTTCATGCACCTTAGGCCATTGTCCACCTAATGGGCCTATTGAGACCATTGTCTACCTAACAAGCCTATTCAGGCCATTGTCCATCTTTTAAATCTATTTCAGACCAGGGTGACATGAGGTCAAAGTGAACTGTAAAATGGAGGACTTGCAACTAGCTTTCCAGAGTGATGAAGCTGTTTGGATGAGCAGCGAAACATTTCAATCTCTCAAGAAAATAAGTCCAGCTGCCATGACTCAACTTCCAGATATTTGTTAAAAATTCACTTACTTTCTTGTTTTTCAAAAAATCTGTTTGCATGGCTGTTGCTACACTTTGGGTGTCCTGTGGAAATGTCTTCAGGAGCTACAGTATCATTTGTTCTTGATTAATAAAATATAGACTATCTGCCTCCCTTTCAATTTTAATGCCCAACCAATAGGTCACATACTCTCTTTGATTTATTTTATTTTATTTTATTATTTTTAAAATATTATATTGCAGATACAACATAAACTACAGCATTTCTACACTGTATTTCATTAATACATTACACTTACTCCTTTCTCTTCACATGTGCCACCTTCACCTTCATGGTTAGGTTCTGATTTTAATATTTTTACCTTTCGTCCCACCCACTTTCTTCTTCCAACATTTATTTATTTATTGTCTTTCTGAACCATATGTCCCAAAAATAAATTCCTACTCTTTAAAAGTCATAACATTATGTAAAACCTCTTCATACTTTCAGGCAAAAATCAAAGAAACAAAGCAAAATAAAATTATACTATATTCTCCAAGGCTTTCACAGCTGGGATCTGATAGCTGTTGTGAGTTTTTTCAGGCTGTTTGGATGTGTTCTGGAAGTTTTTCTTCCTGAAATTTCACCAGACTCTGTGGTCTGCATCTTCAGGGCACAGGAAGCTCAGGGAACTAGGAGTTCCCTGAAATTCATACTTTCAGTTCACAAATCAGTTTGTCAGTGACTGCATATCCCACAATTCTCTATACCAGTGATGGCGAACCCATGGCACGGGTGCCAAAGGTGGCACTTGGAGCTCTTTCTGTGGGCACCTGACATCGCCCCTTCCTAACCACATGTATACAGGTTAAATTACTGTACTGGCACTTTGCAGAAAAAAATTAGTGGGTTTTGAATTGCAGTTTGGGCACTTGGTCTCTAAAAGCTTCGCCATCACTGCTCTATACCATTCCTCAATCTGATTGTCACTTTTCCAGTTCTTTGCAAATAATAATCTTGCCTCAGTGGCTATTATGATAAATAAAATTCTTCTCTTCTTCCTTCAATTGACTATACAGTGGTACCTTGTATAAAGGAATTAATTCGTTCCAAATGAAATTATGTTAAGCAAATTTTCCTTTATACAAATTCCCATAGGAACACATTGAAAACGGAGTGATCCCATTTTTATGTTGTACGGATTCTCCCCATAGGCAATTATGTTAAGCACATTTCCCCTATCTCTGGAATTTTTTATGTTGTACAAAATTCATATTATACAAGCTATTTGTTATACAAGGGCCCACTGTTCTTAATAATGTTCAATATAGCATGCAATAATTTTTAATATTATATCCCATTATTTCCCTAAAAAGGGGGAATCTTGCAAAGGAGGTGATGGGGACTGGGGAATCCAGGCTGCAAAAGGGGAGGCTTGCAAACGAGGCAATTGGAACTGTGGAATCCAACCTGCAAAAGGGGAGGGTTGCAAACAAGGTGATTGGGACTGGGGAATCCAGGCTGCAAAAGGGGATGGGGAGAAATGGGAAAAGACTGCAAACATGGAGAAATGATACCAGCCAGACCACCCTAGCCTTTTTGAACCCCAGTGAAAATTGTGTCAAACTCCTCTATGAGTCACTGAAGAGCCATATACAGGCTGCTGCTAGTACACTGAAAGTTTTTCGTATCACAGTTGGGGTCCACCAAGGATTGGCACTCTCCCAGATTCATTTCATTCTGGTTATGGAAACTGTCACTCGATATCTGCAGAATCCAATGCCTTGGACACTCCTTTACGCTGCTGACATCATGACTGCATCAGAGAGCAAGGCAAATCTTGAGCGCCAAGCCCAAATATGGAGTAAGCAACTGACAAGTTTTGGGCTGTGGTTGAATGTGAGGAAGACGGAATATCTGACAACCAACCCAAATGAATTTGATAGCACTGACCTACAAAGGAGTTCAAATACCTCAGCTCCATGATCACAAGCCAACGGGAGTCTAAGCTATGATGTGACATTGAGGATCAACAGTGACTGGCTAAAATGGCGTACAACATCAAGCGTCATGTGCAACAAAAAGATCAGCCACCATTTAGAGTCAAAGATCTATCACACCATTGTACGACCTGTTGCACTCTATGGTGCAGAATGCTGACGAGCAACTAAACTGTGTTGGTTTGGTCACATCCTGTGTGCCAATGAGGAAATTCTGGCCAAAAAAGTCTCACCCTGGAGGTCAGCGGATCCCAAGCAACGGGGGCCACCAAAAGAGTGCTGGATGAACATCCTTGAGAAGGACATGAAGGTGTCCTGGGTTCACCTGGACCTAGCCAATGACCATACCAAGTGGAAGGCCAAAACAAGAATAGTGTACCCCATCACCAAGTGGGACAAATGCTAAGAAAAAGAAGATGATGTCCTAAAATCCTAACTTCCTCCCAAACATTCAACTAAATTCCTACTAAGCATCATTTTGCAAAGAAAATTCAATATTACACATCTCAAGAGTGCTTTAAAACCAGGTTCTGCAAGAGGTATACACACTTTTTCCTTAACCTTATCTCTAAATCTGAATATGTTCCACTCTACTCTACTCTTGTGAATAAAAGAACACCAGCCCTGAATAGCATATGAAGGGAACTTTATTGAAAGTGCTGTGCACTATATTGCATTAGGGAGAAACACTTCAAATTCATGTATATTCCAAAGGATTAACATTCCAATATTTTCCAGCTATAGAGTGGATTTGATTGCACACAGTTGACCTGAAAAACATGGTTCTTCTAGTAATTTAGAGTCCTTAATGCCCCAAGCATCATATCTAGAGAACTTGCAGGAAATCAGCCATGACAATTACTTTGTATTTAGGTGAAAAATTGTTAACTGTTTTTTTTTTAAAGAGCCAAGTTCTGGGATTTTCGCTTGATTGGTGTCTCTTTGTGAATGGTAGTGAGCACAAGAGATCATATTGTAAACCATCTTGACTGCTGACATAGGTGTCATCATCATCATTCAGTCTGGCCTTTGCTATGAAAAGCTTGGCATCCTTTTTCCTGTTGGAAGTGTGGGCACCATTATTGGACAGCCATCTCCAGATGTTTTTAATCATGGAAACAGAAGCAAAATATCCCACATTCATACCAGATATTTTCAATCATTTTTGAAATATTATGTCACCTAATGGCAGCCCTTGGGAGTCTACCCAGAACACCTGATATAAACCGGATGCCGTAAGCATATCCAAATCTCGCCTGCTTTCGGAAGCTAAGCAGGGTCGGCCCTGGTTAGTACTTGGATGGGGGACCACCAAGGAATACCAGGTGTCCCTCCTGTGCTTTGTCTTTTAAGAGCCTCGTGGTGCAGTGGTTAAATGCCTGTACTGCAGGTAAAACTGTGCTCACGACCTGGGGTTCAATCCCAGGTAACAGGCTCAAGGTTCACTCAGCCTTCCATCCTTCCAAGGTCGGTAAAATGAGTACCCAGCTTGCTGGGGGGGGGGCAATGTGTAGCCTGCACACTGTAATTAAAATTGTAAACCGCCCAGAGACTACTTAAAGTGCTATTGGGCGGTATATAAGCAGAACACTTTGCTTTGCTTTTGTAGGCGCCTGGAGTAGGAACTGGCAAACCACTCCAGTATTCCTGCCAAGAAAACTCCATGGATATGGAGTCACAAAGAGTCGGTCACGACTGTAATGACACAACACACACACACATTGTGGATAATGAAGCTCTGGAAAAAGAAGGAATCAGGTCTTTACCAGAGACCTACAGAGAGGGACATAGCTGGGCACAAGATAAAAATGCCACATAGTCTCTTCACTGTGACAAAGATCTTCCTTAATGACATTACAAACATTGGTAAAATAACTTCATGTTATTTTACTGTTATGTCTAATTTTCTAAATGTCTATATATCCTTCTGAATCATATTTTAATGCTTTTTTCTTTGTTATTTTCTTGAATAGGAAAAAAAATCCTGCTACGGAACTTTCCAGAAATCTCTCCATCTGTAGTAACTTTTGTACCTACAGTTTCTGCGGAGTACAATATCTTATAGAAATATGGTGATTCAGCAAATAAAAATTTAAAAAATGGTTGCTCATTTGTCTTTTCCTCCTTTAGTCCTTTAAATTGACAATTTTCCATTATTTTCTTATTCATGATTTGTAATGTGGCTCATTTTCCTCTGTGCTTGTTGACCTCTATTTTGGTTTATATCCATGATGTCTCTTTCCTTGCTTCACACCCCATTCTCCTCTTCACCCTCCTCACAACTTCCATCTGTGCTTCTCCTTGTTGCCTCTCACTTTCCATGTCTCCTTGATTTCCTTTCAGTCACCTTCACTGGAATGTTGGGAGTGACATTTCTCCCTCCCCCATCTCAGGCCACAAAACAAAGAAATTAAATAAACTACTGTATATATTTTAAAAAGCCAGCTGGCATGCTGGTCGGCAAATTCTTACTGAAGGTTCTACATTCTGGAAAATCTTGCTTCTCCATAGCAAGTAAAGAGCTGGGTTCTCTAGGCACCCCGCCCATCTCGCCAGATCCTGGGAGTGATGGATTACACTGCAGTATAGGCTGGAGCACTGCAGAAATAAAAGTCTGGAGCAGGGGAGGGAGGAGCAGAAGAACGGCTGTCAGCATCCGAGTGGGAAGAAGAGAAATTCTGCAATGTACATGTGTGTTTGAGCACACAAACGGGCCTGTGTCTTCAAGAATCACCGTTCTATAAACTGAAAAGGAGTTTGAGAAAAGGGCCCCAAAGGCAGGCTGTTACAACTGGTTGCTGTGTGGGTATTTTAAGAAAAGGGGGTGGGTGGGTTGCAGAAAGGCCTTTGAAGAAAAGACACCCAAGGGAAAAGGCAGACAAAGAAAGCATGTGGCAGAATGTTGGAACACATAACGGAGATTCTATGATACCCAAATGTCTGGGGGGGGGGTTGGGGGGGCCTGTTTTGCAAAATAACCACAAGGGGGAAAATGCACAGATGTTGGAGGGATGGCTATTGCCAATCATCTTTGGCTAACTGGTTTCAGAACATATCATGAAGATACTGGTGTGAGATGGCATAAGCATGTTATATTACATGTATGTAAAAAGCACTGCAATCCATCTAACATATTGATTGCCAGGTCATTTCATCTTGATAAAAGAGTTCATGGGCACAACCTTTATTCCAAAGAAATGAATTATATTTTTGTATCTATTCTTTCCACGTTGTCTTCCTCCTCTCCCACACAGTACTACACACCTTCCTTCTTTTCTCCTCTATTCATCCTTCTCAATATTCTGTCCCCTTCCTTTATTTTCTCTCCACCTGTGCTTCTGTCTGTCTTCGTACTTTGTTGTTGTTGTTTTCCTCCTTAAAAAAAATCATACCCATTTCTTTCTTGACTATTTCCACTTCTCAGCCTCCAACCAATTCATTCTGATTCTCTATTCATGCACGAAGTGAAAGAAAGAAACAGCACTCTCGAGATCCTTCTGTCGAGATCCATTTTGGACCAGCCGGCAATAGTAAAAAGCAGCTTTATAACCGTGGAAGCTGTTCTCTCAATTTCAGATATGGGTATCTTCCAGAAAGGGTGGGGGGAGCTGTGAGGAGGGAAGAAAGGGGGAAGTGTGTGTGTGTGTGTGTGTGTGTGTGTGTGTGTGTGTGTGTGTGTGTGTGTGTGTGTGTGTGTGTGTGTGTGTGTGTGTGTGTGTGATCTCTGTAACCAGTCTTCAGAAAGAGTCCCCACCCTGCAACTGCTGCCTACCAGCAGCTCTCACACTATTCCCTCCTCCCTCCTGCTACTGAAACCATTCTTCCAAGCATCACCTTCCGCCATCCCTCCTCCCATCCACCCTCCCCTCCTCCCATCCACCCTCGTGGCATCCTACTGCATCACAAGCAGCTTCCATTTACAAAATGACCTACTTCTCTCGGCAAGGCATTTCTTCCTCCTGTTTCCAACAATAGCACTGTATGAAATAGAGAAAAAGGAGGAGCTGAGGGAATCTCAGCTCCGATCCCTAGCTAACAGAACGTTTACAATTTATATAAGGCAAGAAAGAAGATTAAACGGAGATACCTTTCTCCTCTATCTTTTGAACACTGGTTGCTGTTGGGAGAATAAAGCAGGGTGGTTGTGGGAGAGAGAAAACAATCCTTCCCAAAAGGAACTGATCACAATTCATCTCCATACTCCACTGCAGCACTTCTGCTATTTTAATGTGCAGGTGTAACATGTCATGCACACCCAAATATAAGTAAAAAAATTCAAACATAATTTCTGCTGTTTAACTAGCATTTTCTACAGAAAACACATTAAGAGTATTTAATATCCCTACATTTAAAACAGCAATGTACATGAGTGCGTGTTTACATGCAGGGGGGGGGAACTATGTTTGAATTTGGTTTAGCATATTTGAAATCTATTTTTTTAAAAGATGACTACACAATGCACATGGAAACATGGATTTTTGGGGGGGCGCCTGGAAAGTTGTTGTTAGAAAGGGAAGTAGTTTACATTAAACTCCTTGTGAAATTGACTTTGTTCAATCATTTTTGCATATGTGAACATCTCTGTCAGTGTAAATTGTCTGAGAGGTTTGCTACTCACTGGTGTGCCTTCTGTGCTCCCACTCCTCCATCCTGTGAATGTGTATATTTGTGTGTGTCTCCTTCCTTTGCAAGCCTAGAAGTGTCCATCTAGCAAAAACGTCTCTGATGAGTTTCAACTCCAGCTGGCAGTTCTCTGCTGTCTATCCCCCCCCTGTGTGTGTGCGTGTGCATGTGTGCGTGCATGTATGCACATGCTCTTCCTTTAGAAGCCTAGTCTGGCTCCTTGGTTTCCTTGCATTCTCCACCCCCTCTTTGTGTGTATGTGTCTGTCTCTGTGCCTGAGTGTTGGGCTGCTGGGAAACTTCTGTCTGTCATTTTCTGCTAGCACTATGTCAGATTGCAAGCAATTAAAAATATTTTTAAAAAATAACACCACAGCAGCAGTGACTACTGGCTGTGAGAGGCAACCAGTGCAAGGGTGAGTGGGCGCAGGCCAAAGCTGCAAATGCAATTAGAGGTGGGCATGAAACAGTAAAACAGTGTTTTGGGGGCTGGTCGTCGGCAGTGGGGGAACAAAAAATGAAATGAACGAAAATTTTTGTTTTGTTTCATTTCATTTTCCTTTGAGGGGGTGGTTCATTATTTGTTTCATTACGTAATGAAATGAATAAGAAATAACAAATAATGAATACTGAAATGAATAGAAAATTCGGTTTGTGCCCATCTCTAAGCGAAATGATTTTAAAAGCCATGTAGCTCAACTGATATACAAAACAGTTTTTAAATGGATTAAGTTTTCCCAAGAGGATATACACACCAACCTAAAAAACGTATTAATATCATGTGACTTTAAATCAAAATCAAAACCCCGATCCTTCACCTGAGTTATTTATTTATTTTTATTTATTTCTTGGATTTTTATACCGCCCATCTGGCAGTGAAGTCACTCTGGGCGGTTTACAACAATTAACAAATTCAAACAATTCACACAATAAAACCATAAAATAGTAACACAAAAAATAAAAATAAAAATAATATTAAAGTGTAACCATGTCCTGAGTTTGGGGAACCCCATTCAACTCAAGATTTCCATATATACATACAGCTTTTTAAAAATGGCTAATGCACACAGTGTTGCCAGAATCCCACTGGGATTTTACTCCAGAGTAGGTGAAATTGCACAAGTCCCAGCAGCAAACTTCAGCTAATTAATAAAATGCTATCTGCATGGCTGGTGGCATGTAAGGCACATGGCCTGGAACTTTTTAATTAGCTGCAATTCACCAACACGTTACACAATTTCACTTGGTTCATAGAAAAATCCCAATACGATTCTGGCCAATATGTTTTTGCTACATAAACTGTGGTTCCACATAGCTAAAGCACAAAGTTCAGAACTGCAAAAGTAAAAGGAAAATATAGAACAAGAACAGAAACAAAGAAGTCAAGAATGGCTAATATGATGATAGGTAATGAAGATTTCTTATGATATGTCAAGACCAGATTAAGAACCCCCCCCACACACACACACCATTATTACTAAAATTTGAAATTGAGTCCTTTCAACAAAAAAGAATGGTCAAAATCATGTTATCTCGTTATATTGGCATAAGGCAAGTTGCCCCATTTATGGAGGTAAATGGTCTCTTGTTATGAATAATCCCCACATTATCTGCTAGTGACTGAAAGATGATGCAGCATGCAACAGATGTCTAGACATACATTTCTTAAAAGGGGGCAATTTGTGTGTATAGCTATGGGATAAAAATTCAGCCAACATTAGATACAGTGTTTAGAGGTGATAATAAACTAAGACTCTAACTTGTAACTTAGTAAATTTGTGAGTAAAGCCATTATCTATACAGCCAATATTAAAGTGATAGGACAGATTCAGTCTAGGCATGGGCCTTTCATTTCGGAATGGGTCCGGTTCTGAAATGAATCACAGCAGCACAGGTGCTGTTCTGAACTTGGACCCACCCTCAGAAACGAAATCATCCACTGACTTACTTTGCCTTACCTCCCGTGGGGTGCAACTCCAAACAGGAAGAAGCCTCCGATGCATCCTTGTTCCTTCTCCCTGGGGCTGGCCAATCAGACAGGGAGGCAGGATTATACATGTCCTTGCACAGCTCCTGATTGGCCAGCACCAGGGAGAAGGAACAATGATGTGTCAGAGGATTCTTCCTGGTTGGAGTTGCACCCCGCGGGAGGTAAGGCAAAGTAAGTAAATGGGTGATTTCATTTCTGAGGGTGGGTCCAAGTTCCAAACAGCACCTGTACTGCTGTGATTCATTTCAGAACCAGATCCATCCTGAAATGAAAGGCCCATGGCTGGTTCAGTCCTATATGTAATGGTAACATCACCAAGAGAGTCCTCCCAGATTGTTTTGTGTTCAACTGAGGGAAAGTAGTTTCTTATAACAAGAGTGAAAAGCTTCTGTCCTATCAGATGCTTTGGACTTCCAACTTCCAGAAGCCCCAGTTAGCACAGCAAATTTGAAGGTGTAGTTTAAAACATCTGTAGAGCCAATACTTCCCTAGCCCTGCTTATAGTCTAACCTTGTACACCAGATATGGGCAACCTGCACTCTCCAGCTGGACAGCAACTCATCAGTCTAAGCAGCCCATGCAAGGATAAAGGGATGGTGGAACTCATAAGTTAGCAGGACTTGGAGGCTACAACTGCCAATCACTGTTGTACATACATTCTGATAGAAGTAAATCTACTGAAATGCTAAGTATATAAAGAAATCGCCGCTGTACATGACCTGCCCTGCTTCTTTTCAGAACTGAGGCCATGAAGGTGGCTGGATTTATTGTGGTTTGAATATATATTTTTTCCCCACAGGCTGTGCACTGATAAACTGTTAACAGTATGCTACTGAGCAATCTGAGGCATTTCTGCAATACCAGCATTTTGACATGCCGCTTTTTGCCAGTCATTGTGAGAAGACAGTCACTGGGGGAGGGGAGTTGGAGGGGGAGGGGAGGAAATGCAGAGGAGACGGTGGGGGAGTAGATGGACCAATGTAATTCTATAGGGGCAGCTAGTGCAACAGAGGATATATTCCCAAACATAAACCATTCTCTCTCTCTCTTTCTAATATAAATCCAGGGTCTGAATTGCCCCTTGAAGCAAGAGAGAAAATAAAATGGCACCATGGTGCAGCCAGACATAGTGATTCAAATATGAGGAAATAAATTGTTACTCCAACTTGAAATAGCAGTAAATTATTATCCCAGGTTCCTGGGGTGTTTGCCCTGGTATACATACACCACATGACCACGGATCAGTATAACAGAGGTACAGAAAGTATTTGAAAAACTAGCGAATATTTTCCTCATGTGACCTCAGCTGCTGAGGCATGCCTCAGTTGTGTTCCTGATTACATAGCTCAGATGTCCGCTGACACCTCTTCAGCCCCAATTAGCCAAGGGTAAAACTTGCGTGAACTCCAACAGGATTCTACTTTAAGTGTGAGGATATGGAAAATTAATTTGCCATGAATATTTAGAGAATAAAGATTCACTGAATTAAAATTAACTTACTGCTTAAATTGTTAGTTCTCGTAAACATTTTGATATCCAGTATTTCATTCACTTTTGACCTAATGGTACATTTGCCATTGGCTTCTTCAAAAGTGCTCTTCTCACTGATTTTAAACTGTTTTAATTTGGCACTCTTGCCCAAAGGGGATAAAACCCATGATACAATTATTATCTACTGACAGTGGTTCCAATGTATAAATTATCAGAGAGGAATGTGTTTCTTAACATAGGATATCATGTGTCCATTTACTTTCACACCCAAAAAACGAACTTTACACAGAAGCAATAATTTGACCACTTCCAAAAAGACTTTTATAACAAAACACTATGAAATATTTACCTGAATTATCTGAGCAAAAGGCTGCATCACATCCCTAGACTTATTCTCCCACCAGTTCTACAGGTGGCAGCATAGCTTCTATTTCTAACTGTAGGGCTCCTGACATTGCTGGGCTACAATTTCCTGAAGCTCTACCATAAAGCTTCTGGAATTTATAATTAAACATATGGAATTTCAAGGCTAGGGCTCAGTTCTGCAGAGGTGGTTCTTAAAGGTATATAGGTGCCTTCCTTTGGGGTAGTAGGAACGCTAAAACACAGAAATAGCACATGTAATGATTTAATTGAAAAAACGTGTAGGCACTACACTTCTGAAAGCAGTTTACTATTCCCCTATAGATCCCACTATGATTACGGAACATGCACTGCCTCGTCCAAACTTCCTTAAAAGCATTACTGAAGGTGCTGGTAGTGAAACTTTCAATACAGCTAACTTTTTATCCCTGCATTAGTGGGGAAAGCAGAAACGTCAAAAAAGAAGAGTGTGGGAACTACAGGCCAGTCAGCCTGACATGAATCCCAGGAAAAATCCTGGAACAGATTATTAAGCAGTCATTATGCAAGCATCTAGAAAACAATGCAACAGGAACAAGAAGCCAACATGTATTTGTCAAGAACAAATCCTGCCAGACTACCCTTATCTCATTTTTGATCAGGTGACCTCCATGATAAACAGAGGGAATGCTGAAGATGTAATATATCTTGATATTGTAGTTGAGTCATGGCAACTGGACTTCTTTTCTTGAGAGATTGAAACATTTCACTTCTCATCCAAACAGCTTTGTCAGTCTGTTTGGATGAGCAGCGAAACATTTCATTCTCTCAAGAAAAGAAATCCAGTTGCCATGAATCAACTTCCAGATAAAATCACCTGGATGACTGAGAATTTTCACAGACGCATAACTTAACTTCAACAAAGCTTTTGACAAAGTTCCCCATAATATCCCAATTATCAAGTAACTAGGTGTGGGCTGGATAAATCAAGTGTAAGGTGGATATACAATTGGCTACAGAATCGTACTCAGAGTGATGGCTCCTTCTGAAGTGAGAGGAGGTAAAAGCAGGGCTCATTCCTTGGTCTGGTGCTCTTCAACATTTGTATTAATGACTTGGACAAGGGAGTGCAGGAATTGTTTTCCAAATTCATGGAGGACACAACATTGGGTGGAACAGCTAATAACCTGGAAGACACAAACAAATTTTAAAATGAACTTGATAGGCTAGAGAACTGAGCTGAAACCAACAGAATAAAATTTAACAGGGATAAATATGAAGTACTGCACCTAGGAAGAAGAAATTGAATGCACAGTTACAAGATGGGGGGCACCTGGCTTAGCAATACTACAAGTGAGAAGGATATTAGAATTCTTGTAGATCATAAGTGTGATGTTGTCACAAACGGAAGTGCTATTTTATGTTTCATATGTGATACCCTGAGCACATCTGGGATCGTGAACTATTAGCCATTAAAACAGCTTTTGATGTATGGAGGCATTACCTTGAGGGAGCTCAACACCCCTGCAAGTGTTAACTGACCACAGAAACCTGGAACATTTACAAACAGCTCGGCGATTGTCTCAGCGGCAAATCCGGTGGTCCTTATTCTTTTCCCGGTTTGATTTTCGTATCAAGTATATTCCTGAGGCTCAGAATAAAAAAGCTGATGCATTATCTAGAAAACCTGAATACGCGGCACCAGTGAAAGAGACCTTAGTGGCACCCATCTTGCCTCCCTCTGTGTTCGCAGCCATGAATCCGTGCCCCAGTTTAGCGGAAGAAATCCGGGAATCTCAAGCTCGCGATCCATGGACTCAGCAATGTCTCCATGAACTTCGGAATGGGGAGCATGGAGAGTTTTCTGCACAACAAGGGTTATTACTACATCGAGGAAGGTTATATGTTCCTGCTGGACCCCTTCGTAACCAGGTATTGCATCTATCTCATGATTCTTTACCTGCTGGACACTTTGGACTTTACAAAACCCTGCATCTGCTCACAAGAGAGTTCTGGTGGCCGCAGGTCCGTGCGGATGTTGCTCGATATGTGGGTTCCTGTGAGGTTTGTCGGCGAGCAAAGGATGTGGTGGCTAAACCATCAGGTCTGTTGCATCCTTTGCCAACACCCTCTGGTCCCTGGAATGCTGTTTCCCTAGATTTTATCACGGATCTCCCCCGCTCCAAAGGGTTCACCTGCATCCTAGTCTTCGTAGATTTACTCACCAAAATGGCCCAATTCGTTCCTTGTCCTAAATCTCCTACTGCAGCAGAAACAGCCCATCATTATTTACAACACCTTTTCAGACTACATGGTTTACCTGAACACCTTATCTCGGATCGTGGACCCCAATTCACCTCTCATTTCTGGCAAGCAATGCACAAAGCACTTGGAACCCAAGTTCACTTGTCATGCGCGTATCACCCCCAGTCAGATGGTCAGACTGAGCGCACCAATGCCACTTTGGAACAATATTTACGTTGTTATACATGTTATCAACAGGACAATTGGGCGGATTTGTTGCCTTTGGCGGAGTTTGCATACAACAATGCTGTCCATTCATCCACTCGTCAAACCCCATTCATGGCCAACTATGGATATCATCCACGGTACTTTCCAACCACCCTTCCTCCCACCTCTGTGCCAGCTACCGATGCTTATCTTCAAGAACTTCATAGCATCCAAGAATTATTGAAAGAACAACTCAATCATGCCAAGGAAGCATATAAAAAGGCAGCGGATCAGAAAAGACAAGAAGGTCCACAATTGAATCCGGGCATGAAAGTCTGGCTCTCTACCCGCTATTTGAGACATCGGGCGATCCCGAAAACTAGACCCTCAGTTCATCGGCCCTTACCCCATCCTAGAGAAAATCAACCCAGTGGCATTCCGTCTGCAATTACCTGCTTCCCTCCATATTCATCCTGTGTTCCATCGTTCCCTCTTGGTCCCAGCTAAAGATCCTGACCCTAACCATCCATCAAATCCTGAACCTCCTCCCCCAATTTTTGTAGAAGGAGAAGAGGAGTATGAGGTTCGCCAAATTTTGGATTCCCGGGTACATCGGGGGGGGGGGGTTGCAATACTTAGTAGACTGGGAAGGGTATGGTCCTAAAGATCGATCTTGGGAACCAGTGTCTAATTTACATGCACCGGAGTTGATTTAGCAATTCCATGATAATTATCCAGATAAACCCGGCCCATCGGAAGAGGGGGACCATGGGGAGGGGGATAGTGCCAGGACCCTGCCTGTCATGGAACCTGAATATGAAGGGTTAAATGCTGAAGAGCAGCAGGAGGAGCCTTGTAGTTCAACTCAGCAGACAGCTGAGTCTGAGGCTGCAGCTGAGGGCACATCTCCTCCTCCTGTAAGGGCTAGGAGCAGGATCCTGCAAAGAAGAACTAATAGGACACTGTGGAATCCAAGCTGCAAAAGGGGAGGGTTGCAAACCAGGTGATTTGAATTGTGGAATCCAGGATTCAGAAAGGAACAACAGAGGCTCTGTGGTGGAGATCTGTTTACAAACGAGGTGATTTTTGACTGGGGAATCTTGACTGTAGAAGGGGACGGAAGAGGCTCCATTCAGGTAACTTCTCTCTAAAGGAAGCAATGGGGAAACAATTGGGAGGAGGAAAGCCATGTTGCTTCCTGTTGTGTCCTTTTTTCCAGCCACCAGTGTCTGCAGGATTCAGAGGGAAGGGGGGAGGGGGAAAACTCAGAGGAAACCCCAGGAGGAGACACCACCACCACCCTCTCCCAAAGGGATGCCTGGCTCATAGCTGCCCCGAGGATCTCTCTCTCTCCCTCCAGGGGAAGGATCACCCCCACAATACCAACCCATCTGAATCTTCTGGCGTCTAGAGCCTATTAAATCTAGCAAATTGGGACTTAATTCATTTTTGCATAATTAATCCTCCAGAAATTCCGTAAGGGAAACTGTCAATGGCCTCTTTTCAGAAGTAGCATTGCAAGACTAAGATACAGGTGATACCTTTACAGGCTACTAAAAACAAAAACAAAAAATCATTGCAAGCTTTCGTGGACAATACCCAGTTCTTCAAAGCATGTACCAAAAGTCCAAACATGGCAAAAGATGTGGTTTGCCAGGAGATTATTCTTAGATGTAAAGTTCTTGGCAAGATGATTTTTGGCAGGCACATCTCTTAGATGACACAGGAAGCAGCAATCTGTTGTAAAGTTGCATCTGAAGTCAAGGATTGGGTTTCACACCCCAGCCCTTCAAACAAAGGGACATAGGTCATACACACCCCCACACAACTCCTCTCAATTTGGTTCTTCTTCAATACATAGACGTCCCTGTTTGGCTGTGGGGTGGGGAGGAAGGGTTGATACACACACCCCTTGTTCTCCATTTAGGAATTGGGGCAAAATTTAGTAAACCCACTAGGTATAGCCAATTGGGACCAGAGTACAGAAAGGGGAATATTACCTAGCAGTTGCAGTCTTGCCCTGCCAGTGGCCACATGGCTCTCCCACTTTTTCAGAAGTAGATAGCTCTCATTTTGCTTATTTAGCTTTGCTGCCTCAAAACAGAGAGGAAGTGCAGCTATATCCAGTTCTGAGTTGAGCTACAGAAATTTCACCACTGCGATTTCCTCCATTTTACTTAAGTCCCAGTATTTTTCTAAGATCAAGCCAGGGACATAAAAGGAGTAATAAAGAAGCTATGTTAGCATTGTGTGTGTTTTGTCGTTACAGTCGTGACCCAACTCTTTCTGACTCCATGTCCATGGAGTTTTCTTGGCAGGAATATTGAAGTGGTTTGCCAGTTCCTCCTCCAGGTGCCTATAGCACCTGGTATTCTTTGGTGGTCTCCCATCCAAGTAATAACCAGGGCCAACCCTGCTTAGCTTCCGAAATCAGATGAGATCAGATATGCTTAGGGCATTATTTATTATGTATTTATTTATTGAATTTATACCCCGCCCATCTTCCCAGGGGAACTCTGGGCAGCTTACAGAGCTGACAATACAACAAAACAGGATCAACAATGTTAAAACAATAGACATCATAAAAGCATTTAAAGCTCAGCAGCAACGCTAATTCAGCAAACACACAGATGGCGGGGGGGGAATAAATAAATTAAACTAAGTCGCCAAAAGCCTCGCGGAAGAGCAAAGTCTAGGCAGCGCTATTGTGGCAAACTTAATGCATTCTTCCAGTACCACTATGGATATTCTGCATCCTCCATCTAAAAAGCCTAAGAAGAGCATGAAGGAACCAGAGCAAGTGCTTATCCAGTCTGGGATCCCCAAAGAGGCCAGCCAAATGTGTTTAAAAAGCCCACTATCAGGATATAAATGCACCAACCCTCTTCTGCCTATGCTGCTTCAAACCATGTGAGTCAGGACTATATTTGGCTATCAACACCTCCTCCATCAGTATGGAGAATTCCTTTCCAAGTTGTTCAAATTTATATTCATACAAGAGCAGTTTATACTTGGGGGGGATGTACCAAATATTTAGGTTGCCCCCTCCCCCTCCCCACCTTGGACCACAGAGAGCTTGGAAGCTATCAGCACGTCTTGAGGAAAGAAGATAGAAGATGTGCTGAGGCAAGAAGTACTTCTTTTTGTATATTGTAAACATTTTGTATATTGTATATTGTAAACGTGCTTACTGGATGGCTGGTGATTACAGCATAGGGGGATTGTGCTTCCAGAACCTCCCTGAAAATTGGAGGTCAGTTTTCCTATTCGACCCATGATGAGCCATCTCTCGAATATCAACACAACTTTCTTAACCCTCATCGCCACCCCGCCCCAAACGATACATAACTTTCTAAATTAAATAAACCTAAACTATAATTTCTCAGAGGGAAATTGTGGTTTAATCCCTACACTATTTTTTTTTTTGCACTTGTTCCACATTAACGCCCCGAAAACTCAGCCTTCCAAGCGTGGCCGCACTAGTTGAGCGGCTCCGTTGAAGAGAAAACAAAAGACGTTTTTAACCGAAAGACAGACGGGACAGAAATTTAGCCGACCTATATTATTCCCCACCCCCGCTTCAACTAACAAACTCCTCTCCCTGCTGCTGCTGCTGCTGCTGCTGCTGCTGTTACTGTTCCGCAGCAGCTGCAGCATCCGCGTAGCATGCGCCGCCAGCTTTTTTTTTTTTTTGCCATGAAAACGGGGGTAAGGAGACGAGTAGGCAGGCGAAACATACGGGTGTTTATGCAGCAGCCTGAGGTCACAACGGAACCTCGCTGCCGCAGCTGCTGCTGAATCCGGTTCTTGCTGGCTTGGACCAGGAAAAGGGAATCTGCGCCAAGGCTGGAACTCGAGAATTCGTCTGGACGCCCGCGCGTCACGTTCCTTCGGCTCCTCCTGCCTCCCCTCTCGTCCCCTGGCCTTTTTGCCGCCGCCGCCCCCTCCGGGAAGACAGCCGGCAACGCCTATTGGACTGTTCGCTCCTTGGTGGAGTCTCTCAGCATCTCCGTGCCGTCACACAGTAACTGTGTGTCATTTTCTTTAGGTTGATAGAGAACCTTGCCCACATCTCAATAGCTTCACTGGTATTCTGGAACCTCTTAGAAAAGCATTGTTGTGATTTTGCGTACTTCGCTGGGAAGACAGCAACAATAAGCTGCTATCAGGGTTTTCTAGGTCGAGAGTACTGGCAAAAGAAGGATCCTGTTTTTAGACTTCGTACAACTCGCGGGCGCCTCAAAATGGGGAAGACGGTATCCGCTTAGAAACAAATTTGTAGGACGAGGAGGATTCTTTCTGGCGAAAGGGCGCTTGACGCTAACTCAGGCAAAGATACCGTGCAGCTGTTATGTCCTCTTTTCCTCGATCACCTAATTGGTGTGAAGAGGGATCAAAATGGAAGTCGCCATGGGAAGACGTGTACGTGACGAATGGAAGACAATTCTAAATCCTTCTCCCCATAAAACTCCATGATGAAATAGTGTTTGCACTACTAAGGAGAAGTTTCACTGGGAGCCACCAATGTGGTATGGCGGGCTATGGTGTACAGTACTATCTTGGTCCAAAAATCGTTCCACCAGTGTCAACAGCATGGTTTTCATCCCTCTCCTGCAACATATTTTCCCAGGGTTGGGAAACTAAACTTCCCAAAGGCATCTTCCTTTATTGCTTTGTGGGATATCTGCACTTGGAATTAACACTAGATGTCTGTTGCTGTTGCTGCCAAGCAGCATAGGGTGGCAGAATCACCATGAACAGTAACCCGGCACAGTGTGATTAATAGTAACCCAGCTCAGTGAGATTAAAAAGGTTATACTGTATAATTTTACATCCTTATAATACTTTTGCTGCATTATTGAAAGACTCAGTACTTATGCAACAAGATTCTCATCATGCTGTGTTTATTCATTTCCCTGATATGTGCACTTATCTGATAACTTTCCAATGGGAGTACGCTCCATGGGTCAAGACTCTCCATCCAGTCACTCTTTTTGGTGCCTAGAACTGTTACTTGAATGTTCATATGATAATCATCATCAAATACTGTACTTGATTAGCAATGACATAGAAGAACATAAGAAGAGCCAAGCTGGATCAGGCCAAAGGCCCATCTAGTCAAGCTTCCTGTATCTCACAGTTGCCCCACCAAATGTGTCTAGATATCTGTCTCCTGATACTACTCCCCTGCATCTGGCCCTTGAAGTACCCTGGTTTTAAACCTGGAGATTACACATCTCCATCATGATTTGTAACCTGTGATGGATTTCTCCTCCAGGAATCTGTCCAATCTCCTTTTGAAGGCATCCAGGCCAGGTGCCATCACCATATCCTGTGGCAGGGGGTTCCACAGGCTAACAACACAGTGGTTAAAAAAAATCTTTTGTATATTCTCACTCTCCCAACCCTCAATTTGAGTGGATGTCCCCTAGTTCTGGTATTTATACTCATGCCCTGCATTATTTTGTACGTCTCAATCATATCCCCCCTCAGGTGCCTTTTTTGAAGACTAAAGAGCCCCAAAGAGAGGTCCCCCAGCCCAGTAATCATTTTAGTCACTCTCTTATGTACCATTTCCAGTTGCACTATGTCTTTTTAAAGATGCAGTGACTAGAATTATTCACAATACTCCAGGTGCAGCCTTACTATCATTTTGTACAATTGCTTTATAATGTTGGCTGTTTTGTTTTCAATCCCCTTTTTTATAACCCCTATCATGGGTAGACACCTTCATTGAACTGTCCACCAGTACACCAAGATCTCTTTCCTGATCCATCACGCATAGCTCAGAGCCCATGAGTTGATAGATAAAGTTTTGATTTTTGGGGGCCCAATAAGCATTACTTTACCTTTTCCTACATTGAAACGCATTTGCCATTTCACAGCCCGTTCCTCCAGTTTGGAGCGATCCTGCTGGAGCTCTTCACAATCTTCTCTGGTTTATACCACACGAAAAAGTTTCATGTCATCCACAAACTTGGCTTATTCCTGTCTGGAGGTCATTTATGAACAGATTGAAAAGCACTGGGCCCAGGACAGATCCCTGGGGCACACCACTTTTCACCTCTCTCCATTATGAAAATTTCCCATTGATACCTACTCTTTGTATCCTTCCCTCTTATCCCCTGACTGTGCAATTTTCTCAGCAGCCTTTGGTGTGGCACTGTGCCAAAAGCCTTCTGAAAATCAAGATAGACACCAGTTTACCCAAATCCACATGCCTGTTGACCTTTTCAAAGAATTTTAAAAGGTTTGTCAGGCAAGAGTTACCCTTACAGAAGCCATGCAGATTTTCCCTCATCTTAGATGAGGCTTTCCACCATCTTCCCTGGGACAGATGTAGGGCTAACTGGCCTGTAGTTTCCCGGGTCCCCCCTCCTTCCTTTTTAGAAAATTGGTGTGACATCCGCTATCCTCCAGTCCTCCATTACTGTGGCTGTTTTAAGAGACAATTTGCATATTACCATTGAGATCCGCAATTTCATTTCTCAATTCTTTAATAACCCTTGGGTTGATGCTATCTGGGCCTGGTGACTTGTTCATCTTCAATTTATCAATTCGTCCTAGAACATCCTCTCTTTAATCTGTATTTGTTTTAATTCTTTAGTCAGGCAGTGGAATTTGCCCAAGATCTTCTGTCCTGAATACAGATGCAAAGAACTCATTTAATTTTTCTGCAATTTCCAAGTCCCCCTTTACCTCCCCTTTTCCTCCCTCACCATCCAGATGGCTAACAGGTTCTCTGGCAGGTTTTCTACTTATAATACATTTAAAGAAGCTTTTATTATTTCCCTTTATGTTGCTAGCCATACATTCCTCAAAGTCTTTCTTTCCCTCCCTTATCATCTTCTTACATTTCTTTTGCCAGAGTTTGTGTTGCTTATAATTTTCTTCATTTGGGGAGGATTTCCAATTATTGAAAGACCTCTACTTGTGCTTTAGAGGCTCTCTAACTTTACTCGTTAACCATGCTGGCACCCTCTTGGACTTAGATGAGCTTTTCTTTCTTTGTGGTATACACTTGTGCTGGGCCTCTACTACTGTTGTTTTCAACAGGACTTGCACAACACTAGCTCTTCAGCTTGAATACAGAGATGAGCAGCACCCGTAGTGTCGGACACGACTAGTATGCATGTGCAGGGGAAACCTTTACCTTTACCTTTTTTATGCACTCTAGAGAGATTGGATTCTTTTTACCTTCCCTTTCAATTTCTTTTTAACTAATTTCCTCATCTGAAGGAAGTCCACCCTTTGGAAATCAAGGATTTTTGTGTCTGATTTGCTTGACATTCTTCCCCTGACATGCATGGCAAAGCAGATTGTAGCATGGTCACTGTTCCCCTCAGCGACATTCACATCCATGACCATGTCCTGAATATCACACAATATTAGATCCAGAGTTGCCTGTTCTCAGGTGGGCTCCATGACAAGTTGCTCTAAGGCACATTCGAGACCAGGTACATGTAAAATGTAAAATGTGGGTGTGCTCACACTATTTTTTTACAAGTCCACTGCTTGTGGGAAAACAATTTTATGATCCGCATCTGCAAGCACTTTGCAGCAGATTTTAGTGGTCATGTGAAAGCAGCCTCAGTGCCTTGGGGGTCATTTTATAGCCCAATGAATTAAGAAATCAAAAATTGCTAAAATTAATCAATTCATGTTTTTAAAATTATTTATTCATTTTAGATATTATTTATTTGGTTTGTAAACCATCCAGAGTAGCTATCTAGATGGGAGGTATAAAAGTTCACTAAATAAATAAATAAGTAAATAATAAATACCCATACTGTCTCATATAAATCAGTTCATTGCCATCTTGTTTCTGGGTCCCAGCTGCTACAATTTTTAAACAATAATTGGTAAGTGATATATTAATGCTTTCTTGTCACTTCCAACTGTTGATCAATGTGCAATCTGGTGGTATATGTCACCTGCAGCCTTCCTTTCTTTTTACATTTTCACTTCCTGATTTCTTTCTTCACTTTCAGTTTTCTTTCCCTCTTTTCTTTCTCTTATCCTATCTTCCCTTCGCTCCTTTATTCACTCATCACCCTTTCCTTATTTCTGTGCATATCTCTTCCTCTCAGTTCTTGGCTTGCATTTTCCTTTTCTGCTTTGAATAGTGTTGGGAGAAAGAAAAAAGACAGAGAAGCCCTTCCTTATTCTCTCCCGTCTCTCCTCCCCCCCCCAAGTTCTGTCCTGTCTTTCCCGCCAAGCAGAGAATGGGATAAAGCTCGAATTAAAAAAAAAATATTGGGAAATGGCATATTGCTGCATTGGTTTGCTACTCAAGTGGATGAAACACTCAACAGTGGCACTTTGATTTATTACCAGTGATCACACATGCTGGAAATCTAAAGCTCCTTTTCATATGCTGTACCTGGCTAAAATCTTCCTCAAATGGCAGGGTGTTTAAAAAATGAAAACAATAACATTCTATTACTTTTTAAAATAATAATATAATTTATTTACAGTCAAAGATCAAAAACCCAAAAATAAAATCATAAAAATAAGAACTATCAAATATGCATTCCAATAAACAACACATGAATCAAGCCTTATTACATGATATATCATAAATACAATTTAAAATTAAATACAATTTAAAATTAACTCTGGTCTAAAATAAAAGCAGTCATTAGCTACGATAAAAGCAGTCATAGGTTACAACATTTCTTATCTCTGTTTAAAAATTTGTTTACGAATCCTCATTGCTTCAGCACAGAATTTGGCAACTTGCCTAGTTATCTGCTAAGTGTTATCAAAAAGGAGCAACTGCACATAGAATTCTATTGACCTCCCAGGAAATTTGCCTATAATTGGGGAGATAAATTCCTTGCATAAAGCTCAATAATAGGTGCAGAATAGAAACATGTGTTAGACACTTTCCAGTTGATCATTGGCACATGGGCAATTTCGATCTGATAAAGATAAACCTTGAAACCTCCCTCCATTAGCTTGGAGGGAAGCACATTTAATCTAGCCAGAGTAAAGGCCCTCCTGGAAACAGGAGATATGAGCCTATCCAGATCTAGAGATACAATAGATTTCTTAAGAAATTCCAATTTCCCCATCTGGGCAACATGATTCTGTAATTCTATATCTCTAATTCGTAATTTCACCTCATTCATGGCTTTACAAAAACCCAATGCTTGGAGGGTAGAAGGAAAATATCCTTAGTTATGTATCACTTTTATTATCTGTTTTTTTCCATTCATACTGAAAAGTATCTCACAAAAGCAAGGGAGTTAAACCCTCCAAAAGGAAAATAAGTTTAAGCCAATACTTAACCATGACAAATTTGGCTTCTGCTTCAATGGGAATAAGCCCAGCCTCTAGGCGAAGTAATGTGTTGGAGAGACATGTAGGAATGCCCAAAATGGTTCTTAGAAAACTGGTTTGAACAATCTCTGTCTGGAGGTCTCAAAGTAGCATATCCGAACAACTGTGAGCCATAAAGCATTTGGATAATGATCTTAGCCCTGAAAACTTGTAAAGTAGAGGGAACATGTCCCCCCCGCCCCCATTGAAATGAAGAACCTGCTAATGGCTTTAATATTTCCTTGTGCTCTCGACGCAGCTCTGTTTATATGCATGGACCAAGCACCAGATGACTGGAATGTCATACCTAGGTACTTACACTGTTGGACCTGTTCTGTTGGGTGACCATTAAGGGACCATTTATGCTTAATTGTCCTGCCAAAAACCATTATTTTGGTTTTAGTATGATTGATTTCTAAACATTCCTGAATACACTATGAGGAGAAAGCTCCCAGGAGCCTTCTAAACCCAATACACGAGGTTGACAAAAGCACAGCATCATCTGCATAGAGAAGTAGAGAAATTGGATGAGATGCCAGCTTGGATGGGTGAAAATCTAAGTTGGATAAACTCTGAACAATGCCATTAATATATAGATTGAATAAGGTGGGGGCTAAGATATATCCTTGCCTCATGCCCTTATGTACAGGAACCGGGTTAGATAAGATCCCATCAGAATTACAAAGAACCTCTAAATAGGAATTCTCATGTAAAAGAAGCTGTCAATGACAAACTATTACTTTAAAATAACTCCTCCAGGAATGTTTGCACTAGAGATGGGCATGACCAGGGAAAATGACGTTTTCGAGTTGTCGTGTGTCGGAGCCAGCCCATTTCGGCTCGTTTCCGTTTGTCACGAAACTTTTCAAAAAATTGTCGTTTCGTTTGTTGTTTTTTCATCTGTCGTTAGTACTGGTTTAGGGGGGGAGCGGGCTCCTGGAGGCACCTCTCTGGGTGGGTGCCTCCTCTGGCCCGCTACAAAATGGCATGCATAGCCAATTGGATATGCATACCAAGTTGAGTGGCAGAGGCACCTCTCTTTTGGGTGCCTCTCTGTTGACCACAGGCCCACTGCTGGTATACTGCAGTGTCACAGTGCACACTGGGGGGAAGGCTCCCTCAGTCTGGGCGCTCTGTGGTCCACTAAGAAGGGAACTGTACTTGCGTGTGTAGTGCAATGCGAGTACAGATTTGGCTTATGGTTAGGGTTAGCGCAAGGGCTAGGCTTACGGTTACGGGTAAGGTTAGGGTGAGTTCGTGGGGTGCACCTCTGGGTGCCTCTCTGACCCACTAAGAAGGACAGTGTACTGGCGTATGGCTTAGGGTTCGGGTTCGGGCTAGGGTTAGTGGGCTTTTTATGCCTGACAGGCACATCCCAGAAGTCTCGGTCAAAACCTGGTCAAGTGGCCATGCAATTGTTGGAATGGCTCCAAAAATTTGCATGGTCCACTTCCATGGCCAGCCTATCATTGTGCAGGTGTAAAAAAATAAAAATAAAAATAAAATAAAATAAAATCAATGGAGACATTTTGTTGCAAGAAAAACCCACTGCTGCTACTGTAAAAATTCAGGCAGTTTTAAAATAGCTATTTTCACATGTTTCTGTGGTGCTTTGGTGTGTTTTTGGACCACCACAATTTCAAGATAAATATTGCTTGCGGTCGCCCCATTTTGGATCCCCCGCCCGCACCGCATTGCATGGCTAGTTGGCAAGACGATGAGGATGCGCAGCCCAGGAGAGGAGAGGGGGGGAGGCCACGGACCCCCCCCAGAAACCACCCCTCTGGTAGGTGCACTCACTCAGGCAGGCATATTTTCGCCTGCTTTTTTGGCCGGGAATCGGGTTTTTTATAATTTATTTTTAAAACTTTTTTCTGTGCCGCTTGGCATTGCGCAATCACTGCGATGCCGCCAGGAACGACCACGACAAATCAGACCCAATTTTTCTTTAGTCGGTTCGAGTTCGAGTTCTGGCGGAGTAATTGTCGTTCTTCATTCCGTTACGTAACGGAAACGAGGAACGGAAACGGAAATGAGGATTTCACCGAGTCATGCCCATGTCTAGTTTGCACACATCAAACATAGGCAAAACTACTGTGCTACTCAAAGGATGCTTTAGCCAAAGTATAGATACAAGTCTGAACAATCTGTGTCTGAAACTTTTTTGACTATAGGTAATTTATTTATGATTGTTGTTGTTTGCTTTTATGCATTATGTTCTGTTATTATTTTTATCTTACTGTACATTGTATATGGTTTGTTTTATGTCAAGAAAACAAACTGCCCAGAGTGGCATTCATGCCAGATGGGCAGTATATAAATCTAATAAATAAATGAAGAAATAACAAGTAAGCAGTATGGGATTTCCTGTAGAAGTGAATAGATAGATAGATAGATAGATAGATAGATAGATAGATAGATAGATAGATAGATAGATAGATAGATAGATAGATAGATAGATAGATAGATAGATAGATAGATAGATAGATAGATAGGGCCAGCCCTTTTTGGTTCTTCCAAAATTGAATCTCTCCCCCCGCCCCCGGAAGATGACTATGAGTGGTATTCCAGTGATGTACTGAGTGTGATGTTTGTACAGCAGGAACACCTACCCTCACAATCTTTCTCCCTTGTCACCTCAAATTATTTTATCAAGTAACAGAGTTTAACAGTTGATCACTTTATCATTGCATTGATATACACTATTAGTTTAGAACTAAATCACATCTGCACAGAAAAAAAGAGATAAAATTGATATGAAACAAAACCACATTCAGTGAACTACAGTACAGCATATGTTTTCATAGTGTGTGTATATGCTTTTATATGTTATAAAATGTTGAGGTACTGTCCATTTTTTCTTCCACCGGTCAATATTTTAAGCAGTCTACCAGCTTTACAGTGGATCATAAAAGTAGATTCTAGGAACGGAAGAGGACTGGATCAAAATAAGGGTGTCTATGAGCTGTGTGTGTGTGTTGTGTCGTTACAGTCGTGACCGACTCTTCGTGACCACATGTCCATGGAGTTTTCTTGGCAGGAATACTGGAGTGGTTTGCCAGTTCCTACTCTGAAGAGCAACTCACTTTGGGCTGAGGGGCCAGTGTAGACACTGGCACTGAAACAACTTATGGTCTCCATGTAATCACCTAATCTGAAGCATAAAGAGAACTGCAAATCAAGCTATAGCAAAACTGAATTGCTCTGATTCAGCTTGGTAGTGTTGTCATAGCCTGAATCCTGCACATCACTCTGCTTGATTTTGCTTCTGATATGTCCCGTATCTTGACAACTTTACTATCAGCAAATGCAGTTACTCTTATTCTAATATATATTCTACAATAAACAGTGTCATAAAGATAATATGTTCTGTTCTAAGTTTGTTTTAATATTGATTTTATTACTATTTTAATATAATAATTTATTTGTTTAATTTTTGTTAAATATTTATCTTTTTCTTGGTTTTCGCTTTAAATATTTATTTATTTATATAAATATTTATTTATATAGCTTGCATGCCACCCAATACTGTTTTATGATGTAAGCTGCCTTGGATTCTTTGGGGGAGAAAGGCAGGATAGAAATATTTTAAATAAATAAATAATAAATATGGTAGATACAGAGTCTCCATCACGCTGGGGATACATAACTTCACCTAAAGCAAACAACTTATTTAAGCAGACTTATGCATTGTAGTATCTCCTCTGCCTTACTACTACTACTACTGCTACGACTAATACATCCTGATTGAGAGTGCTCTTGGGCAGAGATTTTGTTTTACCAAAACCCTAACTTGTTCCCTGAAATTTATGAGAGCTTCACACCACATTGCTCCTTACTCTAAACTGGTGTATTATTAAATTATCACAAGACAGACAAGATAACTACACTGGATTTTATATTACACATCACAAGTTGAATGCTTCCCAAGTGTTTAGCGCTACATGATGTATCAGCGAATTATGCGAGCCAATCCCAGTAAGGTGGCCTTCTGCAGCTGACTGATGGTGACTTTGTCAACTCCAATTTCTTCTAAATACTTGCTTAGCCTTTTAGGCACCACACCCAGTGTGCCAATTACCACTGGGACCACCTGTACCGGTTTATGCCAAAGTTTCTGAAGTTCAATTTTCAGATCCTAATATCAGGTAATTTTTTCAAGTAGTTTCTTGGTGACTCTACTCACCTGTTATAGCAATATAAATGGTCCACACTTTTTTCTTCTGCACATTCACAATATCAGGAGTATTATGCTCCAAAACCCTTTCTGTCTGTATTTGGAAGTCCCAAAGTAATTTTGCATGCTCATTTTCAATCACTTTTTCAGGTTTATGATCCCACCAGTTCTTTGTTATGGACAGATGATAGTTCTGTCACAAATTCCAGTGGACCATTTGAGCAACTACATTATGACGTTGTTTGTAATCAGTCTGAGCAATTTTCTTGCAACAACTCAATATATGATCAATAGTTTCATCTGCCTCTTTACAGAGTCTACATGTGGGGGTACTCAGCTGATTTTTCTATTCTAGCCTTAACTGCATTTGTTCTGATAGCTTATTCTTGAGCTGCAAAAATCAGGGCTTCTGTCTCTTTTTTCAGTGTTCCTTTGGTGAACACAACCAAGTCTTTTCCTCATCTACTTTACTTTTGATTTTTTTTGAGGAACTGCCCATGCAATGCTTTATTATGCCAGCTATCAGCTCGTATTTGCATTGTTGTTTTCCTGTATTGACCCTTTGTTTGCTTTACTTTAAACACTCCTTGTTCTTAACCTCCAATAATGCTGGGTCTGTATACTACTACTACTACTACTACTACTACTACTACTACTACTACTACTACTACTACTAC
>JAHTLZ010000198.1:3875870-3895559 GCA_023846285.1 Phrynocephalus versicolor | reverse complement strand
ACTACTACTACTACTACTACTACTACTACTACTACTACTACTACTACATACAAAAGAAAACCCATCAACAACAGTGCACCCGTTCACCAGCGGGACCATTCTTATTTTCATTCATTATCCTCCCCTCCAGAACAGAACTGATTGTTGCACCAAAGCTTTACCCTTATCTCTTACAAGCACATATTCAATAAATCTACCACACATTTCATTAAAAATATCTCTTTTTAACTCTCTTTTTTAAATCTTTAAAGTACACGTCAATTTATCATTTAAAGCAATATTCCATATTTCATTATACCATTCATCTGAATGTAGTTGATGTTTGGATTTCCAATTTCTAGCTATTATTAATCTAGCCACTGTCAATAAATTTGTAATCAACTCTCTAGTTTTAAGGTCATAATTATTACCAACAAAAATTGACAGCAAAGCAATTTCAGAATAGGGCTCTATATTCCTATCTAATATATCACTTGCTTCTTTAAAAATACATTTCCAAAATGTTTGTATCGTTTAACATTCCCACCACAAATGAAAAAAGTACCAACCTCCTTGTGACATTTCCAACAAAGTTTAGAGAAATTAGTATTTATTTTATTCAATTTCACTGGCATTAAATACCATCTTAAACTTACTTTACATTTTCCCCTTTATTCTAACTGACATAGATTTATATTCTCATTCTCCATATTTTAGCATGATTTTCTTCTTTTATTTCTTTTTTAAAGTCCTGTCCCCAAACTAACTTCAATCCAGTTTCTTCCCTATTTTCATATTCTAAATGCAAAATAATTTTATATAATTTACTGACATTACCTTTTACTGAGTTCTCTACATTTATTATATTTCTTTATCCAAGCATTAGTCCATTTCTCTAACTGTTTAAAATTAAACCAGGATATGTCCCTACATGGAAGAATTTCCTTCATTTGTACCTTCCCTCTCATCTTACCTATCCAATCTTTCAATCTAATCACTTGTTTCTCCCTAAATAAATTTTAAAAACTTTCAAATTTGTAGGGAAGTTCTTTATTTCAGTTACTGATCTTAATGGTCAATCCAAGGGCCATAATATAGATAGATAGATAGATAGATAGATAGATAGATAGATAGATAGATAGATAGATAGATAGATAGATAGATAGATAGATAGATAGGGTTATTAATCTCATTTAATTTCAATTTCTTAATAGTGTCAAATAAATATTTTTCAGTATTATCCGTTATTTCAGATGATTCTATTTTCCACCATATTACTCTTTCTGTATTATATATAATATCCTCAATAAACCTTATCTGATATGCTACATAGTGCTTTTTTTACATTTGGCCAACCGATACTACCTCTGTTTTGAGCCTTTTACCAATATTTTTTATTTATTCTAGTTTTTTAATGCTGTTACAATAACTATTAATCAGATCTTGCCAAAATTTAAGATCATCTATAGTTAGCTGTTCTGGAAGCATCATAAACAAAAAAATTAGCTTTGGTAAAACTTTCATTTTCATCAATGCAATCTTTCCAACCACAAAAGTTTAAAACTAGAAAATTCTTGTATTTTCCTAATTTCTTTCTTTAGTTTATTAGAATTAGATTCCTTTAATTTCCATGTATCCTTTACTAAATCTATACCTAAATACATAACTGATTTATTTATCTTACACCCATAATCATAAGTAATCATTTCTTGTTCTTCCTTATTACAATTAAACAACATTATCTGTGATTTTTGCCAATTTACACACAATCCGGTTATTAATCCAAATTTATCTAAATGATATTTAATTCTGTCTATGCCCTCTATTGGGTTTTTAATCATAAATAAGGAATCATCTGAAAATAAATTAATCTTTGCTTTATTATCTATACCTTATCCACTAATTAACTCATTGTCATGACCCATGGACTCACACACACAGGTAAGTTCAGGCTTTAACTGCAAAATCAGAGCCATACCCCAATGAAGCAAAGTAGAAGTAAATCAGAGTCCAGGAAATCTATAGAAAGTTCATGCCTATTCAGAGAGCAAAGCAGAGTCCAAGATAAACAGTCCAGGGGTCAAAACCAGAATGCCAGTGGTAGCTTATGCCAGGTCCACAAAGAGAGACAAAGTCCAGAGCCGAGAGAGATGAGGTCCATGGTCACACCAAGCAGGAACAAGGATCAAGCAGGAAAGCAGTAGCACATTGTCATATCAGCGCTCCCACAATTTGTCTCAGTCCTGAATGCTTAATTTATGTCTCCAGAGAGCAACATAACTTCCCCAGAAACTAACCCTGTCAAAACTCAGGACTCCCTAAATGTAGATGTCGGTTGCTCAGAGAAAGCTTGTCTCTGCTTCTCCTGGTTGTAAGTCTTCGCTGCCTTCGACAAGCAGCCCTCTGTGGGGGTGGAGAATCCTCTGAAGATGCTGAGACACTCTCCTGTGCAGCTGCTGGAGGAACTGACAGCCCTGAAACCCCATTTGGGGCTTCTTCAGGCATTAACTCTTCAGTCTCTGGAATAGGTTTTGGCACGGGCCTGACACTCATCATTCCTTATTTTATCCGCAAACATTTCAATCATTAAACAAAATAGAACTTGTCTAATACCTTGGCCTAGAGAAATCCAATCTGTAATCCCATCATGAATTATTCTCTCAGATGTATTTTCAGAATATAGCTGATCTATCACCCCTCTAAATTTCATTCCAACCCCCCAGTTTTTTATCACAAATTTTAGTGTTAACCGTTCCACACAATCAAAAGCTTTAAATATATCTAGTGACAAAATACCAGCCTTCTGTTTGTTCATTTCTATACCATATATAAGATTCAATACTCTCCTAGTTAAATTAGACATTTGTCTTTCCTTTAAGAACCCATTTTGATCTTCCTTAATATATTTTGTCATAAACCCATTCATTCTATTCACTAATATTGCTGTAAAAATCTTAGCATCTTGATTTATTACTGAAATAGTTCTATATGAGCTAGGTTCAATCAAATCCTTATTTCATTTTTGGGATAAGAATTGTTAATGAGTGTTTCCAAGATAGTGGTATTTTATCTCCTTCTAAAATTCCATTTAAAAGTATTTTCAATTTCGGAATGAAAACTAGTTTAAACAATTTATAAAAATCTTAATCTAGTCCATCAAAAGCCGTGGTTTTACCATTTTCAGCTTGCTAATAATTGCTACAATCTCTTCACCTTGAATTGGTTTTCTCATTGCCTTTTGTCTATCTCTGATAGCTTTCCCTTAATGGTTTCCTTAACATAACCTTCTATGTCTTCTTTTGAGATATTACCTCCTTTATATAATTCTTTATAAAACGCTTGAAATACTTGCAATTTTTCTTTCATCAAGCTATACTTCTTTCCTGATTTATCTTTAATCACATGGATCATGTTTTTTGCTCTTCTAACTAGAGATAACCATACTAAAAGCCTGGAGTTTTTATTACTAAATTAAATAAAATCTTTTCATATACATTAAATCCCTCTGAACTTTGTCTATTAAGTCTATACTATCTTGTTCTCTTCTTTTAGCTTGAAGTTCTAACAATATTTTATTGTCTCTATTTATAAAATATATATTCTCTAATCTTTTTATTGTATCTTCTAATACTTTTATATTCTCCTCTTTCAATCTTTTAAATCTACATGCTTCCTTTATAATTAATGTTCTCTTGACTGCCTTCATGGTGTCTCATACCAATCCCGTTCTACTCCCAGCTACTTCATTTATTGACTATGGCTGATTTAGTTAGAAGAGTTTTGAATAATATGTATATAGCAACTAATAAAAAAAGGAAGGTAGGAGTAATTTCATTGGATATCCTTAAAGCATTACTTGGAGTACCTTAAAGATTTTGATTAACCATTTAGGTTTTAGTGTTCAATTTAGCAATATAATAAACCAGTTGTATTCTCATAATAAGACCTGAATTTTAGTGAGGGATGGCGTAACTGAAACTATTATCCTGGGCCGAGGAACAAGACAGGGATGCCCATTATCTCCAGTTTTGTTCATACTTATAATGGAAATGTTGGCTAATGTAATAAGGGAGGATAAAGATGTAGAAGAGGTAGAAGAGGGGAATGTAAATAAAATGAACTTATTTGCTGATGATACATTATTATTAATAAAAACCCATTAACATGTACCGTATATACTTGAGTATAAGCTGAGGGCCTAATTTTACCCCCCAAAACTGGGAAATCTTTTGACTCAAGTATAAGCAAAGGGTGTTTTTTTAAGTTATACTCGAGTATATATGGTATACCGGCCAAGCTCTAAAGGGGCTGGGGGTAGTAACTGGCAACGTGTGCTGGGAGTGTAGAGGCAATAAGGGAGTTAATACTCCCTGATTGTCTCCACAGTCCCTGCACAGTTGCCAATACTACCCTCAGCCCCTTTAGAGCTTCATAACTAGGTTCCCTTATCCCCATATGTTTCCAAATCTCAGGGGCTCCCCTAAAATCACTTTCTGAAGGTACCCCTGCTACTTGGAGTCCCAAGGTAAGTAAATTTTGATTGCACATTTTAAAAATAATTTTGAGTGTTTATTATTTAAAAAACATGCAGTCAAAAGTTACTTACATTTATGAAACCAAAGTAGCAGGGGTACCTTCAGAAAGTAACTTTAGGGAATCCCCTGAAATTTGGAAACATTTGGGGGTAAGGGGGCTGAGTTATGAAGCTCCAAAGAGGGTGCCCCTAAATCTTCTCATTGGAACAATAAGGGAAGCGGAGGCACTGCTATCACTGGCCTGATCAGGACTTGCCCTTCGCTGCCCTCCCCAAGCTGTCTGCACACCTACTTTTATCCAAAAAACTGGGAAAACTTATTGACTCAAGTAAAAGCCGGACACTGTCCGTGGACGGATTTCCTCCCTCCCACCCCTTAAGGGCACATGCAAAAGTGCATGGTAGCTAGTGGGGTGGGAGAAAAGAATACAAGTTTAGGGTGGAGGGTTTGGATTATTTTAGTTGTTTTCTGGTTAATTGTAGGTGTAAAGGGTTTTTTTTTTTTTTGGTACATGGGGACCATTCCAGAATATTAAAAAAAAGTTAAGTTATGGGAAAGTTTATAAAATTAGCAACACTGAATGTGAAGGGTCTGGGGTCAATTTTGAAGAGGAAGAGAATTGAAGCGATGATTAAAAGACATAAAATTGATATTGCTTTCTTGCAAGAAACTCATCAAATAAAAGATGGTGTTAATGAACCAAAATTCCAAATATTGATATTTATGAGAAAAGTTTTGGCACATCTAAAGCAAGGGGGGTAGCTATCTTAATTTCAAGGAATTGTGAATGCATTGTTGAAAATGTGGTGAAAGAGTCAGAAGGCAGATATATAATACTTCAAGTTATAATGGGTAAAGAGCAATATACTCTGGTAAATGTATATGCACCAAATGCTAATCAAAGTTGCTTTTATAATGTTCTCTGGGATCAGATTGAAACTGTTAAAAAGGGGTATTTAATAATGGCTGGAGACTTCAACATGGTGGTAGATAAAATTAAAGACAAATCAGCTTACAAGAAGGAAGACTGGAGGGTTCGACACACAACATTAACAAAATTTATAAACAACATAGGATTGAAAGATGTCTGGAGAGAACTTAAAGTTGACGAAAGAAAATTTACTTTCTACTCACCAGTTCACAAGAGCTATTCTAGGATAGACTTTGTATTTGTTTCCCAAAGTCTAATACCTAAAGTAAATAATACTGATACTGAAATTATAAAAACATCTGATCATGCCATAATGTCAATTGATATAGCAATAACTAAAAACTATAGAGAAGCCAGAAGATGGAGAATGAATGCTAATTTTTTTCATTACCCAGAAGTGGTGGAAAGAGTTAAAAAAGACTGGTCAGAAACTTGGGACATTAATGAAAAGGCTGGAGGAAAAATGGGAAATATATGGGACACCTTAAAAGCTGTAGCCAGAGGCTTTATTATAAGAGAACTCTAGAATAAAAAAATGGAGGAGTTTAATAAAAGAAATCTAGAAAATTTAATAGCAGATTTAGAATCCCAATTTTTTCTAACAATGATAAGAAGATATTGAGGCAGATTGAAGCAAAAAAAAAAGAATTAGAGGATTTAGAACTACAACAGGTACAAAGAAATTTACTGTATTTAAAAAGATTTTTTTTGAATATAGTAATAAAAATTCAAAACTTTTAGCCAGACTAGCCCAGAAAAGAAGGGATAAAAACACGATAGGGAATATAAAAGATTCTTCAGGTAAGGTCTGTACACAAATGAAAGATAAATTAAAAGCTATACAAGAGTTCTATCAATCTCTATATACAGCAAAAAACAAGAGCAATGAAGATATAGAAAAATATATTACCAAAAATTTGAAAAGGGCTTTGGAAGAGGAAGATATGCTGGAAATGGAGAAACCCATTACAGATCAAGAGATAGGTGAGGTAATAGATAAACTAAAGAATAATAAAACTCATGGAGTGGATGGTCTGGGACCTGAATTTTATAAACTTTTCAAAACAATATTAGTACCCAAACTAAAAAAGCTATATAATAAAATAATGGAAGGAGAACAAGTTCCGGGATTCTGGACCCACTCCTTAACCATTTTAATACCTAAACCTAATAAAAACTTAATGGACATTGGATCATATAGACCAATATCCTTATTAAATCAGGATGCTAAGATTTTTACCGCAATTCTGGCTAAAAGAATGAATAATTCCGTGGCTAAATATATTAAAGATGATCAATGTGGTTTTATCAAGGGAAGACAAATGGCGAACATTATGAGAAGAAATTTGAATGTTCTTTATGAAATGGGAAAAGGTACTACCAAAGCAGGCATGTTATCTTTAGACCTTTTTAAAGCTTTTGATTGTGTTCAATGGTCTACATTCTATTGCTAGAAAAATGGGGATTTAGGAAACATTTTTAGGAGTAATAAATCAATTGTACTCAGAAGGTATTTCCTCAATAATAGTTAATGATGGAATGACCGAACAAATTACCCTAGGCCGGGGAATTAGACAAGGCTGTCCTCTTTCTCCAGTACTCTTTTGTATTGTTATAGAACTTTTGGCAAATGCAATAAGGGATGACGAATCCATTAAAGGTATTGGGAAAGAGGGGGAAATTAAAATTAGTTTATTTGCGGATGATGCCCTACTGACAATTTTAGACCCAATAGAGAAAATTCAAAGAGTAAAAACTCATCTAGAAGAATTTGGGGAAATGACTGGATTATGTGTAAATTGGCAAAAATCAGAAAGTTTATTGTTTAATTATGGAAGAGAAGATCTTAAGTTAATTGAAAACATTGGGCTGAAATGCAGTAAAAGTATGAAATATTTAGGATTAGAACTCTATAAGGAGTTTACCAAGACTAAGGAAAAAAATATTTTAAAATTAAAAGAAGATTTGAAAAGAGAATACAAAGTTATACTAAACTGAACTTATCTTGGTTTAGTAGAATAGCATTGGTAAAAATGAAGATATTGCCTAAAATCAATTTTATCTTTAGAATGTTACCTGTCCAGTTTCTAGAAAAGGATCTTAAAATTCTCCAAGATATGATAAATAGGTACTGTAACGGTGGGAAAAAATCAAGAATAAATAAAAGTTTGTGGTATAGATCTCAAAAAGAAGGAGGATTAGGTATACCCAATCTAAGAAATTATTATATAGCTAATCAAATTAGTTGTTTGGGGGAAATTTTATTCAAACCAGAGAAGGTAATATGGTGGGAGCTGGAGTCATTGGACATAAAGGGGGATATAAATAAGTTTTTGTTTAGTGATTTTAAAAATAAGGTAGAGATTGAGAATCCCCTCCTGAATGGTTTAATGACTACATGGAGAAAATATAGAAAATTTTTATCACCCAAAGGTTCCCCATTATGTCTAGTAACAGACTTGGAAAATTTTCCCACCAATCTGAAGCATTATTTAGGGTTATTTAAAGCTAAGAAAATAGCTAGATTAAAAGACAGGTTGGGCAAAATTAGAACAAATCAGGACATAAAAACCACTTTGCAATCTAGTGATTTTATATGGATAAACTATATCCAGTTAGAAAAATGGACAAAGGACTGGGTCAGAAGAAACAGTCAACTTAGAGAATGTACAAAGTTTGAACAGTTTTTATTATCGCTCGAATCTGACCAGGATAATATAGAGAAAGGACTAGTACGTAAAATATACAAAATAATAGGGGACTCATTGGGAGTGAAGGAGTTAGATTCTCTGAGAGAGGTCTAGAAACAAGACCTTAATGTAGAGATAAAAAAAGAAGACTGGGGAAAAATCCGGAACCTGAGAACCTTGAGATCATTATTGGTCAGGATAAAAGAAAATTATTTTAAATTGGTTTCTAGATGGTACTTGACGCCAATTAGGTTGAATAGAATGAACGCTGAATATTCTAAGATGTGCTGGAAATGTGAGAAAAAGATAGGTACATATATACATCTCTGGTGGGAATGTGAAATAGTTCAAAAGTTTTGGAAAATGGTTTTTTTAGAGCTAAGTGAGATGATTCAAGCAGATATTGATTGTAATCCAGAGATAGCACTGTTATCATTGTCAACTAGTAAAGATTATGATGTTACAACAAAAGAACTAATAGCAAATCTTATGACAGCCATTAGATTAATTATAGCAAGAAACTGGAAATCTAAACTAGATCTCAAGATGGAAGATTGGTATAACGAACTTTGGGATATAGCCATAAATGATAAATTGTCTTGTAGTTTAAAAGTTAAACGAGAAGAAATGAAAAAAGACATTTTTATGACATTTGAGAAAAATTTATAGACTTTGTATTAGTAGAAGGGAAGGGGAAAGAACCGACGAATATTTCAAGACAGTTCTGGAGAAGAGGACTTTAAGAAGAATATTAGAACAAGAGACGTTGGAGAAAATGTGGTAATATCATTGCCCATATTTCTGAGCCCCAAGATTGGTCAAGCACAAAGGAAACTGAAGGCCTAGGAGGGCTGCTTGACCTGTTATTTCCCAGCAGTCCCCAGGACCAAGCAAATACCAGGATGTGCTGATGTAGGCAAGAAGGCCAGAGCAAAACAGGAGGCCAGGAAAACAGGATATCAGGATACATCTGCTCAGGCCCAGAAAGCCCTTTTCGTCCTTATCAATAATACCTCACTAGCTAGGGAGCATTCTCCCTCCCACCCATGGAATGTATTTCCTGTGCCATTGTGTACCTGTTTACTGAGTATGGTCTCACAAATAAAGCTTGCATTGCCCTCCCACCGAGGAACGTCCTGCTGTATCTATTGTGCTTACTCTCTTAATAAAGACTGGTCGCTCAGGCAGTAGGATGATTGCACCCCGAAACTCTGTGTCTGTGTGATCTGTAATGCAACAAGAAATAAAGAAGAACTCATGGAAAAACTGGATGGTCCGGGGTGGGGGTGGGGATGCACCAGTATTGTTATTTGTTTGTTTGTCTTTTATTATAATAAAAAAAATAAAAAAGTATAAGCCAAGGGCATTTTTCAGCCAAAAATAAGGGCTGAAAAACTAGGGTTATACTCGAGCATATACAGTATTTACAAATTACAAAAGCATTTGAAGGCATTTGAGGAAGCAACAAGATTAAAGGTAAATTGGAACAGATCTGAATGTATGTTTGTAAATTATAAATAGGAAGAGGAAAAAGTTGTTTAAGTATTCAAAGGTAAATTAACAAACCATAGTATTTATTTGGGGATAAAATTAGTATGGGACTTACAAGATATGTTAAAAATAAATATAGAGAAAGTAAAGAAAAAGAATATTGAACAAATAAAACTATCAAAAATTAAGAATTTCCTGGTTTGGAAAGATAGCAGGAAATTATCCCCAAATTGATTTTTTTAAATTTTGGATAGTACCTTTAAAATGGGATGAAAGGGAGTTAAAATGAATTCAGGGGAAAATAAATATGTTTTGTAATGGTAATTTTAAAAAGCTAGGAATAATAAGAGCTTATAGTATGTACCACAAAAAGAGGGTGGTTTAGGTTTATCTAATATAAAGCTATATTACATAGCCAATCTGTTAAGACATATTCCAGATATGATAATAGAAAATGATAACTTAGTTTGGAGAGACCTTGAAATTATGCAAAAGGAGAATATATTCTTTAAGGAAGATATTAAAGCTCAGATGAGAAGTATAAATAATCCATTTTTGAAAAACACGATGGAATGCTAGAAGAATTTTAGGGAGATTCTAAGTCCATTTAGGGAGATTCTAAGTCCATTGGTTTCTATCTTGATTCGAGTAGCAGAAATTAAGAGTTTTCCAGAAAATTTAAAAGGGAAATTAAATAACCAAATTACATTGGAGGAATGGTATAGAACAGGCCTGCCCAAAGTCCGGCCTGGGGGCCAAATCCGGCCCATCAGGCCATTCTGAGTGGCCCGTGGCTGGCTGGCCCGCCCCTCCCTCCCCCTCCTTTGCCCCATGTTTTTTTTAAAATCTTCTGCCAACACTGACGCCGCTGGGAAGCTTGAGGGGCTGGGCGGGCCGGCCGGCCGGTGAGCTGAAGCTTGTGGGGCTGGGTGGGTGGGCGAGGGGGCGGGCCACCAGCAGCAGCACCGCCAGGAACCTTGTGAAGATAGGCGCACGCGCGCAGGGCGGTGCACAAGCGGACTGCCGCCACAGGCATAGCCGGGAACATTGTGAGGTTGGGCGCACATGCGGGGCAGTGATCGGGTGGGCCATGCCACCGGCACCACTGGGAAACTTGGGCGGCTGGGTGGACGGGCGGTCTGCCGCCACTGGCACCGCAGGTGAATGTGTGGGGGTGGGCAGCCCGCAGGCCTCTGCCACCGCCAAGGAGCTTTGGGGTGACCTGTAGCCACGGCTCCCTATGCTTCTTATGGTCCCCACCTTCCTTCTTTCCTCCCTCCCTTGGTCCCCACCTTCCTCCCTCCCTCCCTCCCTTGGTCCCCGCTTTCCTTCCTGTGGGTGGGGTTGCAAGGGGTCAGTGGGTGGGGCTTGCAGTGGGGTAGCAGGGGTGGGGAGCAACTGACCCCTGACACATTCTCAGCCACCAAATCTGGCCCTCTTTACAAAAAGTTTGGGCACCCCTGGTATAAGACTTATGGAATGGCCATTAATGATAAATATGGCCATTAATTATAAATTGACTTGTGAAATTAAAATTAGGAAAGGTTTGAGAAAGTCTAATGAATTTAGTGGGATATGGGATAAACTATTGGTATATGTATTTCAAAAAGGTAAAGGGTATACACCCAGAGATGACCCAATGTATTTCTGGAGGGAAATGGGCTGATCAATACCTTAAGAGTTGTAACTCTGTAAGTCCTGGGGGTGGGGTGGGGGTGGACATTTCTTATATTTGTATGAGTTTTGTTTAGTTTTTCCCCTTAATTGTATACTGCTTTTTTTTTAATGAATAGAAATACTATGTTATACTTCCTGTGAGTGACACATTGATTGGGCATAATTATGGGACTACATCTGTTAGTGGTATGTTAAAAGCTTTAAAAACAGACCATGCAAAGGAAATATGCATTCATATTTAGAGATGGGCACAAACCAAAAATGAACAAGAAAGTTGGTTGAAAATTACTGGTTCATTGGTTCATGTCAGTCCAGATTCGTACAAACCAGAGAACTTGAACTTTCCCAAACCAAAGACATTCTTTTCAATTTATTGAACTTCTTAGTTTGTTTTCCCCACCTGCAAACTGCCCTCCTGCCTTTTTCTGTCGCTGCCACTATCTTGAGAGACAGCTGGCTCCCACAGGCCTTCTGCCTCTCTTTTTTTTAAGTGGGCTCTGCTGAGTCAGCTGGGTGTTTTTTTCCCAGGCAGCCAATGGACTGTCTAAAATGATGACAATGACGATGATGATATCTGAGCCTGGAGGACCTCACTTGCTACTTCTGCCCAGTTTGAAAAGAAGCTGTTAATCATCACTCTCTGAGTATAATTCTGTAGCCAGCTGTTTATCCACCTGTCATGGTGGATATACAGTTGTTCTAACTATCCCACTCATAGTTAGCTTGCTATTCAGAATATCATGTGGCACTATGTCTACAGTACTCCCTATGTCTATCAGGGAGGTTACCCAGTAAAAATGAGTTAAGATTTTCTCTGGATGAGGATGAGGAGAAAAGCAAGGGCTGCTCTTTTTGTGTGAGTGGAAGCATTCACTTTAATTTATAATTATTGAAGATCTTACTTCAAAGGTACAGTGTATGTGAATGGGAAAAATGGTTTCAAATGACACTGTGCATATTATTACTGCATGAAGCAACTCAGCCTGGTATGGCTTCACTGTCTAGACAGATCCTTAGACAAGTCCTTTCCTTTTTTGAGTGTATATCCTGTTTTCTTAGAAAAAAAGCATGGATGTGATTCCTTTACAAAAGGGGAATTGTGCTGAGGTAATCTTTCTGAGTTGGAAAGACTGCAATTTACACTGCTTATGTATCGACTCTCCAGCAATTTAAAAAGTATATTGCTTTTACCTTTTGAATTAGCATTGTTAATGCATTGCTTAAATGCATTACAGCATGGCATTTATAGTGCTTCTATTTTGTCTTCTGTATTCTGGCACTTTCTTGTAAATGGTATCTGTATCCGTAATGTAATGTTCAATTGGATATAACTGCAATATGTCTGAACACTTCTGTCTCAAAATACACTTCTCTCTTGAATTGCACAGTCTAAGCTGCAGAGTTTGGTTACACACAATATTTTTTTCAGTATATATATATATATATATAAATTAATGTTCCAATAAGTAAATACATAACTATTGAAAATATAAATGTTCAATAAATACTGTGTCCCTGGCCACCTGCAGAGCTGGATCATAAAATCCAGCCCCTTATCAAGGAGGTGCAGTGAGGAATTGAACTTCCAGACAGATACCTCAACCACCTCGCTTTCCAATAGTGGTTTACTATTCCCATCTTCTGACTGCATCCTGGGATTGGGCAGCTTGGCTGAGGCCACACAGATTGGATCTCATTCTGTGATACAGTCAGGGGTTGAACTTCTAACCTCTGGCCCCATAGCCAGATACTAACTCACTGAGCTATCCAGCCAGCTGACGGAAGATTAAACTTTGATAATTTTATGGCTCCCACGTGAAGATTTTCTGGTATGTAAATGTGAGTAGATGTCAGCATTTCCTCCTTACCCTTTCCCCAATATACTGTATTTCATATATTACACATTAAATAATATATCTTTTAACATTAAATTGGGCTTTAAGTAAAAAGAGGGCTTTTCGTCTGCTGTGGGCAAGAAGTTTACTTCCGGCAACACATTTAGTGCTATTCAACAATGGCAAATGTGATTATGTTACATCTTCGTAGAATCATAGAATGATGGAGTTGGAAAGTGCCCATAAGGCTGTCAAGTGCAAATCCCTGCTAATTTGTATTGTTGTTAAGTGACATCTAACTTATAGCAATTATAATATTATTTTCAAGTATGTGAGTTGTCTTAAGGCATGGTTTCACTTTTACCTTATCCCAGTTAATCCCTAGCAGGGACTGGAACCCATGTTTCCTGAGCCCTTGTCTGTCATTCTGTTCGCAAAAGGACGCTGGATGGCAATTAGGGGACATGCATCTCACCCAAATTTAACATTTCTCACAAAAAGCTTTCCTCAACATTCTAGTTTTGTTTCAACACCATATTTCTAAAGCATTTCTCAAACTACATCCCTATGGAGAAGTAGGAGCCAAGAGTTTTCAGTTGTGTGCCTGTCCTATCAATGTGGTGAATGTGTCAGGGAATTGTTCATTGTGTTCTAAAAATGCCCTATAAGAGATGTGTCAGAGGTTTTTTTCTTGGTGAGCTCTCAAGGATGTGTCCTACATGGCCACAAAAGAAAGAAATTAAATAATGGATCCATTAATTTTTTTTCCCAAACACTACACAGATCAGCCTACCTCTTTACTAAAAACAAAGGTGTAATGGTGTATTATTTTTGTAACTTACCCTGTTTGCTTTAAAGGGAAGGATTTTTATTTTGTTTTATTGAGTCCCTTAGCAAACCACAAAATAAGTTACTTTCCCTGGTAATAGACACAGAGCTGATATACAGCACCTTGTCCAAAATGCCTCTGAAGCTTTTGCCTGACAGCTTCAATTTGATATGTACCCTGCAAGTGGAACCTTGTATGACAGCGCAACAAATGTCATGAGTAAAGATGGGCACGACCAGGAAAAATGACGTTTCGAGTTGTCATGTGTCAGAGCCGGCCCGTTTCGGCTCGTTTCCGTTCTTCGCGAAATTTCTCAAAAATTTATCATTTCGTTTGTCGTTTTTTTGTCTGTCGTTAGTACTGGTTTGGGGGGGTGGGCTCCTGGAGGCACCTCTCTGGGGTGGGTGCCTCCTCTGGTCCGCTACAAAGGGAAAGCGGGCTCCTGGAGGCACCTGGGGTGGGTGCCTCCTCTGGCCTGCTACAAAAGGGTACTAGAGATGGGCACGACCAGGGAAAATGACGTTTTCGAGTTGTCGTGTGTCGGAGCCGGCCCGTTTCGGCTTGTTTCCGTTTGTCGCAAAATTTTTCAAAAATTTGTCGTTTCGTTTGTCCTTTTTTTTGTCTGTCGTTAGTACTGGTTTAGGGGGGGAGCGGGCTCCTGGAGGCACCTCTCTGGGGTGGGTGCCTCCTCTGGCCTGCTATGAAGGGAAAGCGGGCTCCTGGAGGCACCTCTCTGGGGTAGGTGCGTCCTCTGGCCCACTACAAAATGGCATGCATAGCCAATTGGATATGCATACCAAGTTGCAGTGGCAGAGGCACCTCTCTTTTGAGTGCCTCTGACTCACAGCATACGGCTGGTATAGTGCAGTCACAGTGCACAGGGGAAGGCTCCCTCTGGGCGCTCTGTGGTCCACTAAGAAGGGGACTGTACTTGCATGTGTAGTGCAATGCGAGTACAGATTTGGCTTAGGGTTAGGGTTAGCGCAAGGGCTAGGCTTAGGGTTACAGGTAAGGTTAGGGTGAGTTCGTGCGGTGCACCTCTGGGTGCCTCTCTGACCCACTAAGAAGGACAGTGTACTGGCGTATGGGTTAGGCTTAGGGTTAGGGTTCGGGCTAGTGTTAGTGCCCGACTGGCACATCCGAGAAGTCTCGGTCAAAACCTGGCCAAGTGGCCATGCAATTGGTGGAATGGCTCCAAAAATTTGCATGGTCCACTCCCATGGCCAGCCCATCATTGCGCAGGTGTAAAAAAATAAAAATAAAAATAAAATAAAATAAAATCAATGGAGACGTTTTGTTGCAAGGAAAACCCACTGCTGCTACTGTAAAAATTCAGGCAGTTTTAAAATAGCTATTTTGCATGTTTCTGTGGTGCTTTGGTGTGTTTTTGGACCATGATTTCAAAATAAATATTGCGGTCGCCCCATTTTGGATCCCCCGCCCGCACCGCATGGCATGGCGAGTTGGTGAGACGACGAGGATGCCCCCCACCAGAGCAGCCCAGGACAGGAGAGGGGGGAGGCCGGGGACCACCCCCCCAGAAACCACCCCTCTGGTAGGTGCCCTCACTCAGGCACGCATATTTTTGCCTGCTTTTTTGGCCGGGAATCGGGTTTTTTTTAATTTTTAAAAATTTTTTTATGTGCCGCAGCTTGGCGAGTTGGCGAGACGACGAGGATGTCCCCCACCAGAGCAGCCCAGGAGAGGAGAGGGGGGGAGGCTGGGGACGCCCCCCCCCCCAGAAACCACCCCTCTGGTAGGTGCCCTCACTCAGGCAGGCATATTTTCGCCTGCTTTTTTGGCCGGGAATCGGGTTTTTTTAATTTTTAAAACTTTTTTTCTGTGCCGCTTGGCATCGCGCAATCGCTGCAATGCCAGGAACGACAACGACAAATCAGACCCAATTTTTCTTTTATCGGTTCAATTTCGAGTTCTGGCGGAGTAATTGTCGTTCTTCGTTCCGTTGCGTAACGGAAACGAGGAACGGAAACGGAAACGAGAATTTCGCCAAGTCGTGCCCATGTCTAGTCATGAGATGAAACAGAATCCCTCCTCAAAGTACTGTTTTCTGAACTCTGTACAGCTGATTTGCATGAATTTGGAGTGCTTCTGACCTTTGCAACCCATCACACAGTACACCCATCCATCTGTTCTAGGAAAGAAATGTCAACCATGCTCTTTCAGGGTGGGTGTTCTTTTATGCTGAAGTGCAACACATCCAGAATTGGACAGAAGGCTAAAGAAAAGGTATAGATACTTATTGGAAAACCACTGAAATAAAAGAGGAGAGCCACGTGACCAGTACAAAATACAAACATGAGAATAGGCTATGGGTAATACCTTTATAGACCACTTATTAAAAAATAAAAGAATCATACAACATGCAAGCTTTCGTGGGTAAATCCCACTTCTCTCATGCAAGTACTAAAGGTCCAATTGATGGATTTTGTCAGGGAGTTACTGTTAGATGTCAGAGTTCAAACATTCTTGGGGAGATGGATTTTGCTAGCCGTGTCTTTCTTAGGTGTGAGATAGGAAAGAGGCAGGAAGCAGGAGGGTTGTTGTTTAAAGTTATGGCTGAGCAGGTGTGGATTGGATTTCACATCCCAGTTAATAAAACAAAGAGGCACAGGACATGGTGCACACACATTTCTATTTGGCTCCTCTTTGAAACGGACATGTTTCTGGCTGGCTAGGGAGTATGTACATGGGGGGGGGGGTGATACAAAAACTCATGTCCATCATTTGGAAATTAGGGTATAATTTAGTAAACTTACTAGATATAGCCAACTGGGTCTATGAGACAGATGAAGCTCAGCTCCTAGTGGAGCTGAGGACATCACTGGGTCACAAAATAGAGAAGCTAAGCTTGAGGCCAACAGATGTGAAAAGCCCAGAAGGTGGGAGAGTAGGGGGTACCTTTTGGCGGGAAAGGAAATGGATATGAAAGGAAAGGGGTAGGAGGAGGCAGGGCAGTTGAAGGTAGAAGAAAATGACTCTGGAGACTGTTTCTGGAGCAAGGTTGCAGACCCAAATGAGGAAGGATGGGTCACTGTAGTGAGAGGACCCAAGGACCGGTTAATCGGTGGATCTGAAAGTGCCCAAAAAACTAGCTGAGAAAGAGAAATACTGTACTACCAACCCTCATATTAAGTAGAGCCAGAAGACAGGGACTGGCACAAGAGGGAGATTCTGGATATATTCTTAATAGAATAACAGAAAAATTTCAGTATGTATCCAACTCTCAGTGAGATGCTCTAAGAGTCAATTCCAATCCAAGGTCCAGAAAACCCTAGGTATGAAGCTATGGGAATCCTTTGGGGAGTGGTTGTTGCACCACTCCTCCCCAACCCCACTTAGATGTAGTCCAAAAAGTCTTGGGCCCTGGAAATATAATGCTCAATTGGTTGGTTGAGAGTTCCAGTTCTACTTCCGTACCAGTTGCTGGGAACAAGTTGTTGAATGTAGATATATGGGATGTGCAAAAAGCTCTGAATGTAGAAGCTCTGGACTGTAAAAACAAAACAAAAACCCACACTGTTACTACCCCATTGGAAATGAATGACTTACCTTTATTTAAGGAAGAGGAGTCTGTGGTAGGGAATCTGAAAGGAGGGAAGTGGGTGCCCCAAATCACAGGATGAGATGAAAGTAAAAAGAATACTGCCTAGTAGTTGCAGCCCTGCACTGCTGGTGTTGAGAGTCCACGTGCTTTCTTCTTGGCAAATGGATGGTGAGTAGTTATTTCTTTCTCATAACTGAAGACTTCATATTCAGTAAATGTGCACAGTGTGGGTCTTTCTTTGCAAAATGATGCTTAGTGGGTATTTACTTGGGTTCAAGTAAATTAGCTTAAATCAGGGCATTTGGTTGGCTGCATCTTTTTGACTGAAAAAAATATATTAAATCAGGTTCAATATCCATTTCTCTAATTGCTTTTCAGCAACAAGATGAATGGAGCTACAAGCATTGTAAATTATTCTTCAGGACTTCTCAACGCCAGAATTTATGAACCATCTCATGTTTGAAACTTTGGCAGCATCCAGATTCAGAAACAAGAACAGCGGCAAAGACCAAGTTCAAGGGGCAAAAAAGGAAGGTTCCTAACACAGATGAGAAGAAAGCAAAATCCAAGATCTGAAATGTGAAATCAAAGCCATACGTCTGCCATCAGTTCAAGGGCCAGTTCGCCCAAGAGTGTGTAACTGAACATTTGTTTGTATAAGCCTCTCAATTGCAGCCCTGCAAGCAGAAGTTTCATTACTGCTCTTAATGATCATATTTTCTAAAATTAAAAAAGTTATTAAAATGTAGTTGTTGTTTTTTAAATTTTCATATATACACTATGGCGCATTCAGGAATTTGCAACTGGTTGCATTTGACTGTTCACTGAAGACCATATGATGTGTCAGTAAGAAACCAAGTAACTTTTGCGTTTTCCAAGCAATAGATACCTAGAAAACTTGCTGAAAAATAGTTCCTAATATTGCTTTGTGTTTAGATGAGAAGTGGTTAACCAATGAAAAAAGGATTCAGAATCTGGAATTTTCTCTTGTTTAGTGTCTCTGTGTGAATGACAGTTGAGTGCTAGCAAGTATCCTGTAAGCCAGTGGCTCCCAACTGTGGATAACCCAGGGGTACTTGGACTGCAGGTCCCAGAAGCCTTCACCACTGGTTGTGCTGTCTGGGGTTTCTGGGAGTTGCAGTCCAAAAACCTATGGGTTAAACATGATTGGGAACCATTGCTGTAGACCATTGCATCTGCTGACATCCGTTGATTTCAACATTTATACAGCCTTTTGCTAAAGTGTGGCATTCTTTTCCCCCCCTGCAGGCAACACAGGCAAAGTATTGTGCGATGTCAGGCCATTTCCTGGCGTTTTGATTTCGGTGTAGTCGAAGCACAATATCCCACATTCATAAACCAGAGTATTTTTGAAGATTTGAATTACGCCCTAAGGAGCCAGCCAGCATTCCTATTTGATTTGTTTTCGCTGCGTGCTACACTTTTAAGTGCTGTACTAGGGAGGGCGATCTAGGCTCTGGGAATCTATCAGAAGTTATTAAAAAACAGTGGAAAGAAAATTCCCTAGAATCCCAAATAGCCGCCACACCCCCTTTGGCCACACGTTGTGGAGGTCAGGAAGCTTTAGAGGCCACTTGGGAAATGAGAGGCGGCGGCGGCGGCGGTTAGGAGCCACCAGACGGGCGGCTGCTTCGACTAGCCATCATCCCCTTCTCCCTCACGACGACGACGACGACGATGATGAGGGAGGAACCGTCACACGGTTGTGACGCGTTCTAGCCCTACAAAAGACCCACAAGCTGCGGCTGGCAAAACAGGTTACTACTACGGTGGGGGAGAAGGGGAAGGCTGTCTCAAAAACACCCCCCCCCCAAAAAAAAAACCACTGTCGAAGAGGAACGTCTTCAATTTGCAGAATAAACAGTTGCGTTCTTTCAAAACGGGCGACAGCGAAGGCAAAGGCAAAGGCAAAGGCGGGGAAAAAAAAGGAGACGATGAAAAACAGCGGGCTCGGCTGCTCCTCGCGCGGGCGCCTCCGCTTCCCCCTCGTCCCTCGCAGGCGACCCCTCCCCTCTTAGCGAGGGGAAACCGCCTCTGAGGCGGCGGCGGCGGCGGCGGCGGCGGCGGCAGCAGCGCGAGGTGGGTAGGTGGGGGGGGCGGCGGCGGAGAGAGGGAGGGGAGGGGAGGGGAGGGGAG
>JAHTLZ010000198.1:3864852-3875370 GCA_023846285.1 Phrynocephalus versicolor | reverse complement strand
CTGGGAACCACTGAGAACTACTTCCATTCCAAGGTTGGTATATACAGTAGATGGATAAATAGCTGAATGTAGTAACAAGCACTTCCTTTATTATTCTGTATCAGTGCTGCATATTAAGATGTAGAAAACATACATAGTATTATCACGGTAGTTTTTACATCAGTTTTGTAAACCTGTTCATCTTCTCAATAGCCCCATGTAATTCTTTCTTTTATTACCTGTGTGGAGATTCTCAGTCATCCAGGTGAAGTTATATGGGAGTTGGGTCATGGCAACTGGACCTCTTTTCTTGTGGTGTTGAAATGTTTCACTACTTATCCAAGTAGTTTCGTCAGTGACTTGTTTTGTATCCACAAGAAAAGAAGTCCAGTTGCCATGACTAAATTTCCAGGTATCTTTATTTGTCCAGCAATGCAGCAATTGATTTGTTGGTTGGTTGGTTGGTTTCCCCATTATATGATGCACTGTTCTGGGCAATTTGCAGCACAATGAATAAACAGACATATTACAATGAACTGCAAATAAACAATAAATTTTTTTTAGAACTTTTTTGAAAAGTGGCATGAAGGACAAATTATCTATGTGACAGCAGGAGAAAAGGTGTAAAATCAATGTGGAAGGCCTCCCTGAAAAGCAGCATTTTTAGTCTCCATTCTAAATGCTAACAGGAAGGGAGACAATTGTAGCTTCACCATGAGCTGGTTCTGCAGAGCTGCTGCCACTGCGAAGAATGCCTAACCTTTCATGTATGACTTCTGGGTCTCTCTTGCAGTGGCTACCCAGAGGAGCATAGCCTGGGAGGATCTGGTGGGCCAGGGAAATAACATAGGGGAGAGATGCTCTGACAAATAATGTCCTGAACTGTAAGGGCTTTATGTGTACGTATCAACACCTGGAACGTGATCAGAGACACAATAGGTAACAAGTAGAAATAAGCCAGAACTGGACTGATCAAATTTGCCCACACCAGCCATCAGTCTAGCCACCACATTTTGGATCTACTGTAGTCTCTGGGTCATCCTCAAGGGCAGCCCAACGTAGAGAGCACTGCAATAGTCAATCTGGCAGATGACCACTGCATTCACCAGTGTCCTGAGGGAATAGTTATGCTAGATGTGCAGTCTGCTTCTGTTTGGTTTTCAAGAGAATAAAACAGACTCTTAAAAGAGTCAGGTGTGTAATCCACTATTTTGAGAGATAGCAAATACAGTAAAGCTGTTGCAAAACCGATTCAGAACAAGTGAAATGAGATGAAGTCATATACATCTATAGTTAAGTAGATAAGTCCCTGTATACTCAGATCAATTCTATATAACAAGTATATTAAAAATTGCAAGTATTTGAGTAGCGATAAATAATATGAACAATTTCCATTTTGTGGAGATGCTGGTGCAAGAGTTAAATGAAATAGTGGCAGAGGAGTGGAATTATTTTCCTGTCTTTTTTCCTGCCTTGTCTACAGTACATATGTAATGTGTGTGTGTATGTTATATGAAAAGTGGAACCGAGTGCTGCATATGTGTACAGAAGAGGGTATTTGTTTATACAAGTGTCCTCTTCTGTACACACATGCAGCACTCTATTCCACACATTTTGTATGCATGTTGTCCTTTCCTCCAACTGCTGCTGTCACCTTCTAGTGTCGTTGTCAGATCGTTTTATTAAGATACGTGCCCCATTAGTCCCCAGTCTAGGAATCATGTACTACATATTGCTTACTTGCCCTCAGATCTCTTTAGATCAGGCCTGCCCAACAGGTAGACCACGGGCTATTAGTAGCCCGCGAAGGGTTCAAAAGTAGCCCGCCGGCCATCAATAAAAAAAGTGAGGGGATAAGTTCTCCCCCCCTCCCTCCCCCATCCCAAGGACTACCACTGACCCAGCAAAGTTCTGGGTCTGCCAGCACACTGTCTCAGCCGAGCGGGGCAGTTCAAGGGCCATGGCGCATTGAAATCTGTTCCCTCCAGAACAGATTAATTGGTTTTCAATGCATTCCTGTGGGAAACCACTGCTCTACTTAGAAAAGTTTTTACTTATGAGCATGTGCTCGGAACGGATAAAATTTGTAAGTGGAGGTTTTAGTGTAGTAGCCCTCAGGCACTTTGGACCAGACAAAGTAGACCTTGGCCTGTTCAAAGTTGAACAACCCTGCTTTAGATTGATTAAAATGAAAACCTAATTTAGTGCTAGGACTATGTAGTGGATTTTCATAAAGCTAATGACAAGAGACTCCCAAATATACTTGCTCTTTGGACATTATTTAAGCACACTGGTGGAAGAGTTGGTGTCTACATCTTGATAATTAATTATAATTTAAGTTTTTGATATTTATTTTACACTAGACATAACATTTGGGCAAATTATATTCTTTTCCAAGTCCCCTCCTCGTCAGATGTCATATTGTGGCAAATTATATGGATTTTATTATGCAAAATAATTGTCAGAATGCACACATAGCAAAAGTATCCTAGGCTATGGAGCCACTCTCATAACTCCAGGATCCAGATAGTTCCAGGATTCATTTTGTCACATGGCTAGAAAATGGAACTCAGGATTTTGTCAAGCAAATGAACTGAAGATTGGGTTATTTCATATAACTGTGTGCTAAATTTCTTTCTTTAATTTTCTGAACATTTTTTCAAAGGAGACGTAACCTTTGTGGGATTAGTTCAAGATGTGTAGCTCCATTGCTTCCAAGCTCTGGTTTTTAACAGATCGTCGCATCAGGGAAGATTACCCTCAACAAGAAATCTTGAGAGCACTCAAAGCCAAGTGTTGTGAAGAGGACTTGGATTTTCGAGCCTTGGTTATGGATGAAGTGGTTCTGACCATAGAGCAAGGAAATCTGGGTAAGAATTAAAGAGGGGATGGAATATGTGACACTTGGGATGTGTGGGAATTAAGGTAATCCTTGGATAAATTTGCTCAGTTTTGCTTTTAGAAAAATCATATCATGGTTTTTTCAGAAGATTATAGTTACTGCTGACAGAATGTAAAGAAATAGAGCCTGCCCAAGAAGTAATAGGGTGATCATACATCCCTAATTAGTGGATCCAAACACAGTGCCATGTAATGTCATAATTTCTTCATTTGCTTATGGCACCAATTGTTTATGCAATGTTGTATCATATGTGACAGTTTGGCAATACTGTAGCAGGAGATAAAGTAAGAAGGTTTTGTTTTTGTGAACTGGATGAACACAATCTTTTATGCTGTTGATGTGTATAGAAAAGACACTTTCTTGTGAACTACGTAAGTGTGCAAGGAAGTGATGATTACATGAAAGAAAGAAGGAATCCCCATATGATGTTTAGTTCTTAACAGTTGAGTTTCCCCTGAATTGGGCATATTGCCCATGGTAGCAGATACAAAAAGGAATGTTGCTATAGTGCAGGAGTTGCTGTCTAGACAGCTCATTGAGTCAGACACCTGGCTATAGAACCTGACGTTGAGAGTTTAATTTTCCACTGTGTCTCCTGGGAGAAGAGCCATTCTGCATTGATCTGGGGAAGCTACACAGTTCCAGAGAGCCTCTTGTATGGCATCCTGCAGTTCTGAAAACTTAATGACCTGGGTTCAGGCTTGTGTGGAGACTCCTAATACATATAAAAAGCTTTCTACTTTAGATGTACCACATTTCATGTTATAACTTGTTATATAAGTGAGACTTGAAGTTAGCAACAGCCATTCTCAATGTGGTTTTGGCCATACCATAAACATGTTCTAAAAGAAATTTAGGCTGAATCAAGAATGTGTTAGTCACATAGCAAATGTAAGGTGGTGCGTGTAAAAGTATATCCAGTCTGTAGACTCCTTCATATGTGGCAAAGCCCTTAAGGGGGGCCATATGTCTTCCCCATCCCCAATTGAGAATGGATAGCTTAGAAGACACAGACAAGTACTCCTTGTTACTATAGATAATACATACTTATCTTCATGGTCAGATGGATTTTACTTCAGCTATACAATGTAATGTAATTTTTGAGAATTCCTTAAGAACACGTGAGTGCTAGAAGATGGGAGGCAGGTAAATTTTGTTTTTATCTTCAAGAAGAGGAGAAAAAGTAGAGTGGTCAGGGGAAATCTGACTTATGTAACAGGCAAAAGTGTTGAATACATTAGTAAGCTGCTAGACATCCAGAAAGTAGTGCATTAATTATAAGGAACCAATATAATTTTTCTGGAATAAATCACACTGGAGCATCTTTGTCTCCTTTGTTGATATGAGTTATTGATTAGATAGATTATGAATAAGCCACTGATACATTATGACTTAATTTAAGCAAAGCCTTTGTGAAAGTTTCCCATTCTACCCTATTGAGTTGTGGGTAGTACAGTAAATTGTGGGTAGTACAGTATACTGTTGTAAGGTGGAGTCATAGGTTTTTGAGCAAATGGACTCAACAAATTTCTATCATGGTTTAATGTATTTGAAGGAAAGTTTGATTAGTACAGGACTTAATTCTAGGACATATACTTTCTGTATTTTGGACATGTGCTAAATTTGAGGGGAGAGGGGTTACTTGGTACATTAACAAAAGACATGTACAGTAAAAGCTTGGTTTATTAGCATAATTTGTTCTGGAAACATACTTGGAATCCAAAGCACTTGTACATCAAAGCAATTTTCCCCATAAGAAATAAAGGAAACTCAAATGATTGGTTCTACAAAATATTCATATAAAATGATTACAGTACTGTAATACAATATAAAATAGAAAAAAATAAAAATAAAATAAACCCCTAACCTGTGCTCACCTTTGAAAACCTTTGTGGCTGGTGCAAGGGAGAACTCCCTTCCTCTCTCCTCCTTATGCTTTTGAGGCTTGCTTGACAATCCAGCAGTGGGGGAGAGAGAGCCACCACTGGCTAACTCGGGATCATGTGACCTGCTTCATTGATCGTATTATAAGTCATTGTTTGATCAAGGCAAAATTTAGAAGAAATGCTTGCTCGTCTTGCAAAACACATGTAGACCAAGGTACTCATAAACCAGGGTTTATTGTAGCTTGAATGAAATAATCAGTGCCTTAGAGAACAGGTTCAAAGTTTTAAAAGGTCTAGGCAGATTAGAATACCCAGACAAAATTAAGAATATTAAATTAAACTAAAGTTCTGTTTATGTACCACCCCATAATGCTAAAATACTCTCTTGCCAGTGGACAACAAAATTATGCAGGAGTACACATTGCTTCCTCCCCTGGCAAGCTGGGTACACAATTTACCAACCTCAGAAGGATGGAAAGCTGACTTAGTTTTGAGCCCAGCACCTGAATCTGTTAGGATTGAATTTAGGTCTGATTAGAATTTCAGCTGTAGGACTGCAGTTTAGCCACTGTGCCACAAGACACCTTGAACCTTCTTAAGCAAAAGACAACTAAATTCTTGTGTGTCTGTGTAGAAAGTATCAAAAATAAGTATGTGGGGATGAAGATCTGGCTTGTACAGTTCTAGGATCTTGGTGTTGTAGTGAATGATGAAATAAACAGATGTATCTCTTTTGAAAAGCTATCACTGGTGTGCTATGGGCTGCATTAAGAGAATAGTATCACGGGTCATCATTCAGGTAGAGAGAAACAAGGATAAAGAGGCATCTGGAGATTTATGGAAAACAGTTGTATGAGCTGGGTATGCATGGAGAAGATAAGGTTAAGGTGAGATATAATAGTGGTCCTCAGATATCAAATAAGCTGCATTGTATGCTCAGTGTGATATAGTAGACACAGCGATGGACTAGTACTAAGGAGAGATGGGCTTGAATTCCTGCTTGGTCATTGGAACCCCAAAAGTTTATATGTGTGGAACTGGTTAAAATAACTTTTTAAATATCACACTTAATTTGAATAACTTATTAGCATCACTAAATGTAAGATGCAATTTGACAGCCTACAACACAGAGTTAGAGCAAAGAGAAGGCTCACCAATTGATGGAAATTGTAGTGAATTAGATATTAGTGAAACGGGTCCTATGTAAATATGTGAAGAAGCCATGTAACCATGAAAACTCTTACTGGTGGTTTTTCCTTTCCTTGCAAGTAGTTAATCAAAAGTTTCTGTCATGAATGTTTTCTTCTTTATGCTAGGGTCATAGTAGGGATTTAAACTAGATCAGCAACTGTGGCTATCCCTAGATGGTTTTGACCAACAGTTCATAAAACTCATAGATATTATAGGCAATGAAAGATTGTGGAAATTTAATAACTATAGGGCCACAAAGTTGCAGGCCAAAATTCGTCCATCTCTAGCCCTGTGAGTTTAAAAACCACAGAAATTACTTTCTGACTTCAAAGTATTAGCCATGTTAGTCTATGCGAGCACATCAGGCAAAAATAATATAAAATAAAAACAAAGCTTTGCATATTAAGGATTAACTGCCAATATGCCCTCTAATTTTTGCCCCCTCTGCACGAGGCTTTCTTCCATGAATGTGCTAGGTGCATATGTGCAATCCACTTCCCCACTGTAGATTCCGTTGCAACCGGAAGAAAAGTGGGTGCGTCGGGGTGGAAGATTCATGTGTGGAACGCACCAGAGGTATGCATAACTACACGACTGCACAGGATAAAGGGAACTTGTTAACTGCAATATTTTAATGTGAGCTTTTCATGGAGTTAGTTCATTTCTTCAGATGTTGATTCTTTAGGTGAAACATGAGCCCCTTAAAAACAGGCTGAATACCATTCACGCAAGTCAATGAACCATTAAGTAACAATACCTGTATCTCATTCAGATTTAAACTCTGGTTTGTCTTCTGGTTCCCATAGATAGGCTGCCTGGATACAAGAGCTTCATCTGCATCAAACATGGTTTTGTGTGTTGAAAAGGAAGATAGGAGGGTAGGAGTACATCCTTTGTCATGTGTGGATTAGACACACAGCACAGCTGAATAAGGCTTGAGTCTCTGTTCTCATGTGGCTTAGGCACAAGCATAGAACAGCCACAGCTCCAACTGTAGCGCCTGTTTTATACAGCAATGGATATGTATAATTTCAAAATGATTGGGCCATTGTTACAGGATGCTACATGCATTCCTTATGAAAAAATACGTAACCTGTGGTATTCCGGGGGAAAATATGTAAACGAAGCCATTATTTTCAATGTACTTTGTTAGGTAACACAGAAATTACATAAACTGGGTCGCTTGTAACCTGGGGTATTACTGTACCCTGAAAAGACCAAACTTGCTTATCTTGACAGAGAATGGTTATTTCCAACTGCTGTTTTTTTTTTTTTTTTTAAATTTGGAAGGAATGAAGTCAACCATAGCTTTAATATTAACTTTGAAATAGTCATTTCAAAGGGGAAAAGTCTGTATAAATTGTTATGTATAACAATTTTAGCAAGCTTGAGGTCCCATGGGAGGTCAGAACTTTTGACCTTGTTAGCCAGGACCAAATTAAATGATGGTTTTCTGCACAATGTCAGGTCAGCAGTCTTTCCCATGATTGTGATTCCTACTGAACCTGACTGAGGGGCCATTTAAAGGCTCAGGAACCCTTTGCAAGTGTTTCTTAGCTGAAGAATGGGACACTTTGAGCCTCGAATATTGAACCTTTTCACAATATTCTAATTGTCTGAGATTGTGAATTGGGGTTTTCATAACCTATAAGCCATAATCATCTCAGTTATAACAAATTAAGGCTTGAACTGTCTTGCTTTGCACGTAATGTGTCTATCTCATATATTAGTTTTGCCTTTAACATTGCATTACTGAAGTAAATGAACTTTTGCATGATATTCTAATTGTTTGAATTTCACCTGCATGTGTATAGTAGGATAGGCTCAGTTTAACCATTTTTGCTCTAGTGGGAGTTCATGTGAGACTTGATTGAGCACTGACTTTTCTGCTTTTCTGGCTGCCTTTCATCTTTGTATATCTCTCCTCTGACACCTCATTTCAAATGTCCCTGTCTTCACTCTCTTTCACATAGTATCCATGATTTTGACCTTCGTTTTCAGCAGCATTCTTTGTGAGTTACAGCCTCTTCCTTTTTTAATTTCAAAAAGCAAAAGGACAGCTTTTAGAATATATGCACACAACATATCCATAGAGCTTTTTAGACTGATGCAACTTTTTTCCTCAGCTTGCATCTTTTTTGGAAAACATTCAGGCAACATATTTGTAGAGATTTTGGGCTTCTGGTTAGGAAAGGGTCTTGAAATTGAAACATAGCTTTCTTGTCTGCTTTCTTCAGAGTGAGCATGGCAACATTAGTTTAACTGAGAGGTTAAAGGGTGTGTTAATGTTTCTCCATTGTATGTGTTGCACCCAATCAAATCTTAGCTTCACAGTTTGCTTAAGTTTAAGATAGTCTTTCCAAATATTCTGGCGCAGGAAGAATGCAGCCAAGCTGTTCTTGCTTCTTCTGTCTCCTCTCAATAACCCTTGTTCAAATCATGTGCTCATTTCTGGAATTCTCTAGCTTTCTCTTCCCTACTTGAAAGAAGTTTCTCTTTGAATGTATCTGTAACATTCCCCGTTTTAAAAAGCCAGGAAATTCAATTCTTCAAAAACCCTGCAGTTTATGAATGTGGGATATTGTGCTTGTGTATCTACAATTCATCAAAACAGGATATGGCCCAATATTGCTTCACAATATTGTGTCCACATTGTCACCAGGAAAAAGGATGCCAATTTTATATAGTAAAGGGTAGCCTGAATGCTGACAACACTGTTAGCAGCAGTGACTGGAGAGCACATCATGATAATGATGATTGGGATGTGTTGTTGTTGTTCAGTTGTTCAGTTGTGTCTGACTCTTCGTGACCCCATGGACCAGAGCTCCCCAGGCCTTCCTATCTTCCACTGCCTCCTGGAGTTTTGTCAAATCCATATTGGTTGCATCGATGACACCATAGAATCATAGAATCATAGAATCATAGAATTATAGAGTTGGAAGAGACACCGTCCAACCATCTCATTCTCTGCCGTCCTCTTTTCCTTTTGCCTTCACTCTTTCCCAACATCAGGGACTTTTCCAAGGAGTCCTCTCTCCTCATGAGGTGGCCAAAGTACTGGAGCCTCAGCTTCAAAATCTGTCCTTCCAGTGAACATTCGGGGTTGATTTCTTTCAGGATGGATAGGTTTGATCTCCTTGCAGTTCAGGGGACTCTCAACACTCTCCTCCAGCACCACAGCTCAAAAGCATCGATTCTGCGGCGATCAGCCTTCTTTACAGTCCAGCTCTCACTTCCATACATCACTACTGGAAAAACCATAGCTTTGACTATCCTGACCTTAGTTGGCAAAGTGATGTCTCTGCTCTTTAGGATGCTATCTAGGTTTGCCATTGACTTCCTCCTAAGAAGCAGGCATCTTTTTATTTCGTTGCTGCAGTCGCCATCTCCAGTGATCAAGGAGCCCAAGAATGTGTACCAGTGGATTAATGTCTGTATTTGTCATTTATAGGCTGTGTTAGGGAGAGAAAACACAGCATAGGAAAACATTTGTTTTGTTTAAATTTCAGGCTCTTTCAGGAGGCTTCTCTTACTTTTCAGTAATCTGGTGAAACCAAAAACTCCTGAATCTTTTGGAATACTTCTTCAGTTTTCCCTTTTGGGTCTCTGTCACTATCAATTGATTAATTGATTGACTGATTGATTGATTGGATTTCTATACAGTTCCCATTAGTGCCAAAGGTACTACATTCTTACAAGGCATAAGATGCTGTTTGCCAACCAGCATTCTACTTGCTTACATTCAGAGGACAAGGAAGGAGTCAAGCTTTTTAAATGTTTATATTCTTGCTGTCCTGATATGTGTGTCTGTATACATAAAACATTTTAAAATCAAACAGCAAAACATTAAAACATTCAAACAATAGAAACATTAAAACCTTTGAAGGTGGCCATGTTTATTTTGTAAGGCTTCTGGCAGAGACATCTAACAAAAAAAATCTTGAAGCATCTACTTTCTGTTCTGTCTCACCCCATTATCAGTAAAACTCTCAGAAAAACTGAGAGGACTACCTAGTACCTAGCTTACAAGAAGAGATCCCTGGTGGCAGCAGCTTTCCCAGTAGATTCAGTAATGAGTGAATGCTGGCTCAGTTTTAATGGACACACATGTTAACAAAAAGACTCAGTTTCAATTGTCCCTTGTGATGGATGCAAGGGAAGTTGGCATCACCTTTCAGCTTTGTAAATTTGCTTATGTAGCACCCAGGCGCACATAGGAGTTGGACAATAGTGCCCGGCTTCCAATAGGATAAGAGAAAGAACTGGCCTTGGTGGAAGCTTTCCTCACTGTCACAGTGACAGGTGGAAAGCGAGCACTCACAACAGAAGAAAATTAATGAAAGTGTGTAAGGAGTCCTTAGTAAGACCATACAGTTCCTTTTGCTCTGGGATCCCAAGAAAGAGAGGGACACTAAGTCAGTGATGGCGAACCTATGGCACAGGTGTCAAAGGTGGCACACGGAGCCCTTTGTTTGGGCACCCGACATCACCCCTTCATAGCTACCTGTATACAGGTTAAATTACTGTATTGGCACTTTGCAAAAAACAAAACAAAAAAAA
>JAHTLZ010000198.1:3816555-3855251 GCA_023846285.1 Phrynocephalus versicolor | reverse complement strand
AATAATAATAATAATAATAATAATAATAATAATAATAATAATAATAACCTCCGACATCCTCGTCGGCACCAACAGCCTTGGAGTCGGAGCACAATGCTTGGGACCGAGCCCCATCTAGCGCCCGGTCGGCACTTCAACCTCCAGACCGTCAACCTTCCCCATCGCCTCCAACCTTGAACCTGAGCCAGTCAGATTCATCGGATTCTGAAACAGAAGAAGATGTCCGTGAAAAGGACTTCCCTTCTCTGGAGTTGGATGGGGGGGGAGTCTACACCCCCCTCCTCTTCAGATTTGATAAGGAACTACCCGGACATCGTCAAGCGTATGGCTTCTGCCATCAACCTCCCAGTTCACCACCCTGCTCCTCAGCACTCGGATTTGTACTTTGACCAGATATCATTGGATTAATCTTGTCCAATCCATCTTGGGGCATTTCCTTCCATTATTTCCATGGCTAAAGAATCCTTCCAGAAAATTCCTTTGTCCATGTCTCACAGGATTGAGATTTTTACAGGGTCTTTGATGATGAAGCCAGCTTTTTGCTTAAGCATCCCCCGCCAAATTCTGTGGTAGTTTCTACCTCGCAACTTCAGTCGAGATCAAAGCAGGTTCTTATTTCCCCTTCCAGGGAGGGAAGAAAGCTCAACATCATGGCTCGACTGCTGTATTCAGCAGTTACACTCTCCTTCAGGATTTCTAATTACCACATTGCTATGGGGGTATACCAAAGGGCTCTCTTGGCTAAGTTCCAACCCCTACTAGACTTCATCCAGGATGACACTAAGTCCACAATGTCGGCCACCTTTGACGAGGCCTTAGCAGTTGCGGCCCAGCAAATGAGAACAGGAAGGCATGGCTCTGATACGGCTACCAAATGCCTTGGCTTTGTGGTTGCATTCGGGAGACACGCCTGGTTTCGCTCTACAGCAGGCATGTCCAAACTTCGGCCCTCCTGATGTTTTGGACCACAACTCCCAGAATTCTAAGCTTAACTTGCCAATGGCAAAGGACTGTGGAAGTTGTGGTCCAAAACATCTGGAGGGCTGAAGTTTGGACATGCCTACTCTACAGGTTTGTCGGAGGACACCAAGTCCAAGATTGAGAGTCTCCCTTTTGAAGGCCAGAGTCTGTTTCACTCCAAGACCGATGAGGTTATGAATGACTTCCAAAAAAGCCAGAATACAGCCAAGAGACTGAACCTCGTTCCTCAGAAGCAACAGAGGTCCTTTCGCCCTCAATTGAAGAGACCATTTACTCAGTCCTGTTCTGTCTGTGTGCATGTAGTAACCCCCTCTGTGAGTTATGTTAGGATTAGAACAAAAACAGCGGTGGCAGGTGTGCAGCGGGTGGAAAAAACCCTGCTCAGAGGGAGGCAGAGCTGTATGTGCGCATGTACCTTAGAGGAAACCTTGGTCCCTGGTAACCTGTCATCTCCATCTCCTTGACTTTTAAAGTTGTTTTCCTTGTGGTCCTTACCTGTGCCATAATGGCAGGAGAACTTACTTCCTCATGCTGTGACATGCTTTCCCTCGTTTTTACAAGGACAAAGTGATCCTTAGATCAGGCATCACTTTTCTGCCTCAGATCTACTTGCCTTTCTACAGGAAACAGGACATTGTACTCCTTGCCTTCTATACCTCCCCTTTCATGTCTGAAAGGTAGCTCTCCATCCTTTGAACATCGGGTAGGCTTTAGCCTTCTATATGGATCATAACAGATGCTTCCCAGCTCTTTGTAACATATGCCAGCTCTTGCAAATGCACGTCCATCTCCTAGCACTTCTCCAAGTAGGGTAGTGACAGCTATTTTGCTTGCATATCCCCTTGCAACTACCTCTCCCCTACAAAGGATCTAAAGTCACTCAGCGAGTGTTGTAGTCTCCTCTACAGCCTGGCTATCAGGAGACTTCAGAGCTGCTACCTGGTTACAACCCTGACTTCAGGCACTACGGACTCAATGGCAAACGCAAGACTTCGCATGGGCCCTTATTTTGCTAACTCATCTCCACTGGCACTGCTTGTTTATCAGCATGCTAATAACCCATATGTGAAATGCATAGAGACCATGATGATGATGATGATGATGGATAAGTTGCCTGCCTCTAACTGGTTCTTTGAGTAGTCATCAGTACTGTCACATTTCCCAGTTCTCCCCTCTCGAATCACTGGAAGTTCCCCAGTATCTAGCTATTATTTTGACAGACTTGTGGAACTGGGGATAGGTGGGAGCCCTGGCTATTTCATGCTGGTATACAGCTGGGCAGGGCTCTCACTGAAACTTGCACATTTCCGAGGTCACTGTGTGTTCATAGGACAAAACCTATCAAAATGGTTTGGCACTGAGATGTAAGAAGCACATAATATTGTGGCTGCATTTTACTCATATCAGCAATAGAAGCTAATAATGCAAGCAGTATTTCTGATTAATTCATCTTGCATATTTTCAGAATATTTGGCTGTGTTAGCCACTAAAGCCAAATATTTTCCATAAGGATAATGATTACAGAGATATGGTCCTTTATGTTGTAACCTATTTTACTCTAGATAAAACAAAAGGCATATCTTTTATTTGCTGCTTTTCACCTCACTATGGAGCGATGTAGAGGATAGCACATATTAAATGCTTGTGAAGCTTTCTTGGATATGTTTTAGACCTGCAAGCTTTTGTTCATGCCTTCTTCTCATTGGGAAAGAGTGAAAACACAGAAAGTCTGCCATTCTTAGAAGTCCCAACAAGAAATATATGTGTTACATACTCCTCATTAAGGCATGTTAGTCATGCAAAAATGTCTGCATCTTAATGAGGTGGCTACCTGTGCTGTTAATTTCTTTTGAACATATACATTATATATATTCTTGAAGGCTTTCACGGCTGGAATCTGATAGCTCTTGTGAGTTTTTCAGGCTGTTTGGCTATGTTCTGTAAGTTTTTCTTCTAGACATTTTGCTAGACTCTGTCGCCGGCATCTTCAGAGGGCAAGGAGCTCAAGGAACTAAGAGTTCTCTCTGTGCTCCTTTTTGGTTTCCCCCTTCAAAAATGGAAAAATTGAAAAAATAAAAATAAAAAATGATTATAGAATGTTTTATTTTAACATGATGAACAAAATATTTTAAGACAGGATGTTCAAATATTTTCCAAATCGTTTCTAAAAATTCATTCATTCTAATTTAGTCCCACTCTCTTCTATACACTTTCCCCCTTTTTACGAGAATGAGGTTTTTATTTTATTTTTATTTAATACTGTGGAGAGGAAATATGAATAATTGTTAATTCTGTTTTTTTTAAACATTGTTTTGTAGAGCTTTCTATTGTTCCACATAAACTAATAAACAGTTCAGAAGATTGTTACTCCATTTGTTACAATTGCAAATAAATATTATTTAAAAAGTAAATTCTGTTTGTAATAATTGTTTGAATACACTATATTTTAATATGCTAGGTGTGATAATTTTATGCAAGTCAAATTGTCCATAGTTATATTTTATGTTCCTAAAGTAACAGAATGACTTTCAAGCTGTAAAAGGGGAGTGGAGTGCTAATTATCAATTTTTTTCAATTTTTCTGAAAATTTCCATTCCCCCACCCCCTCCAAAAAAAAGAGAAAAAAACCCCCACTTTTTTCCGAGCTTCAAAATTCCCAGAAAATTTACATCTCTACTTGACATTGACAGATCCTTTCATCTGAAACCAATCTGATTTTTGCATCAACAGCAAGTAAACAACATGTATTATAACTAAGGAAGGGGAATCAACATGGAACAAAACAGCCAACAGTCCTTTTCCTCCACCTCCCAAAGTCAACTGCACTGAAAGATTAGAGTCTACAGTTCTCTTCAGTGGTAGGCACTAGGTATCTCCAAAGCACAAGGCCCACAGAGGTGATGCCCTATATGCCTATAATAAGGGCAAGGGACATGGCATATCTACACCCCTGTTGCTGTGTGCTGGGAGTCTTCTGGATGTTGTTTCTCCCAGAAGTGACATAGATGAGTTTTCTGGCATTGTTACCTCCAGCACTGCAGGTGAGTTGGCGTTGCCGCTCCTTCACTGACTCGGAGTGATGTTTGGAGACTGGGCCTTGGGTGTCTCTTGCCCAGATAATGCAGATGAGGAGGAGGAGGACAAGGGTATTGATGATTGTGTGTTTCACCTTTAGGGTCCCTCAATCCAACCAGATTCCCATTATAGGGATCTTCCTTATCATATAATCCCATCTTCAGGGAGGGGGGCTGTAGTTGCTCCTGTTGACCTCTTTGGCCTTGAAGGTGTTCCCTGCTCCTCTTGCACATTTCCCCAGGTTTCCTTCTTCCTCCACTGTCATGCCTGGTGCCTCCCCTCTCATTCCTATCTCCGGCTTCACCTCCACCTTTTCTAGTATATGTTTTATATCGTACAACCCCCAAATTCCTTTGCCCCCTTATCATTCCAGGTGCACTCTCCAAGGTTTTGGTAGGAAAGGTCTCAGGGTTGTGCTGCCCTGTGGAATGTGTGAAAACACAGGAACATCCTTCATTATCTCCCTCGGGAAAGCCTCAATTTGATTGAGGGTCTGCTTTGCAACGCCTCTCCAGGAAGGCAGGCACAGCAAATCAGAAGCAAAGCACTGTTCTGTTTATATACCGCACCATAGTGCTTTAAAGCATCTCTGGGCGGTTTACAATTTAATTGTGCAAGCTACACATTCCCCCTCTCCCAGCGAGCTGGGTTCTTCTTCTTCTTCTTCTTCTTCTTCTTCTTCTTCTTCTTCTTCTTCTTCTTCTTCTTCTTCTTCTTCTTCTTCTTCTTCTTCTTCTTCTTCTTCTTCTTCTTCTTCTTATTATTATTATTATTATTATTATTATTATTATTATTCTTATTCTTATTATTATTATTATTATTATTATTATATTTTATTTATTCATTTCATTTCTATACCGCCCATCTTCCAGCACGAACTCTGGGTGGTTTACAAGTTAAAAACAACAATATAAGCCAAAAAAAAAGGGGGAAACCATCAGGGGACGGGAGAAAAAAACCAAACAGATTTTACCAGCCTCTGAAGGATAGAAGGCTGATTCAGCCATTTATTTATTTATTTATTTATTTGATTTTTATACTGCCCATCTAGCCCTAGGGCAACTCTGGGCAGTTTACAACATAGAATAGCATAACAAAATAACAAAGTAGCACATTTAACAAACCAAAAAACAAACATAATATAAGCAAAATGTACGTAAATCAACAACAATAAACTAAAGCTAAAGTGAAAGTAAAAATAGCCAGGAGATTGCTAAACAAAACAAGAAAGAAAGAAAAAGATAAACGTTAAAAATAGTGTTTTACTAGATGTTTGGGAAGAAAAGCTCTGCTGAATGAGAAAACAAAAAGTCTACTGCACCCAACTTTTCTAGCTGACAGAATGCTTTGGTTCCCTAGATATCTATCTATCTCTATCTCTATCTATCTATCCATATTCATCTATCTATTTATTGTTTTTTTCAGCGTCTGCAGAGGGGTAGGTTGGGGGTGGAACTAGTTCTCATGTATGCCCTCAAATGGTAGGCTCCTGGTTTCAAACAGATGTTTCTGCGCTTAGTGGCTCCTTCTGTCTTCCTGGGAGGGAGAAAATAAAAACCCAAGATGCTGTTGCGTGTGATTTGCTGTTTGTTTGCCTGTGGGTAGCAGTGGGTCTCTGGGAGACTACAGTAGCCTTCCTCTGCTTCTCTTCTGTTTGTGGCGAAGGCTTTGAGGCTGGACCCTTTCGCCAAGACCTCCTCCAGTCTCAGTGAGGTGCCTCTGTGTTGAAGGAGGAGGATTAAAATGTGCTCTTTGTGAATATAAGATTATTTTCAGCTATTTTTTAAAGTCAGTGGCTGTTGTTTTCTGAGCCAGCTACATGGGGTTGAATCCTGGGCCGTGAGCAGTTTTGGCTGCAGTTTTAACCACTGCAACAAAGCAGGTTTCTGGGCCCATGGCCAGTGTGAAATGGCCTTCCAGAGATGTCTCCACTGACCTTACACATAGATTTGTTTGTTTGTTTATTTATTTATTTTATACAACCTATATGCTGTCTACTACCCAAAGGTCTCTGGGCGGCTTACAATTAAAATGATCAGTTAAAATATTAAAACGACAATGGATAATTAAAAACAATGAAACATTTAAACACAAAACACTAAAATTGCCTTCAGGACACACAATCTATGTCATGTCAGTTAAAAAAAAAACTCAGAAACAGGAAGTTTTTTACCAGGCGCTGAAATGTCATTAATGTTGCTACCAGGTGGATGTCACTTGGGATGGTGTTACATAACTTGGGGACAGCTGCCGAAAAGACCCGAGACCTACAAGCCATCCCTTTCTCCTTCTTGAGGGATAGCTCTTTCAGGAGGGCTCCCTGGCTAGATCTTAATTTCCAGGTAGGTTCATATGGAAGGAGGCGGTCTTTTAGGTATCTAGGTCCTAAACCATTTAGGGCTTTATGTGTCCAAACAGGCACTTTGAATTGGGCTCGGGCAATAACTGGTAACCAATGCAAATGCCACAGGGCAGAGCAACTGTCCCCCAGCATCACCTTCTGGACATGGTCAGCCAGGAAGAAGTGGAACCACTGCAGAGCGGAGCCTCCAACTCCCAACCTGGCTAGCCTATCCAGAAGGACACCACGGTTGATGGTGTCAAAAGCCGCTGTGAGGTCCAAGAGTATCAACAGGGTTGCACTCCCTGTGTCTGTCTCCTGGCAAAGGTCATCATACAGGGCGACCAAGGCTGTCTCTGTATCAAAACCCAACCTGAAACCCGGCTGAAATGGATCCAGAAGCTCTGTTTCATCCAGCAGTGCCTGGAGTTGCCTGGCTACCATCTGCTCCAGCACATTGCCCAAATAAGGGAGGTTCACTACTGGTCGGCAGTTAACCACCAGCCCTGGGTCCAGATTAGGTTTTTTAAAGGAGTGGTCTAATTACAACCTCTTTCAAGGCGGCAGGGGCCACTCCTCCTCTAAAGAGGCATTTATAGTCTCCTGGACCCTGGTGTGAACCCCCCTGGCAGACCTTTCAATTAGCCAAGAAGGGCAGGGGTCAAGCAGTGTGGTGGTAGAACGGACAGATCCAAGCACCCTGTCCACATCCTCTGTCTCAATAATTGAAACCCATCCAATAATAGTGGACCTAAGCACGGTGCACTGGACACATCCCTTGATTCTGCACCAATAGTGGAGTCCAATTCACTGCGAATCTAAGCAAGTATTCCCTCAAGGTGGACGGCAGACTGATCACAGTGAGCTGACAAGTGGTCCAGGACCTTGTGCCCTTGGTCCACAGGCTAATGGTCCCACACTATTGGTACCATTGCTTTGTACATAATGGTGTCACAGGTTAAAGATGGTCCTTGAATTCCTCTTCATTCATTTGACAGAGTGTGTGGCTGTTCCTTTTTAGTCCATACAGATTCTGAGCCGTGGAAGCAATAGTTTTTTAGGTCCAAGGGTGGCCTTTTTTCTCTCTCATCCTCAGCATTTTATCCTGTGCGTTAATGAATTATATGAAGTAGGTTCAGTAAGTGCTGTAAACCTCAGAAGGGTAAAGTACTGCCCTCCAGATCTTACTGGATTTCAGCTCCTAACATGTTTTTGAATTTGATTTGCTTGCTGTTGTTGATGAGAGATGCAAACTGACTTGTTTACATATGAATGATGGCTGTTTCTGTGCATATTTGTTGGTGTTGTTGAATGGGTTTACACAAGGTTTTCATTCTTTTCACTGCTTGCCCGCAGGTCTTCGAGTCAATGGGGAACTTATTACTGCTTATCCCCAAGTAGTGGTGGTTCGTGTGCCAACACCTTGGGTCCAAAGCGACAGTGACATTACAGTTCTTCGGCATCTGGAGAAGATGGGCTGCCGGCTTATGAACCGTCCCCAAGCCATACTCAATTGTGTCAACAAGTTCTGGACTTTCCAAGAACTGGCTGGCCATGGAGTACCTCTTCCAGACACCTTCTCCTATGGTAAATCATCTGCTTTAAAATAACATCCTGTTCCATAGTAATAGTGCCTTTATAGCTAATGGGATGTTAAACTTCAGAGGTTTAGGGAAACGTTTGTCTTATGAGAATAATAAAAATGGACAAATTAGTTAAACATTCCAAAGAAATGACTATGACTGAAGACTTAACCGCATCTCCCATAATAAGCTCTCCACTCCCAAATTATGGAAATGTAATAATAATTGCAACTGTCACTTCAGCATTATCTGCCAAAACAAAACTTTTGCTTACATATGAAGTCATCTTTTGTGTGGGCAGCCAAGGCACAGGCCTCTTAGTGCAGAAAATGCCATAGGTCCATTCCATTTGTTCCTCCCACACACACTTTTCCAAATCCAGGAAGATGTAAGGTATAGACATACTGTAAATTTTTACAATGTTGGATAAGATGATAATGCAGTGTATGGAGGGCTACAAATAATGACTTTCCAAATGTTTATAAGAAGCTAGACTCAGGTTAAATTTCTCCTTAAGCGGTGGATATGTTTTTGCCAAGAAGAAAAAGATACAGTAGTATCTTGGTTTATGAGCACAATTCGTTCCGGAAACATGCTTGTAAGCCAAAACACTATTAACAGTGCTACCTTAAATTACAAATGCCCCTAGTTGTGAAAAATTTGACATATGATGGGAAATCTATCTGGGGCACAATGCACCCTGGGAATTGAAGTCTTTCCACAAAAACCTTGAGGTACAAAATTTCCTATGGAATGCCTTGAGATATGAAAATTTGGCTGAAGGCTTCCATTCCTAGGGTGCTTTGCACCCCATTCAATTTTGAATTATGAAAATTTCAAGATATGAAGCGTCACAAGGAACGGATTAACTTCGTCATTTGAGGTACCACTGTATATTAAATCAAATTTCCCCATAAGAAATAATGGAAACAGATTATTATTTCCGGGTCCCATAGACCACATACAGTATACACTAAATGCCAACACTTACAAAAGTTGGCTAGACGTCCACGTCTTCACTGTGGTTTGGATATCTGGCTGTGTTATTTGTTTTGCTTGGGACTAACTACTTGATGTTACTCTGTATTTTAATGTGACAATAATAAAGTGCTATTTGTAGCCATATACACACTTGACTAGCTTCCCTATGGCAATAAATGGTTTGAAAAATAAGAAAGGATGTTGAAAATAAATTAAATACAAAGACAAATAAAACCCTAACCTGCACTCCCCTTTGAAAACGTTCCTGGCTGATGCAAAGAACACCTCTATTCCTCTCTCCACCCTTTGCTTTGGAGGCTGCCTGAGATGGAACATTCCAGACAATCGCCCACTGCTCATCCAATTAGCTTTGTCAATCTGAGGGTAGGTGGGAGGAAGAGAGAGAGAGAGAGAGCCACCCTTGGCTCACTTGTGATTATGTGACCTGCTCCAGCGCCTGTATATCAAGACATTGCTTCTTGGTCAAGGCAAAATTTAGGAGAAATGTTTGCTTGTATTGCAAAACACTCCTAAACCAATGTATCTGTCTTAACAAATACTGACAATAAAGCAATTTCTGAATTGGGCTCTATATACCTTTCAAATATATCACTTAATTCTTTAAAAATAGATCTCCAAAACTGTTGTACCTTTTCACATTCCCACCACATACGAAAATATGTACCAACATCCTTAACACATTTCAAACAAATCTTAGAAAAATTAGTTTAGTTTATTCAATTTCACTGGTGTCAAATACCATCTTAAACTTAATTTTTTAAAAAAATTCTTCTATTCTCACTGACATGGATCTAAGTATTCTCATTCTTCATATTTTAGCCCAATACTCCTCTTCTATTTTTTTAAATCTTGCTCCCAGACTACCTTCAATCCTCTTCCCTCATTTTCATTTTCCTCTAAATTCAGAAGTATCTTATATATTTTACTCAGACTGCCTTTCACTACATATTCCTTTTGAATATCTTCATACAACACTAAGAACTGCTCATATTTTGTATATTCTCTACATTTATTAAATTTCTTAATCTAATCAGTCTATTTTTCTAATTGTACATAATTAAACTATGAAATATCCCTACATTACAAAACTTATTTCATTTGTTCCTTCAGTCTCATTTTATCCATCCAGTCCTTCAACCTAACCACTTGTTTTCCCCTAAATAATTTTATAAAAACTTTAACATTTGCAGGGAAGTCTTCTATTTCAGACACTAATTTTAGTGGTGAATCTAGGGGGACACAATCTTTTTATATATATACCATACCATAGATCTAAGAAAGGGATTATTAATCCTACTTATTTTTGATTTTTAATAGTGCCAAAGAAATATTTTTCAATATTATCTTTTATCTCAGATGATTCAAATTCTCACCATATTAACTTTCTTGGATTATATATAATTTCCCCGATAAAACTTAAGTGATTTGACAAATAATAATTTTTAACATTTAGTAAATCTATACCTCCTCTGTTTTGAGCTCTATACCACTATTTTTATTTATTCTTGTTTTTTAAACTTCATTATAATAACTATTAATCAAACCTTGCAAAAAAAATCATCTAATGTTAACTGTATCAGCAGCATCATAAACAAGAAATTAATCTTTATCAAAATTTTCATTTTTATCAGTTGAATCCTTCCAAACCAAGATAATTTCAAACAGCACAAAGCCTTCCTTCCTTCTGAGACTGCCAGGGTGCTGGCCCAGCTGGCCTTCAGAGCTGCCACACAACCTCAACCAAACTACACTATTAAACTACACTCACACGAACTACACTATTCAAAGACTGCTGGCTATGATGTCCTCCATCACAGCTGTCACACCTTGGACTTGCCTAAACCTCAGGGCCTTCAGTTGTCTACCTCAGCACAATTTCTCCAGACTATCTCCTCCATCAGCAGTACAACACATGATAGCAGTTGCCTGTTCCAAGCATATTTCCTTCAGATTGGCACCATCCTCTGTAACTCTAACTGCAGATGCTTCTTGAAAGTATGAGCAGCACATTGCGTCCAGGTTGGCCGATTGCCCCCAAAAGCAAAACTCCACATCAGTGCCCTGGGGCTCTTGGCCATCTTCTAGGCCCTTTGAGCAGATTCTTCAGGAAAAATATAGCAACTGACAGCCCCCAACATCAAGCAGGGTGGCATGCATTCGCATCTTCTACCCTGCCTCACGGGATGTTGTGCAGCAGACACAGTGTCCATCCCTATGGCTGTACTCTTTGCAGCCCCAGCAATACTCTCACAAATATGCTCAGCAGAAACAGCACATGTGTTGTCATCACACAACTGTTAACTCAAATCAACACACCATCAGTGCAGGCATAGAACATTGTCAGGGATATGTTTGCTGCTGCTCTGAACACCCAAGAGGCCAGGATTCTGTAGCAGAGCAGATGTAGGTGCTGATGTTCTAAAACATCATGGACACCAGGTTTGCAGAGCAGGTTCCCACCATTCCCACTCATTTTAAAGATTTGCAAAATCCAAAAGCAGAAAGCACCGAAGCCATATTCCTAACACCTTGATGGCTAAGGCAGCATGGTTTGCTATTCTGACTCTCCCAAGTGCCAGTTCATCCACCTCCAAGATAGGCTGAACCTTCTCCAACAGGCCAGTGCAAAGATTCATCAACCAGACCGACCCTTCCTACATCTAATAACATAGTGGGATAGAAAATATGACTACCTGAAGAGATTAACCAAGTTCTCCAAGCTGCCAGAAAGGCCAACACCTGGTAGGTGTATGGATCTGAGTAGCAGGCTTTTCATATAGCATGGCTTGTCTGCAAGCACTTGTTACATTAGCAGTGTCCTGTGGTATCTACTTACCTCAAGGTTTACCTTTCTGCTATCTCTATATTTCAAATCAGCCATTGTCCAATGCACCCCTTTTTGCTAATGCGATCATTAAATATTTCCAGAAAGAGCTCAAAAATCTAGTATCTCCAGCACCATCATGGTCCCTTCCAATCATTCTTTCGAGGCTCACGTGGCACCCATTTGAACCTTTAGCTTCCTGTGAATTCCATTTACTTACCTGAAAAACAACATTCTGTGTAGCCGCCTGGAGGTCATTGGAACTATGTCCTACCATATGACCTGTTTTACCCTAAATTTCATGTAGACAGTCGTCTGTCCAGAATATACTTTTCTCCAAAAAGTTATTTCATTACTCAGTTTAAACCACAGTGTTATTCCACTGGCTTTATCTCACCCTTAGAGCAAGCATTTCACATACTGGATGTCAGGCAGGCAGTGGCATTTTATCTTTCATTTATGGAGCAATTCCACAAATCGTCACACTCACCTATTCTCAGCCATCTATGTTCATCATACATTACAGACTGAATGAATGCCAGAACCCAAAACAAGACCAGATTTGGGAGTGCTATGTTGTCTGCTGTGTTTCAGTTATTGATACTCCCACCTCCAGAAAGCCAGCTTTCATTGTCTTGTTAATGTGATCTACAGAGACCACAAAAGTGAACAGCAGACGATTAACCTTTAACTGGGGTTCTTCAAGTGCTCATCTGTGGTGTCACCCTCCCGCTGTCTGTGTATCATTTTACAGCAGATGGAAATGAGGAGTTTGTGTTGAGTGCATTCATATGGGCTCAGAAGAGCATGGGAGGAGGGCTACACCAAGAAAAACTTGAGAGTCTTTTTGAACAGACTGCACAGGTGCAATTAACTCCTCAGTGTGACTACATAGATGGCCACTCAAAGAACCACTATTACAGGTAGGTAACCTGCCAATACAGTGGGAAGGAGGCATCCCATTGGGAAGACTGAAGACAATTTACTGTACACACATCTCTAAATTGGTTTCTTGCAATTTGTGTAATGACCTCTGTAAAAAATAAATATAGAATTTTCTCAAAAACAATTTTGTAGGCTACAAAACTTTCTAATCGTGACTAGGAAGATGCTCTGCATCTCAAATACCTCTTTCCAGTATTTTGATACAAGAAACAAATTAGAGAGACAATATTAAAAGGCCTTAAAAAGTTTATTCACTCTCTAGAAAACCAAAGCAAAATGTTCTGCTTATATACCACCCCAGAGTGCTTAAAGCATTCTCTGTGCAGTTTACAATTTAATTATGTAGGCTACACATCCCCCCGCCCCCAGAAAGCTGGGTACTCATTTGCCAACTTCAGAAGGATGGAAGGCTGAATGAACCTTGAGCCTTGAGTTACAACCTAGAATTGAGCCCCAGGTCGTGAGCACAGTTGTAGCTGCAGTTCAGCAGGGAACCTCGGTGAGCCCAGGCCACTTGCAACATGGTATTGGGGCGCCTGCCCAGCCAACACCAGCTTTTCCCCTGGGCCTCCGGGCACCCTGTGGGAGATAGACTTGGATCACAAAAACCCACTTCCAAGAATGCGGGAAAAGGCTTTTCCACCCACCGACAAGGAGGTGGGTGGCAGGGAGACGAAGCCACTGTGTGAAAGACGTGTCGCGCACCCAAAAGCAGAAGGCACCTTCGGCTTTCGGGAGTGCGGAGCATCTTTCCCCTAGCGGCTTCGGCTCTGTGTCACCCACGTCCTTTTCAGGCACCTGAAAGCCAAAGGCACCACAGCAGTGGGAGGCTTGTCCCCACTGCCATGCCTGCAGCTTTCAGGCACATGAAAACGAGGTGGGTGCCACAGAGCTGAAGGCACTACAGCAGAGAGCCCAAAACGTGGTTTCCCATAGGAATACATTGAAAACCAGTTAATCCATTCCCTTTTTTGACTTATTTTCTGAGCTCCAGGATGGATTAATTCAGTACATTCTTATGGGAAACTGCGCTTTGTGATATGATTTTTTGCAGTACAAAAATTATCATAGAATGGATTAATTTTGTATTCCAAGGCACCACTGTATATGTTTTAAGAGATCACATGCTTTACCTCATCTCTGGTGACGTTTATATGGAGCATATCATTAAAAAGGCTTGTTTTTTTTTTAAAAAAAAAGTCTAATATGATGAGTTTTTTTTATTTAGCCAGTTTTTCAGTCACTGATCAGTAATGGGACTTTTGGAGTGGCTTATAAATAAATGAAATAAAATATGAACAGATAAATAAAATGAGAGAGTCTGCTGCATAAAGTAGTAAAATCAAGTAAGCCAGAAAGCAGCAATAAAACCAGCTTTAAAATATGCTGAAATACTTGGGAAACAGCTTTTGCTAAAGACATAGAAATACCTGGGGGCCAATGGTGATGAGTGGACAGAGTAATGAAATAGGGCTCAGGAGACCTGGAGTTGATTCCCTGCCTCGGCTGTGAAAACTCCGTGTTGTGTGGAACTGGTAAAACCACTCATTCCAACTTGAGGGCACATAACAACATAGAAAAATCTAGATGAGTTTTTTTTTTGGGGGGGGTAGGGGAAGGGTTAGACAGGAAACATTCCATACACGTGGCACTGTGTAAGAATGCCTTCATTCTGGTCACAATGCACCTACCTAACCTCTGGTGACAAGAGGTCAGCAGGGAAAACCACAGTTGAAGAGCGAGTTTGTTTGGGAGAGGAATATGCAGTGTAATTGTTTTTCAAATGATGACTGCAAGCCATTTGTGGTTTTATAACTCATGACCAACACTTAGAGCAGACATGTCCAAAACATCTGGAGGGCCGAAGTTTGGACATGCCTGACTTAGAGGTATGCCTTGAAATGGACTGGTACCAGTTTAAGTATTTGCATGTTAGTGAGATTTGTTCTCTTGAAAGAGTTCTAGTTAACAACAATGGATCTGTTTGCCAGTGAATATATTGCAGATCTAACACGGGTAGGGGTGTACATTGTTCTCACTTTTAAAATATCCATTTCCTTCATCAATTTATTATTTACTTTCTTGCTCTACATCCCACCTTTCTCCCACTTAAGGAATTCAAGAAGCTGTATAACATTATTTTAAAAATGACTGGTTAAACAAATTAAAACAGACTTAAATCACATAATTAAAAAATCAACTATGCTCATTGTTCATCTGAACAATCTAGAAGTTGAGTCATGGTAATTGGATTTCTTTTCTTGTGAGATTGCTCTCACAAGAAAAGAAGTCCAGTTGCCATGACTCAAGTTCTGGATAACCTCACTTGGATGACTGAGAAGCTTCCTAGACATCTTCATCTAAACAGGTGTGCTTGGATGCACAAAAACTTATGAAAAATAAAAAGTAATTTGTCTTATAATTATATGTGATGTGATTTCTGGTTTCTCCTATAATAAAGAAAATAGGTTGCACACCCACTAAAAACTCCAATCTTGTTAGGCATTTACAAATCCAGTGCCAGATTACTGAGGAAGATTTTACCTGCTAGCAGAAGGATAGTAAGAAAGGAAGCCATCTAGCCTTCTTATGGGAAGGAATTCCATAGACTGGGAGAAGCCATTGAAAATGCCCTTTCTCAAGGCCTCACCAAATATGCCTGTTATTGGCAGCAGGATCAAAAGAAATCCCTCCTCTGAAGATTTTGTAAACAGAGGGGATTATATGGGAATGTAAGGTCTTTCAAATAGCATGGAACAAAGCTGTTTTATATGTCATAAACAATACAATACTTTCAAATTGGGTCTGTAAACAGATTGGAAGCTTGTGACATAGTTGTAACAAGGGAGTGATGTGAGCCCTAGAACATGCTCCAGTCACTATGGCTGCATTATTTTGAACTAGCTGAAGCTTCCAAATCATCTTCAAAGGCATCCCCATGACATTAAGACGTGTCGGTATAACCAAGTCAGACATTTCCAGAAAAGGGTATTGCTAAGAATAAACTGAGTTTAACTGTGCAAACATTGTCCCAGCCACCACTGAAACCTGGACATCCAGTCTTGAGGATAAATCCGGGAGTATACCCAAGCTGCAAATCTATTTCTCAGAGGAGTGTAATTGCATTTAATATGGGTTGCAGTCCTGTTTCCTGCAATGCCTTAAAACTGACAAGAGCTCCTCTGCCTTGCTAGGATTAAGTTTAAGTTCATTTGCCTTCATATAGTCTACTACAGATAACAGGCACTAGTTTAGAGCCAGGACTTGTCACCACACCTCTTACTCACCCTGCCAAACCATTTGGGTAAAGTATATTGTGGAAGAGGCAAGGATGTGGAACCCTGTTGATAATCTTTGACCTCTCAATGGCCACTGATACATAGCATCTCTCTGGATTGACTGTGCAGGTTGGCTATCTAGAAACCTTTGCTGGAATAGAACATGATATAGTAGGATTGTAAATGCATTACAGTGTTTCTGTAGGAGCTGCACCAACTACCTGTGTTCTTCTGAGCTGCATAGAAGGTGCTAGTACTCATTTTTAGAGCCCTAACCAGGTTACTACTCAGATATCTGAAAGAACATCTGTATCAGCCCGCCTGTTACTTAAGATCTTCAAATAGTTTTTGATCAGGTAGCTTTACTGGTAGACAGTGGGAATGCTGTCAATGTTATATATCTTGACTCCAGTAAAGCCTTTGACAAAGAACCCAGCTTTTCTAATACTTGAAAAACACATTTTAAGAGGAAATGTATCTAAAATATATTCAGAACACATGGATGTAATGGGGTCTTGAGTGCAAATGAGCAAACTGAATTTAGAATTCTCATGTCTTATACATTCTATTGACGTTTGTAACATGCTCCTGTCGTTAATGCCTAAAAGATGTCCTCTGATGCCAGTTCAGTTGAACAGAAATAATAATTATTTTCTCCTTCCTTCCTTCCTTTTACCAGGGGGTCATGAAAATTTTGCCAAAATGATTGATGAAGCAGAAGTGTTGGAGTTTCCCATGGTTGTGAAGAACACACGTGGTCATAGAGGTGAGCATAAGAATTTTTGCATGATTGTTACAGATCTCTGAATAAGGATTGTGCTTTATTGAAAAAATTACAAAACGATGTTTTGGTGTTCTGTGTTGAATCATAATAATATTAGAGTTGTCATCTTTATTCTTCCAAGTGTTATGAAACAGGCCAGAATTATTTATATGGATTGCTTGTCATTTTATTTTTATTTTTGGGCCATTACTATAGTAGCTGGTCACAGAATAGTTAATTATTTGTACCTGTTTTCCTTTTCCCCTTCAGAATGTTCAAGTGGTATGGCTTGTACTATTAATGTCTTCATACCCACCTTCCAAAAAGCAAACTTGCCATCATATGTGCCTTCTTCTTGTTCCACACATCGAGTGGTTAGGAGAGATAAGCCCATGATAAACAGTTCTGTTCAATAAGAACCAGTAGTTGTACATAAAACACAGAAGCAATCTGAACCAGAGAAAAGATGAGCCCATGAACATTTACATTGTCCATGAGCAGTAAATTACTGACAACACCAAAAAGATGGATAGCAAACTGTATTTTCACAAAAAATAAAATCTGTATTTGTTTTACTTAAATATAAATCCATATCTACCGTATTTACTCGAGTATAAGCCAACCAGAGTATAAACTGAGCACCTAATTTTACCCCCAAAAAACTTTGCTCTAAAGGGGCTAGAATAGTAATTGGCAACATGTGCTGGGAGTTTGGAGGCAATTAGGGAGTTAATACAATAGAGCAGTGGTGTCCAAACGTTGGCCCTCCAGATGTTGTGGACCACAACTCCCGCAGTCCCTTGTCACTGACAATACAGGCTTGGAATTCTGGGAGTTGTGGTCCAAAACATCAGGAGGGCCGAAGTTTGGACAGCCCTGCAATAGAGTAAACTCCCTGATTGCTCCACAGTCCCTGCACAGCTGCCAATACTACCCCCAGCCCCTTTAGAAGCCCTTACCCCTAAGTATTTCCAGATTTCAGGGGGTTCCCTAAAATCACTTCAGGAAGGTACCCCTACTACTTTGGAGTCCCAAGGTAAGTACATTTTGATTGCATATTTTAAAAATAATTTAGAGTTTATATTTTTAAAAAACATGCACTCAAAAATTACTTACTTTGGGGGCACCAAAGTAGCATGGGTACCTTCAGAAAGTGATTTTAGGGAATCCCCTCAAAATGTGGAAATATTTGGGTAAGGGGGCTGAGTTATGAAGCACCAAAGGGGGTGCCCCTAGGTGAAAAAACTTCTAAATGGAATCATAAGGGAAGCAGCAGCAGCCTTATCTCCCGCCTAATCAGCTTTGGAGTAGAAGGATGTTGTTTGTTTGTTTGTTTTCCTTACCCGAGGCAGTTTACAAAATGGTCAGTCATAAAATACAATTAAAATACAATTAAAAAGTAATATAAAACACATTTAAAACAACCATTAGCAAGACCTATTTGATGGCAAACACTTCACCCATAAAGAATTTTAAAAATGAAATATCCCCACATTCTGGGGAGTGAAATAAAAACCATAATAAAATCAGCCCCCTCCCAGATGGCTGGTGGAAAGGGGCAAGGGAGAATCCCTCCCCAGTCGTCTTTAATTTAAAAAGAACTTTTAAATCCCCTGTAGCCTCCCATACTGTCCCAAATTTTGATGCTCACAACCGTATATTAATCTCATTGCATTGACCCAGAGCTGTAAAAAAGGCCTAGCATTTGTTGATCAAATACAGCAATGATGCAATGCAATAAAAAGTCTGTTTGAATTTTTTTATTATGAAAAAGAAAATGTAGGCATAGACTTGCTGTATTCAAATTCCTTTGTCAAATAAGTGCAAAGCTGCAGGAGCCCTGCTAGAGCCAGTCTGGTCAGTAACGCTCGTCTTCCATCCAGGAATTTCTTGGATGGGCCATACTTGGCAGAATTTTCCTTCCAATAGCTACCAGGATAAATGAAATCTCCCATCACTACTATACCGTGTCTCTTTGAAATAATTGCAGTTTAGTTTTCAAACATTTCATCCTCAGTTCTGTTCTTTATTGGGCGGTCAGCAAAAAATTCCAACTACTATGTTCTTTTTGTTTTTCACCCCAACTGCATTGACCCAGATGCTCTCAATGGGACAGCCAATCTCCACCTCCTGAATTTCTGTGAATGAATGTGTCATTTATTTACTGCAGACATCTACTGCAACTCAACCTCCTTTTCTATTCTTTTTGTTCTTGAACAATTTAGTTTCTGTATACCAGTCATGGAAGTCATTCTACCAAGTTTCAGTTACTCCTATCGTCATATTTACCCTCCTGAATTTAGAGTTCCAGTTCTTGTTTTTTCCAATACTTTTGGCATGTGTATATAACCAAATAAGATGTATTATGTGTAGCAAAACAAGGTAGGAATGATGCAGTACAGATTATAAATTCGTAATCTCAAAAACTAAAATAGTCAAAAGAGTTAACACTTTTTATATTTTGGTTCTGTCATCAGCCCCCATGAGGACTGCAAAAAAGACTGACTTGAAAAAAAGCAATTGTAAAAAATAGAAAGAAATAGAAAGAATATGTAAGAGGAGTGATGTGTACTTGGAGATCAAGGTCAAGATATTACTATCTGTGACTATGAAAAACAGTAAAACAGTTTATAGGAAAATTCAGTTCATTTGAATTGTGTAAGAGGAAAGTTTTATGAATACTATAGATGGACTTCTCCAAAGACAAGTACCGTGTTTTTGCATATATAATACTATATTTTTGTCTAAAATTGTTAGACTAAAAATTGAGGGTTGTTTTATATACAGAAGTAAGCCAACAAGAGAACTGTGTGGTTGCGAAACTGTCCATACTTTGTCTCTGCAAACAGTTGGGGGCTGAGGATGCTGGAAGATGTAGTTCACCCAAGGAGCTTCCACTGCTGCCAACCCAGGTGGATCTGACCCTCCCTCCCCGCATCTTGCCTTGCCTTTGGCCCCTGCAGTGGGCCCGGCAGTGACCTCCGGTCCTTGTGGGGGCCCCACACACATGGCCTCCGGCTGCCAGCAGTGGCTGGGGTGGTGGGGGCAAAAGCGGTGACACCACGCATTGCCACCAACCATCCCCTTGCACCACCGCAGACACTGGCAGTCCCCTTGCCCCTCACCAGCCACAGATAACTGAATCTGCATATGGCGAATCAGTGGATATGGGGGCCCTACTGTGTAATGTTGAACAGTTGTCCACTCATCTACATCCAACAGAATTAAACAATTCCTTTGTACTATTGCAATGGAACCAATTGCCTCAAGAGGTGATGAGTGCTTCAACACTGGATGAATTCAAGAGAAATTTGGAGAACCACCAGAACCTGACAGATATCCTTTGATTTGTATTCCTGCATGGAGCTAGGGGTTGGACTTGATGGCCTTATAGGCCCCTTCCAACTTCCCTATTCTATGTTTCTGTGATGTCACTGAATCACCTGTAGTTTCACTGTCACACTGTAGAATCAAATTGATGACTCCCTCTCCTTGTACTACTTCAGTCAATTTCAGATGGAGTTAATTTGTTTCAAAACTATTTGAAAAATATGTAGCAATTGCAGCTCCAATGTGTGCAGGATAAAAACAGCTGAAGCCACTGAGTTTCCTTGCTTTTACCCTCCAGCAGTGCTCACCCCAGTTTAATTGGCTAATACCACAGGAGCCAGCAATCCCAAATAATTCAACTCTACAAGCCAAAACCAGACCTGCAGAGTAGAAACACTAAGGTGCTCCCTTAGTCTAGGAAGCCAAGAGTGAATTTAGGACCAACTCTCTAGCCCACATTCCCAGTAAATACCAGGTATGGAGAAGATTTTATTTTATTAAAAGAATATCAAAAAAAAAAACCCCAGTTTAATGAGAAAGAATGCCTTTACAGAGTAAAAAATAAATCAGATTTTATTAATAGTCTTAGTATAGTTTGAGAACAACCACAATGGCATACTAGGGGATAAAGATAGAATAAAAATTAATTAAATAAAATACAAATAAGGTATCTCTAGTTCAAGCTAATACTTAATATTGGCACCTTACAGTAGCAATAGGCAGACTTTTAAACATGTGCATGTTATGAAGATAAGGATAGACCAGAGGTCCCAAACTTTTTCACCCCATAGACCACTTGCCATTTTTTCCTCTACCCCCTGCCTGCCTAAGGTTGAATTTTCCTAAACTTATTAACTTCAAATGTGTTTTTGACAGCTGACACAGTTCTACTCACTTTGATACGAGCTTTTGTAGCATGGACAGTTGTAAAAAAAGAAAAAGATGTACAATTTTTATTAATGCCTTTACTGAAATGACACAAAATGCAAGTAAATATTTGGATTTAGAATGAAACAAATAAGAACCTAGTAAAATTCTTACATAAAATTAATACACAAATAATGCTGTTAATGGGAGGGATGAGCCTGATGCTCTGATAGCAATTGTTCAATATTTGGCTTCAAATTAGTGAAATATAGTCTTAAATCTCCATGTTCAGTGATTTGCAATTGATTTCTTTTTTCGTAAGAAGATTGGCAACTATGCTAAACCCCCTTTCCACAAGGTATGAAGATGGAAAAGCTATCAAAAACTTTCTTGCAATCAAAAACTTTCTGAAGCCAGAACTGCTGATACCCCATTCTGAACTGCACCTTAAGTTCTTCCTTAGTGCTTCTTCCAATCAGTTCTTCTTGTAATGTGACATCCGATTCTTCAATGTCACCATATGGATTGATAATCCACTGTGGCATTTCAATAGTCAAAATATCCTCAAACCTTGTTTTAAAGTCTGTGTGAAGACACGTAAGTGTTAAACGTAGACCAAAACATCATCATCCTTGACGTTTTGTCAATTACAAGTTGGGGAACTGGGAAAATTCATGCCTTCCAATGCTTTGCTTCATTAGATTAATTCTGGCAAGAAAAGCTGCAATGATGGCTTTTGTTTTTATTAAATTCAGACTGTCACCTTGTAACTGCAAGTTAACATCATTAAATTTAGTAAGCAAATCTGTTAAATAAGCAATGTCTGGTTTCCATTTGATTAAATTTTCTTTCAAAATGGGATCTTTAGCATCCAAAAACTCTAAAACCGTCTCAGAAAGTGAAAAAAATCTTGTCACTGGCCTTTCGAGAGCCGGTGTACTTCTATGTGAAGGAGTAATCGATGAAAGTCCTCATCATTTTCTTCACACAGCTGTGTAAATAACCCAGAATTCAACACATTGATATGGATCTTGTTTACTGTGTTTACGACAAATTGAAGAGATTGATGCAATCTGGCACTCAGATTTTTAGCTATTAAATGTTGTCGGTGAATGATGCAGTGAATTGCACACACCCCTGGTACATTTTTGTTTTAAATGGCTTGCTTATAAAACCACAATAGTGCCCAAACATAGCTGGTAATCCATCTGCTGCTATTATATTTGATAAAGGAATTTCTTTTTCCATGAAATAATCTTTCAGAACATTGAATATTGACTTGCCTTTAGTGTCTGTTGTCAAAGTTCTCGCAAAGAGCAGCTCTTCATGTATTTCTTAGTCCATAAAAAAATGTATGCGAATAGTGCTTCATTACCAGATAAAGTTGAGTCATCCAGTTGAATAGAGAAATGGTTCATTTTCATATAATTACACAAGAAGCTTTCAACATTATGACTCATTTCATCAATACATTTTTGAACTGTATTGTTGCTCAAAGGAATTATTTTGAGTATATCATATGCAGGCTTGTGTAGAACAGTTTTTAAAATGTCTTTAATGGCTATCTTCCCCGATTTTGCTATGAGTTGTGAGAGATGCCCGCAAACCATCATAGTCTCTTTTTGATGTTGAAGCAAACATGCTGTCCACCATGGTTCTCATCTGAAGTTTTTCTTTCAGTGTTTTAAAGCATGTCAAATCTTTATCTGTTTTATCAGGGTGACACCTTCTCAGATGATCCTCCAGCTTGGATGATTTCATAGCACATTGTCTAAAACTTTGTTGCACAAAAGGCACATGGGCAGACATTTGTTGGACAGGGATGGAATGAAGCCAAACTTCAAATAATCAACGCTATACTGTCTACATTTCTTTTTAGACTCAGCCATGTTGAGTAGAAGTTATCTGTTGCCAAAAATTAAGCTATTTAAATATAAGACAGAACAATTAAAAATTGATTCCTGCCCAGACAGAATACAAATATTTTAAAAACATTTTTAAATCATTTTTGGTAACATTTGGAAATATTTAAAAAATATTTCGAAAAGTAATGAAATGTCTTACAGAAATATTTCTGGAAAATATTTTGAAATATTGTATGTTGTTTGGGTGGAGTAAATCTCTATTTACATCTTTAGTTAAGTAGATATAGAGAGGAATCATGATAAAGAAAATGTTGCTTTTGTAGTGGTACTGTATAAGTGTTGGTGGTGCGATTTCAAAGGGTGCGGATTGAGATTAAGCAAAGCAAAGCAAAGCAAAGTGTTCTGCTTATATACCGCCCCATACCACTACAAGTGGTCTCTGGGCGGTTTACAATTTTAATTACAGTGTGCAGGCTACACATTGCCCCCCCCCCCAGCAAGCTGGGTACTCATTTTACCGACCTCGGAAGGATGGAAGGCTGAGTGAACCTTGAGCCTGCTACCGGGGATTGAACCCAGGTCGTGAGCACTGGGTCCCTGGTTCAATCCTGGCTGTACCATGTACCAATGACTCTTTTCTATAAAGATTTAATTACATAATACTGATTGCTAAAACAGTGAAGGGAGCCCCATTAGGGAAAACATGTGTACAGTAGTACTGTGGTTAAAGAGCATAATCATTTCCGGCGCCATGCTTGAAACCAAAAAGCTTGCATATCAAAGCAAATTTTCCCATAGGAAATAATGGAAACGCAGATGATTCGTCCCACAGCCCAAAAGTATTTGATTACAATACTGTAATATAATACAAGGTACTAAACAAAATACAAAATACAGTACAGTACAATGTACAAATTACAGTGCAGTACAAAGAACAGTAACCTGCATTTGAAAACTTTTGTGGCAGGTGCAGAGGAGGGGGGAAGCCTCCATGGAGGGGTCTGTTTTAAAAATCGGGTGATGGGTTAGGATTAGGAACACTTTTCCACATGGGGGGGACTCTTAACTGAAAGAACTTAATTGCCTTACCAGTTTCTTGAAATACCACATTTGTTTTACTAGATTTTGTTTGTTTCGAGTCCTGAGAGGAAGGAATTTGGATTGGCTTGTTTCCAGACATACAGTGACTGAAATCCTGTTAGAGTAGCTAAATAGTCAAAAGAATGATGATGAATAAAGGGGAAGATTTTCAGTAATAAGAAACCCTTTCTATTCTCTCTTGTGGCTTTTTCTGACTTGCGAATAATCCATTTCATCACAGCTTTAGGAGGAAAAAGTTGGGGAGGACGTATTTCATTACTGAAAAACCCCAAACTCATCAGTAAAAGTGGTAGCAGTTCTCAGCACTGAAAGACGTCCTCCTCCTGTCCTGCAGTTTCAGTGATGAAAATAATTATTTGCAAGTCAAAAATGCTGCAGGGAAGAACAGGAAGTCCTTTCTTCCCCCTGTTGTTGATATCATCACCCTTCTGCAAGCGTAGTTACTCAAATAGGATTTCAGCCACTGATGTAGAGGTATTTCTGAATACTTATACAAGCCACTAACCTTACCTGCAGGGAGCTTGTTAATTTATAACTTCCATTTTATATTTATAATGACATTTTTCTGAATGTGTTTGAATTTATCAGAACGATATTTACATCATAGGATATATAGCATTTAATAATGCTGCAAAAAAGTATTGAAATAATTGTACCATGGTTCTTGCAAGTGCCAATGTGTTTGAACTGATTTTTTATATTATTCCATTATTATACTAATATTGTAATTAGCAGTTGCCACTTATTTTTCATTAATAAACTAATAGTACGCAGCACCTTGGAATCTCTGTCATCTTTGGACTGTGATTGGTGCAGCCATCTGTTTTATGTGTTTAGAGAACCCCAAAACCTGTTGCAAAACACTCTTGCAACCTAGTACTCCTAGGGATAGCGTGGAATGTACAGGCCAAGATTGAAGGATACTGACAGACCTATACTGAGGGAATTGAGAACTGGAATAAGCCATGGAAATTGTGAGTTTGCTTTAAGGTAATGTTTTTCTGAATTTTGATATTTTTATAGCACTGAATGTGCAAAGTGCTTTGCACATTTCTATTTGTATTTATTCACGTACCCGTGTTACCAGGATGGTCTTTATAGCACTAAGAATGAAGCAGTATAGACATAGTGTCTAAGTCTTTTTTACCTTCTATTCTATCTTGATGCAGGTAAAGCTGTATTTCTGGCAAGAGACAAGCATCATTTGGCAGACTTGAGCCACCTAATTCGTCATGAAGCCCCTTATCTGTTCCAAAAATATGTTCAAGAGTCCCATGGCAAAGATGTGCGTGTCATCGTGGTAGGAGGTCGTGTAGTGGGTACTATGCTACGTTGCTCAACAGATGGTAGAATGCAAAGCAACTGCTCACTTGGTAAGAATGTTATTGTGTACACTCTTAGCTGGATGTAATACCCACAAAAGAGGATTTTAACCCCTAATATTTTTGTGCAAAGAAGTTCAATAAAAAGGTGTCAGACAGAGCAATAAAATTATAATTTTGTAATAGAAGATATGACCTGGTTTGAAAGAAATGGAAATATAGTAATTATTCCATGATAGCTGTCAGTTTAAATTGTTATTTTTAGTCACAGTTAGACAAATAATAATGCAGACAGTGTGTGTGCAGTCATACGACTGATGCAAACATCTGTGTTGCTTGTCTATGGGCAATGGTTGGTAATAGGATAAATAATCATTTTTTACACCTAGAAACATAGGCTTTTAAGAAAACCATATTAAAACCACCCTTGCCCTTTTCTGCTCTTTACCTCTGTCATTCCCTTGTTTGATTTATCTTATATCAAGAACTAACATTGTCTAGATTGGTTTTAGTAATTTAGTCATTTGTCTAATATGTCTACTTCCTTTCATTCAGTCCTTAAATTTGTTTCTCAGATGTGAGAGATGCTGAATGAAATGCCTATAAACTATCATCTTCCTGTAAATTTAAGTTTATTATAATTAGAACTGCATTCAGTGTTATTGAAAAGTGGTAAACACATAAGCGCATAGGACCTGCAAACTAACTCCATATTTACACATTGCAAAATAAACATGTTCAATTGTCAGGAATATTATGGTACAGCGACTTTGCTCACCTGGAGAGCTGGCTAATGGTTTTGCAGTGACTATAGTAAACCATTGTTCAAACCTCTGAGCTAAAAGAATGTTCATTTTCAGAGATACTTGGTGCACATACTTCTTATTTATATCAATATTATCTATTGACCTACATTTATCTGTCATTCACATGTGCCCCATTTTTGGGAGATGGACTCCCCCCAGACATTACCTAGTGGCATGCTTCAGTGCTGCAACTTGATTCATTATTGAGATCATCTTCCTAGCCCCATGATTATTAGATATGCCATAGATCAAGAAGAGTAGTCCTTCTCCTTTTCAATTCCTGAACAGGAAGATAAGTTGCATCCTAAAACATATCTTTTTTGTTTGCCAGGTGGCATAGGAATGATGTGCTCATTGAGTGAACAAGGCAAACAGCTGGCAGTTCAAGTGTCTAATATCTTGGGGATGGATGTGTGTGGCATCGACCTCCTAATGAAGGATGATGGCTCGTTCTACGTCTGTGAGGCCAATGCAAATGTAGGTTTCATTGCCTTTGACAAGGCTTGTAATATAGATGTAGCTGGTATCATCGCGGATTATGCCGCTTCCCTTCTTCCACCCGGTCGCTTGACACGTCGCATGTCCTTGCTCTCTGTGGTGTCCACGGCTAGTGAGACAAGTGAGCCAGAGCTGGGCCCTCCAGCTAGTGCCACTGTCGATAATATGAGTGCCAGCTCCAGCTCTGTCGACAGTGACCCTGAAACCACAGAGAGAGAGTTGCTCACCAAGCTCCCGGAGGGTATATTTAACATGAACCAGCTAATAGCCAATGAGATTAAGCTCCTGGTGGAGTGATGTCACATGTAAATAAATATGACCAACTTTCTTGTACTTTTTTAAAAAAAAACAACAACCAACATGTAGTGCTGTTTATCCAGAACAGCTTATGAAGGTGAGGTGAGGGTTTTAGCTGGGGGATCAAAATCAAACAAGCATGTTCTGTGAATGCTGCTTTTGCTACTTATTACTCTTGCAGAACATATGTTTAGTTGATACTGTTGATTTCCATTCGGTAATGACCTGTTAAAAGACTGCATTTATGCGGAGAGAATGGGAAGTGGCAATTTTTATTTCTATTAGGGATGCCATAGTGAATTTTAAACTCATTGCAGAGCATGTATGTTCATAGGGAAATCTTTGGGTTCATTTATGATTTTGGAATTTGGACATTTAGCTCTCTAAAAACACTTGTGAACTTGTGTATTTTCAACTCTCCCCTCACCTCATTGGAGCTCAGTTCTCTTAGTTATTTTATACCTTTTGGTTTATGTCTCATGGGCATTGAGAAATGCTACAGAAGCCAATTTTTTTTATTCTTACAAGGGTTCTTAATATCAGCATTTCACACCTAACATCAATAGGATGTGTAAACATGCATCCCTAACAAACACCCTTAGCAGCCTCAGAAATTCTGGCCCTTAAGCATTTCAACAGGATACAAGCATTTATTAGTTCAGCATGAACTTTTAAAACAATCCTGAGACTTCTGGCCATTTCAGTATTAACATATGAGTTTGTCACAGTATACTTATAATCAGAACAAACATGACTGTTCTTGGGAGAAAGGTTCTAATGTGGGAATATTAGTAGTAATTTTAAGTCGTGGGATGGGAAGGGATGGAGAAGATATGTATACATTTCTATCTGGTCAATTGATGGCAGAAGTAGCAAGGCTTTGATCTTTTTTATAATTTGTTTGTTTTCCTGAGTAAAAGGCAAAGATAAACAGCACTGTTAACTTCTGGTGTACAAAATAATGTTTAATCCAATGTGAAAAAAATAACACTAGTTTAAAACAAATGTGCATTGACTTGTATTTCTTAATGTTCTTGTCCTTTTTGCAATATATGTGCTATGTTAATGCTTCATTTTTTAAAAAGCTTGTCCAGCGCTTTCTTCTCTATGCCTGAACTTCAGTGGTGGCCAGACTTGAAAATATCCATACTGTTTAACACTACTACTATTTAAGATGAACAGCAACAACTAAACACTTTGCCTATTACCTAGAATACTGTGGGAGGGGGTGTGGAGGAGGGCTGAAGTGGTTGCAAATTTCAAAACTACTTTGGATTAAACTTAATATGTTACTACTGTTATTAGTAACTTTTCAATATAGAAGGCCTAAAGTATCCTAACTTTCCTAAGGGTAAATCCTGAAAAGAAATAACAGGTTTTGGTTTTAGGAAACACTTTTCCAGTAAGGCCCAGCCAGAATGGAAATATAATTTAAGGTCACAAATATATAGATCTCAGGCCCTTATGTATATGTCTGTATTTTGCTTTGTTTTGTCATTGGTTTCGTCTGTCCGTCACTCTTTTTCTCAGAATGCCTGATGATCTCCTCTCCCAACCTTCACCCATCCCTGATACTTCTGGCTGTGCATATGCTTATTAAATTTGATAAAAGAACAAAACAGCAGCTTTGGATCTGTTTTAATGGCCTCATTTTCCTCCTCCTCACCCACTACTCACTCTTATTTTCATTAAGGTATATGCAAGCATTGAAACTTTATATAAAAATATATATACATATACAAACCCTAATACTTAAAAAAATCAACAACACCTCAGAATAAACTGTTTATAAAAACAAAATGTATATGAAAAGTTTTGAGAAGATGAACTGCATATGTATGCAATGGTGCTTTTATCTGGATGCTTCAAAGAAGCATGATCCCTCTTTCCTCTGAGACTCAGTGCTTTATCGCTCTGGCCCATCTTTTCACTTTGCTGTCTTATCTTAACTCAGATCTTAAACACACAATTTGTGGACACTACACAGAGACATCAGGAGGCAATAAACAGAAAAGTGTTAACCTGCTTTCATGAAGGTTTGATAATGCCTGATTGTACAGTTTCCAATGTTATTTTGTTTTTTACAAAATGTTATAATGACTTTTTAGAGCCTTAAATATTATCAGCATACTTACTAAATAAAATAGAAGGTTTGCTTTAGCGGGAGAAGCAAAAATCAGATGCCATGTTTGAAGTATACAACACAAGAGTAGTTTAATGTAAAAAGGCAACATCATGTATGATATTGATTCTTCTGAAAATCCAGTTGAATTTTGATATACTTGCAGCATTGAGTGTCATTCAATAGTATGAGAAAGGCATTAATCATCTGTTAACTGACAGAACTTGAGAAACTTCACAAAAAGCAAAACTGAGATTGGAAAAAAGCTGGTAACATCTTGATAGTTCTCATGGGGCTTTCTTAAGTTTCTATATTGCATAAGCAAAACAGGTTGCGGCAACAACAATTTCCAGATTTTTTAAAATTATTAGGTATAATCTATTATATGAAGTACATGTTTTTGAAAGACACACAAACAGAACACAAACTGTTTCCATTAAACTAATATGTCTCCTTGTCGTTAGAGGGTCTTGAATTCATTGTACATGCATTGGAGAAGACTGGATAAACTATGGGAGAAGGAAAGCCTTACATTTCATTTAACCAGAAGTTGACATTTCCTCCAAAATGTTTCACAGGACACACTGTGTTTAAGAAACAACAATTGATTCCTTCCCTTCTGTGCCTGTTGTAGTTGCATTAGGAAAACATTGAGAAAGGTTGTAAAGCAAGGCGTCTGTTTTCTAGACATCTTAGTGCTACAGGTTTTACTTCCCTGAAGAATATGTCCTTAAATATATAAAAACAACTAATACTGTGTATAGTAGTTTCAAATTTTATTTTGAGTGAATGGTATTTAAGTTAGATATCACAGTGTCTGCACTACTGAAATACCCTATTACAATGGACATAGAGAGGGGCAGGGTGGTGATTAGGATTGATGGGTCTTCATCTACTTTGTGTTTTGTGTGTGCGTGTGTGTGTGTGCGTGTGTAACCATGTATAATCAGTTTTGAAGATCAGCTTGTTGCATTTATACATTTTGTATTCTGTAGAACTTCAAATTGTGTTTATAGCTTTGTATATAATTATTTAATGTATTGATACACTTATAAGTCCTCTTGTTCTGGAATATTGTGATCATCAAGTAATGCCTGATGGAAAGACTTGTGGACTACATTTCTTCTTGTGTTACATTCAACTTCAAAGCTGTGTGATCGTGCCTCAGTGACATTGTACAGCAGAACTATCACACAGAAGATCTGCTATGAAAAAAATCTGGATCCACAATGCTTAAAAATAAAAGACACTACTAAAAGGTGCTGAGCTGGACACTCACCAGACTGAATAAATGGAATTAAAACTTCTAATCAGCTCCCAGTTTAGAAAAACAGCCCAATTGGGTTAAGGGCTTACATTTTATAAGATGTATCAACATGTGCAGTTCTTTTTCGTGGCTCTTTTTGAGAAGATTTTTGGGCTATTTGGCTGGTGTGAGACTCACGACCCACTCCTGTTCTCTCTGTGGAATTGTAGGTGCTTGGACAGGTAACCTCTGCTGCTAATGTTTCTTCTATTTTTAATTTTTAACTGTCCTAGGAGTTTCTAAAATATTGTAAGATTTATAACAAAATGTTACAGTTTCCCATATCTCTCTCTCCTCCCCCCCCTCTGTTTTTTAATTTGGATTTCTTTGAACTTTGAGGGTGATTTCAGGGATTTTCTGGTAATGACCTAAACCACTGTTGAGAATTTCTGAAGTATTCATATTACACTTTCAGTTGAATATGTTTTGTTTGCTTAATACACTGTTGATAAATTGATTGTGGCGGGAATTTGTGGTTGTTAAAGAATGCTATTCTGCTATGTGCACTCCATTTTTCTTATGCTTCTAACAGTTCACAATTTCTTACTGTTCTTTGCAAAACTTTTCAGGAGCCAAAAAAAAAAAGTCACACAATGCTGAGAAAAACTTCCCTTCTCCCCTTTCTGATGGCAAGAAAGAAAGCTTGTGAAAAACCCTTGAGAGGCTTCCTCTCTAAACTTACCCCCCCTGTGGTTAAAACAGTAAGCGCAGCAGTTTGGTGGCATCCAGTACCGACCTGTTAGCAGGTAACTTTCAGCTCTTTTGATCATCCCATATTTGCTAATGTTGCTTTCCCCAATCCTTTTCCCATTCTTGAAGTCTACTGTTCTAAAAGAACGGGTCTTCTGAAGCACACAAAACTTCAGTATTCATGTGTTATAAGTGAGATCATGGCAAGAATATATCTAAACAACATGAACTGTCAGAAAGGAGTGATGGGATAGTTCATAATTCCATGTGTTCTACCATATCCATCCTTCCATGCACCTGTCTCTTACCACCCTCCCTAAATGTATATTCTTGGTTTACATTTTTACAGAACTTTTATGCTTTCCAGGGGCACAGTCAGCACAAAACTAATTGGCAGCAGTTAATAACAGGTATGAAAAATAAGTAAAGAAAAATTAATATACACATAAAATATATGACTTTTGGAAGTATTCATAGGGAAGAGCATGAGGCCATTTATATTTCAAAGCTAGCATAGCTCAGTAAATAATCAGTGATTCCAAATTACACTTTGTAAGCAGTTCATTATCAGACAAAGACTCACATGGAAGTAAAAGTTTATGTACTCCTAAAGTGCAATACTGGACAAAATTTGTAATGTGGAAGAACAGAAAATCTCCAGTATTGCTTTTGAATAGACATGTTGAAACAATATCATTTATCCTAAGTGCTGCTGAACCTGACAGCTGCATACTATTTTGTTTTCATACTACTTTGAGTAATAAATTTCTTTGCTATGTTTACGTAATAACACATATTTTGAAACTAATAATCGGTATATCTTGTAAATAGGGCCAAATTTTCTTCTCAGACATATTAAATCCCATGAGTTTTATTTATTTATTTTATTTACAGTTTTACCGATGGCGTTGCATTTCATTTCTGTTGCTTTTCTTTTTAACAAACTATGTCCAAAATCCTGTTGCTGATTTATGCCTTCAGCAGGGAAATGATAGAAGTCTCAGTGAACAATTGCTAGTCATCAAGGAGCTGATGACTGAATTCCTGGGTGTACAGTTGTTAATGAGCAGTTATTTGCCCACCAAAGCTTTTACAGTTTCCCTTGTGCAGATATAATTAAGTGGTATGATTCCAGCCGTTAAGTTTTGTCTTTACACAATTGGCAAGACTTTTCATTTTTAGTGTATTTTTGTGTGCATTTTGTAGGAAGTGTGAGCACTTTCATAGTGTCTGAAGATAGCTCCTTTTTCAAATATTTTATCTGAATCACCCTACTTTGTGGTTCTCCCCATCCCTGGAAACAATGGAAAATGGGGTAAACATTTGCTGTAACTGACTGATAAAGATCCTGGACCTGCTTTGTGCCCTTCCTCTCTGTAATCACTTTTCATCCAACTTTGAAAGCATTGTCCTTGCTCTGGATGTCATTTCTGATGTCACAAATACTCATCATTTAGTTCTGCCTACGTGGGCTCATCCCAAGGAAGATAGAGATCAAATAGGGAGAGGTTTTGTGGTGTTAGAGCTCTAGAGAATGTGTGTGAACTGTGTCCAACGAAAGAAAACGAAATGAGGATGGGTTTGTTTATCAACTCTTTCCTTGTGCTTCTAAAAAGATAAAGCAAATACTTGACACAGCCTTTTCCATGAAAAAGTTGTTTGTTTTTGCAATGTACCTGGCTCAGTTCTGTTCATACACAGTTACCAGTATTAGAGACAAAATCAAACTTAAGTCTTGTAGATTTAAATAACCCATTAGAAGAAAGGGTACTTAATAGAGTCGAGATGCACTCCCTGTCATCATTGCTGTTGCACACTTCTTCCTGTTTTTTTTTTTTTAAAGATCACGTGGTGACAGCACATGGTGTTATTTGGACATTCATTTCTTTCTTCTTATTCATCCAACTAGACCTATCGGCAGGGATGGTTTTTGGAATCTATTGAAGTATAACTGAATTCTTTTCTGCCCGGTGGTGTAAAGTCAGGGAGTTTGGTGCCTTGAAAGGATCCTCATTGTTTGATTTTGCTGCAAGCTCAACAAACACTTCTCTATATACCCTTGTGCTGCAACAGAATAATAAAACTGGTAGGTGGCAGCAGAAGAAGACACTAATGCAGATGACACCCGTGAATTGAGCATGCTGTCATGTGGGGAGAGATGGAGTCCAAAACATTAGCTGATGTAACATGCAAGGATGAGAGGCAGATTCCCTGACTTGTCACACTGCATGGTGAGTCTAATTCTTGGTCAATTTTTATCCCCCATAATGGATGTTTTAACGCCACAGTTTTTTATTTGATCTGAAATGTTGACTAAAATCTATTAGTGACGGCTTCTAAATCTGTATGATTTCTTTGCCTCTTTATACATATCCTTCAAGAAATTATTCATAAGCATTCTGTGGAATCACTTTATTTTCAATGTGTATGAAAACCTCCAGCAAAATATCTGTACACGATAATTCAATCCATTTCAAAGGCATTTTTTTCTCCAGCATATCCTTCTAAATTGGCATATTTTTTTATAAATCTGAAGACATTTGCTCTCACTGTAGCCCAGATTGTCATTGTGAAAGGAAGATATATCACCATAGAACCACTGGCCCATAATTGCAGTCTTATTCACAGAAGGCAGTGCCATGTGGTACAAATATAAAAATAAAATTAATGGGAAAGCAACTTTCAGCAATGGAATAAACTAAGAAGCAAGTGTATTAAAATTAGATTTCCTTTGGTTTTCTTGTTTTCCATATAGAAAATTACAATGTCCTTCTTTGAAACTCCCAGCTCTGCAACATAATTATAAACCATTTGTATCTGTGAAGAATTGTTACAGGAGAGGTTTAGATAGGTTCTTGCTTCTGATTGTTAATGCATACAGTCACATCACAGTTAAGCTGGCAGTTGTGTTCTACAGAAATATTAATCACTGTATGAAAGTTAGTTTCCATTCTCATCCATACCTATGCTACATCCAGCAGTACCATAAAACCTGAGTCCCATCTTGAGAGAAACATACAGTATGACCGCCATATCCTCGAGGGATCGGTTCCGAGATTCCCTCGTTGATAGTGAAATCCATGGAGAAGAGCAAACACTCTTATCCGAGGATAATGGTGGCGGAAGAGGCAGTGGGGTGCCGGGGTGAAAGCTTTTGCCCCCAACACTCCCCACATGGCAAGGAGGGGAGAAAGTTTTTTCCCTTTTTCCCGTGCCATTTGGTTGCGGCAAAGGGGGGGGAGTTATTCCCTCCTTGCTGCCTCCGCCAGCCAGCTGGCCGGCAGCAGCAGCAGCAGTGGCAGTAAGGAGGGGAGAAAATTAAAAATAAAACTTACCACCCTGATGCCTGCCGCTGTGGTAGGCCGGCAATGCACCCTCGGAGTGATGGGGTCAGGACTCACCTGGCTGGCCAACTGGCCTTTGAACTTCCGGGTAGAGTCCCAGGTGACGTATTGGAAGTTTTGAACTTCCCACTCAAACTTCTGATCCACCGCTTGGGACCTGAGCAGGAAATTCAAAGTCCCCACCTCACCCCTCCGGAGCCAGGCACTCTTCAGAGGAGTGAGGTGAGGACTTTGAATTTCCCCCTGAGGTCCTGGGGAGCAGATTGGAAGTTTGAGCGGGAAGTTCAAAACTTCTGCCGCCTGGGACCCGACCGGGAAGTTCAAAGGCCAGTTGGCCAGCCAGGTGAGTCCTCACACCACCCCTCCGGAGGGTGCCTTGCTGGCCTGCGGCGCTGGTGAGGAGTAGGTCAGTGGGCATCAGCTGCTGTAAGTTTTATTTTTAATTTCCCCCCTCCTTGCCTCCCCCCGCCCACTGATCACCAACTGCAGATAACTGAATCCACGGTTAGTGAATCAGCGGATAAGGGAGTCATATTGTGCATGTTTTTCTGCAAAGGATATTTGGCTAGCACAGGTATCGGCAAGAATCTTATTTTGAGTTTACACTTATCTAAGCGGAGATGCGCACATTGTAGTTGTGAATTCTTGTCTATCAATAAATTGCTGCTCATATTCTTAATTGTGTGGCTTGACGAGTGGTAAGGCAAGAAGGCAAGTGGAAAATCATTAGTTAGAAGGACAATGAATTGAAGTTAGAGATATTATTAGGGAAGAATGCAAAAATGTAGTTTCTGTAGTAAAAAGAAAAAGAAAAACCTAGAAAGCTCAACTATATCTTGAATCAAAAGTGTTGAATCTCAGACTGTCCTACTTTGAGGACATTGTGAGAAGACAGGATTGATTAAAAAAATAATGCTGGGAAAAGCTGAAGTTAAAAGAGGAAGATCGAATAGTAGATGGGTTGACTTGGTAAAGAAAGCCAGAAGCTTGAGTTTCTAAGAGCTGAATAGGACTGTTGAGGACAAGACATTTTGGGGATCACTCATTCAGAGGATCCCTGTGATTTGAGGTGATGATAGCACATAAAAAGAAAAATATGAATAATACAAGCTGCTATGACTGCAGAAGTGATAACCAGCTGTTATATATAATTAGAAGTGGTAAGAATGAGATCCATCTCTGAGAAAATGGCTCTAAATTTTTGGAAAGCAGCTACGACAACTTGTGTATTGGCCTGCTGCTTTTCTATTGCATTTAATACTATCTATTGTTTGCTTAATAAAGCAAAACAGCAGGAACAAAGAGCTTCTTATTCTGTTAACTTCATTGATTCGTGTACTGCCTTCTGACCAAAATGACTCCACATGATTTATAAAGCTTAATATAAGCCTAAATAAAAACAGTGGCTGGAATTCATTAACTTAATGTTATGCCATCTAACTCTGATTACGTCATCATCTGTGGCCATATTTTGTTAATCAAAAGTTCCTTATTCCGCATTCTGAAAGTTTCTGTGCTCCCTTAAGATCCCTTTGTTCCTGGAGAAATCTATGGAGATAGCATGACAGAGTGGGACACTAACAAGGTCTGAGCTGGATGGAACAAGTGTCGGGTGACTACACAGTTGGTTACAGAATTGTAGTCAAAGATTGCTCATCAATGGCTTCTCAAACTGGGAGGAGGAGGTAACAAGTGGGGTACCACAAAGCTAATTCCTGGGTGCAGTGTTCTTCATTTTTATTAACGACTTGGATGAAGGAGTGCAAGGAATATTTGTCACATTTGCGGATGATATAAAAGTAGGCGAAATAGCTAATACCTTTGAAGGCAGGAACAAAATTCAAAACTATCTTGATACAGTTCAGCATTGGGTTGAAAACATCAGAATGAAATTTTAACACAGATAACTGCAAAGTTGTACACTTGGGTATGGGGAATATCCAGATGCACCAGTTACAAGATGGAGGATACTTGACTCAGCAATACTATGAGAGAAAAGGTTTTGGAATTGTTCTCGCTCACAAGCTGAATATGAGCCAACAGTGTGATGTGGCTACAAATGCAAATGCAGCTTTAGGATGCATTACCAGAAGTATGGTTTCTAAATCCTGTTTCTTACAAGTCCCCCTCTGTTCTGCACTGGTTAGGCATCATTTTGAGCACTTTGTCCAGTTCTGGATAGGAGGATTGAAGAAGAATGGAGACTATTTCAGAGGAGGGCAACAGGGATGATTAGAGGTCTGAAAACCAAGCCCTAGGAGGCCCTGTGAACTGAAATAACTTAACATGTTTATAGCCTTGGGAAAAGAAGAATGAAAGGAGATGTGATAGTACTTTTCAAATACTTGAAATGTTGTCATTGGGACAATGGCCCAAACACCTAGAAGCCTGTTCAGGCCATTGCAAATCTAACGAGCCTATTCAAGACATTGTCCACCTAAGGAGCCTATTCAGACCAGGGTGGTGTGAAATCAAGATGAACTATAAATTGGAGACCTCACCACTAACTTTCATAAGACTGACGAAGCTGCTTGGATGAGCAGTGAAGCGTTTTGGTCTCAAGAAAAGAAGTCCAGTTGCCATGACTCAACTTCCAGAGAGGAACCTAGGTATGTGGAGAGGAATGTTTAATTATTACAGTATAGTCACAGCTGATGATGTTATCTGACTTACATATCATAACTTTGTTACAAGATTTCAGCCAATGAAATATAATATAGAATACAGTAAGAAGAATGCCCCTTAAGAAGAATGTAATTTCCGGGGATAGGGAAATATCGTAAGACGATTTTTTCCTTCCTGTTTACATTCGTCTTATGAGGCAATGGGAAACGCGCTTTCCTTCAAAGCTGCAGGGGTTGGGCAGAGATCAATGGGATCCAAAGTTGCCCTCCCCGGGGGGGGGGGATTGGAAGGGAAGCCACAGTGGCAATCTGCTCGCTGTCGCGGGCGCACAACTTTCAAAGGGCTGGAACCCATGGCAGCTCTGCTCCAGTCTGTTGAAAATCGCCTGTTACAGCCGCTTACCTCGGTCCTGGGACAGAGGAAGCGGTGGGGATTTCTATCCTGCCTTCCCTTCCCTGTAACATGCACGGATCGGATGCTAGAGGGAAAGAAAAGCAGGATAAAACCACCTCCTACGCCTCCTCTTCACCCGAGTCTCGGCACAGAGACCCAAGTGGAGGAGGTGGCTGTCCCTTCAATCACCGGCAGCCGAAGGCTGCTCTCCGCAACCCCCCAGAGAGCAGATCTTGACAGGTCCGACCTATCAAAGTCAACTGTCTGGTAGGGCTGTGGAGAGCAGCCTTTGACTGCCCTTTAGACATGGGCACGACTTAGCGAAATTCCTGTTTCCGTTTCCGTTCCTCGTTTCTTACGTAACGGAAAAGGAAACGACAATTACTCCGCCAGAACTCGAACTTCAACCGACTAAAGAAAAATTGGGTCCGATTTGTCATTGTCGTTCCTGGCATCGCGGCGATCGCGCGATGCCAAGCGGCACAGAAAAAAAGTTTTTAAAAGTTTTAAAAAAACCCGATTCCCGGCCAAAAAAGCAGGCGGAAATATGCCTGCCTGAGTGAGGGCACCTACCAGAGGGGTGGTTTCGGGGGGGGGGGTCCCCGGCCTCCCCCCCTCTCCTCCTGTCCTTCCTGGGCTGCTCTGGCGGAGTGGCGGCGGGCATCCTCATCGGCTCGCCGCCGCCATTCAAGCGGCACAGAAAAAAAGTTTTAAAAACCCCGATTCCCGGCCAAAAAAGCAGGCGAAAATATGCCTGGCTCTGCCTGCCTGAGAGTGCACCTACCAGAGGGGTGGTTTTGGGGGGAGGGGTCCCCGGCCTCCCCCCCTCTCCTCCTGTCCTTCCTGGGCTGCTCTGGTGGAGTGGCAGCCGGCGGGCATCCTCGTCGTCCCGCCATCATCGCCGCCTCGCCGCCACCATTCAAGCGGCACAGAAAAAAAGTTTTAAAAATCCGGATTCCCGGCCAAAAAAGCAGGCGAAAATATGCCTGGCTGCCTGCCTGAGAGTGCACCTACCAGAGGGGTGGTTTCGGGGGGGGCGGCCTTCCCCCCCCCTGTCCTGGGCTGCTCTGGTGGGGCATCCTCGTCTCGCCAACTTGCCTGCCATGCGGTGCGGGTGGGGGATCCAAAATGGGGCGGGCGACCGCAATCTTTTTTTTGGAATCGTGGTCCAAAAACACACCAAAGCACCACAGAAACATGCGAAAATTGCTATTTTAAAACTGCCAGATTTTTTACAGTAGCAGTGGGTTTTCCTTGCAACAAAATGTCTCCTGTCCTCCTCTCCATTGATTTTATTTTATTTTATTTTATTTTATTTTATTTTATTTTATTTTATTT
>JAHTLZ010000198.1:3793130-3816545 GCA_023846285.1 Phrynocephalus versicolor | reverse complement strand
TTTATTTTATTTTATTTTATTTTATTTTATTTTATTTTATTTTATTTACACCTGCACAATGATGGGCTGGCCATGGGAGTGGACCATGCAAATTTTTGGAGCCATTCCACCAATCGCATGGCCACTTGGCCAGGTTTTGACCACAGACTTCTGGGATGTGCCAATCGGGCATAAAAAGCCCACTAACCCTAGCCTGAACCCTAAGCCTAAGCCTAACCCTAACCCATATGCCAGTACACTGTCCTTCTAAGTGGGTCAGAGAGGCACCCAGAGGTGCACCCCAATACTCACCCTAACCTTACCTGTAACCCTAAGCCTAGCCCTTGCGCTAACCCTAACCCTAAAGCCAGATCTGTGTACTCGCATTGCACTACACGCAAGTACGCTTCCCTTCTTAGTGAGACACAGTGAGAGCCCGCATTCTCTCTCACAGACTGATGCAGAGAAGGCACCCCAAAGAGGGGTGCCTCTGCCAGTCCACTGTCACTGTCCACTAAGCAAGTCTGCAACTTGGTATGCATATCCATATGGCTATGCATGCTATTTTGTAGCGGGTGAGGAGAGGAGGAACCCACGGGTGCCTCCAGGAGCCCGCTTTCCCTTCATAGCAGGCCAGAGGAGGCACCCACCCCACAGAGGTGCCTCCAGGAGCCCACTACCCCCCCCAAACCAGTACTAACGACAGACGAAAAAACGACAAATGAAACGATAATTTTTTTAAAAATTTTGCGAAAAATGGAAACGAGCTGAAACAGACCCGTCCCGAAAAAAGACAACTCGAAAAAAAAAAATTCCTGGTCATGCCCATCTCTACTGCCCTTGATTGAGGAGGGTTGGGACAGCTTTCCCATCGGAATGGATTGAATGCCTCAGTTCATTCCTATTGGAAACCGTGGGACGATTTGACTCCTAGAACAAATTAAATTCATCTTACGAGACAGTACTGTACTTGAAGGTAATATAAGTAAATATTTTTACTTGAAGGTAATATAAGTAAATATTAAGTAATATTTTCAAAATGAAAACTAAGAGGCAAATAACATTTTCTGAACTTAGAAACTAAATATATGTCGAAAAATATAAGAAGGGGTTAAATTCTCTTAGACACTGTCTAGGCAGCAGTTCCTTAGCTGGAGGTGGGGGTAATGCAGAATAAGTGGAATATCTCATCTAAAGATTGCATTGTACAGATTTATAAGTGAAAAGAAATAATAATTTGAGCACCACGTCTTTTCCACAGAAAGGTTACACTTTTCCTTGCTGGAGTCCAGAAAAAAACAAAGCCATGTGGTCCCTACAGAATATAAAACAAGGGCAGGTGATATCTTTATTAGCCCATTAAAATAAAGCTTTTAAAATAGAGCTAGTTTTTTTTCCCCTGTAGAAGGCTTCATCAAGCTGCATACCAATATATTGTGGATGGTTCAGAAAAAGCGACGCTCCAAATTTTGTGGCAGATGCCCACGCCAGGTCTGTTTCTTAAAAGTGAGTTCCAAAATGTAGACTCCATAGGTTTCAAATGCCACCTCTAGTGGCCAGTGGTTGGATTTCTTCTCTCAATTTACCAAAAAAAGGTCTTGCCTATGCAGCATTTCCACCTCTCCCTCACCCCCTTATTTTAAAACTCAGAGTTCCTATTTGGCTAGGATGGAGAGTTTACACAGTAAAAAGTAAAAATGTAGCAAACCTTCTGTCAGAATTGGGAATAAAAATTTAGCATGGCTATCTGCCATGACTTTTAGAACGTACACATATTTCTCCCTGCACCTTCAACAATATATTGGTACACCACCTGGTAAAGACTTGTATAAGTCAAAAGGTGGCTTTTATTTGTGTGTGTGTGTGTGTGTGTGTGAGAGAGAGAGAGAGAGAGAGAGAGAGATAATAAAAATATAATCTGTCTTTGTTCTTGTATTGTGTAAGGGCTACATGGCTTTGTTGTTTTTTCTGGACTATGGAAGACATCCTGAATAGCTGCCCAGAGTACCATCTACAAGACAGCGTGGGCATTTAATATCAGCCAAGCAGTACTGCAAACTGAAGAAAATGTCTGCTTCCAACCACTAGGTAATTCTGTTAATTTGGCTGCAGTTGGCTTCACCTAGTGGGTGGACTAAATTTTATTTCCAGTTTTCTGATAAAGAGTTTGCCACATACTTGCCAAGTACGAACTTAGAAATTGATAATAAGGTGACAAGGGAAAGAATAATCTGAATAACTGGCAGCCTTTTGTTTGATAAATTGGGAGAAATAATCTAACCAACAGCCACAAGGGATGGAACTGAAACCTACACTCCTGATTTGAGTTTGCACCTGGCATTTTGGAACTCACTTAAGAAACAGATCTGGCAGAAACCTCTATGATTTTTGGAACTTTGGTATGATTTTGCTGCACTATCTACAATGTATTAGTGCAGGGGTTCTCAAACTACGGCCTGGGGGCCAGATGTGGCCCCTCAGGGTCCTGAATCCGGCCCCCAGGCAAATTGCAACCCCCACCTACCCCCTGCTTTGCGAGCAAGCCACCCGCTGCAGCTGCTTCTATTGCTGAGGCAGTTCAAAGCAGTGGGCTATGTTGCTTCCCCCACCCACCGCCCAGATGATCGGCACACTGACTAGTGGGGCAGTTCAAAGTGGGAGGGCCACAACAAGGTCCTGCACTCCCGCTACCTGGATGGTTGCTCTGGCTGTTTTCAAAACCCTCCATGGCTTGGGACCTGAATACCTGGCGGAGCGTATCTCTCAGAGATCAACAGAGGCTAGGCCCACTTGAATGTTGCGGGCACACTCAGGGTGGTCACCCCTAGGGAGGCGTGGAAGTCGGCAACGCATAACCGCGCCTTCTCGGTTATTGGCCCTTCACTATGGAACCAACTACCAAGTGAGTTGCACCTTGCCTCATCCCTGCCCACCTTCAAAGGCTTTTAAAACTTTGCTTTTTAAGGAGGCTTATGGTGACCTTATCTCTATTTAATTTTTTTTTTTTTTGTGCCCACCGCTTACTGTTGAGGGCTTCCCTCTTTTGCCCTTATTGCTGTCTTCCATTGATGTTTTATTACTGTTTTATCTGATGTTCTTTTTACCTGTAAACCGCCCAGAGTCCCTCTAGGAAATGGTGCGGTATAGAAGTGCAATAAATAAATAAATAAATAAATATTGCTTCTTTCCACCCACTTCATCGGGTGGAGGAAAGGAGCAATTTGTGGGGTTTTTTGCCTGAGCCCCAAGCGCTGATCAGCTGTAGCATGGGCTTGGGACTGGCAAAAAAAAGTTTAATAATCGCTCCTTTCCCCCTTTTTTGCCAGCTCCAAGCTACAGCGCTTGGAGCTCAGCCCCACCCCATGATAAAAAAAATCCCACCTTTCCCCCCATCCGATTGGGTGGGGTAAAAGGCGGATTTTTGAATTATTTTTGGCTGAGCCCCAAGCGCCGATCAACTGTAGCACAGCCAGCTGAGGGTGCTTTTCATTTTTAAAACAAGCGCCAGCAGCACTACAGCTGATCGGCGCTGCCGCTTTAGAAGCCCCCTCTGTGGGAGGTGGTTGGTGCTGGCAGGAACAAAAAAAGAAAGTTTTTTTACATAATGAACAAATAACGAAATGAGTAAAAAAAAGGCATTTCATGTCCATCTCTACTGTCCAGGCAAAGATGAAGCACAAGGGGATGGGACAGGATTGCAGGTTGATATAGATATATTGTTCAGGAAATATCTCAGTACTTTGGGGAAGTTCAAATCGTTAGGACCGGATAAACTGCATTCAAGGATATTGAAGGAAATGGCTGAAGAGATCACAGAACTACTGTCTATTATTTTCTTAAAATCATGGAGGTTGGGTGAAGTGTCCATCTTTTAAAAGGGCCAAAAGGAGAACTACAGACCACTTATCCTGACATCAATCCAGAGGAAATTATGGAGCAAATTATAAAACTGTCACTCTGCAAGCACCTTGAAAACAACATGTAATAACTGTAGGCCAACATGGAGTTGATAAGAATAAATCCTTCCAGACTAATCTTATCTCATTTTTGATGAGGTAACTTCCATGAAAATGGTGGGAACTCTTTAGATGTAATATATCTTTAATTAACCAAAGCCTTTGACAAAGTGCCCCATGATATTCTGATTAGCAAGCTCACTAGATGTGGACTGGATAGAACAATTGTTAGATGGATACACAGTTGGTTAGAAGATTGTACTTAGAGAGTACTTATCAGTGGCTCCTCCTCAAACTGGAAGAAAGTAGTGAATACTTCAAGGCTCTGTCCTGGGCCTGGTACTTGTCAATACAGTCACCCCCCGCCATTTTGCAGTTCAGGTATTGCGGTCCCACTATATCGTGGGATCACAGTACCTGCCCTGGCTCCAGCTGATTAGCGCTGAGGTGGAGGAGAAAAACCTTTATTTCCCCACCCCAGTGCCAATGAGCTGGAGCCTGGGGTTTGGGGAAGGCAGCGGGAGGTCAGATCCCGCAACGCCGCAGGCGCGTGCTGCCCCAAGACTTCTCAGACCGGCGCGCGCCGGTGGCGGCAGGGGGATCTGATCGCCCACCGCCCCCAGGCCCCATTCGACTCGCATCCGTATATCGCGGATTTTCAGTTATCGTGGGTCAGGTGGGTCCCTAAACCCCCCCCCCCGATAGGCAGGGGTTACTATATTTTTATTAATGATTTTAATAAGGAGGTGCAGGAAATACTACTCACATTTGTAAAAGACACAAAATTGTGTGGAGTAGCTAATACCGTGGAAGGCAGAAACAAAATTCAAAAAGATATTGATAGGCTTGAGGATGGGGCTAAAAACAACAAAATTGCCTTTAAAAGGTATAAGTGCAAAGTTCTGCACCTGGAGGGGGGAACCAGATGCAAGATGGGGGATACTTGGCTCAGTAACACTACACATGAGGATCTTGGAATTGCAGATCACAAGCTGAATATAAGCCAGCAGTGTGATATAGCTTCAAATAGTATGTTCAAAAATATTCTGTGGAAAATAACAGCTTCTAATATTTTAGTTTATGCTTAATGGAAGGAGTGTTCTGTGCGCTTTAATGACAGTTTCCCCTCTCTATGATAAAGCACACCAAATACACTCATTCAATTAGGTACCCCCCCCTCCTTTGGAGTTTAATATTTCTGCTCCCAGAAACCCTAACTTTTCCAAATTTCAAAGGGTTCCCTAAAATCACTTGAGGAAACTAGCCGTTTCACTTTTGGGGGAAATATATGGCTGGGATCTGTATTTTCTACAGCATATTTTTCTATGTCGGAAAAGTTAATAAGCTCCAAAAATAATATTTTTTAAAATATTCAGTGGAAAATTACTGATCTCGGGCATGCGAATGGCAGGCTTCTCTTCCCCAAGCTATTTTAGGGGATTCCTTGAAGTTTGGAAGATTTAGGGTTTCTGGGGGCAGAGATACTAAGCCCCAAAGGAGGTAGAGGATGCTTATGCTTAATGGAAGGAAGGTGTCTGCCATTCTTTACCCTTCAAAGGGTTAATTGACAGCTTCCCTTCAGCACACCGATCCACACTCCTTCAATTAAGTTCCCCCCACAACCTCTTTGGAGCTCAGCAACTCTGTTCCCTGTACTCCAAACCTCTCCATATTGGGGTGCTTCAAGGGGAGAGCTTGAGGAAGCTCCAATGTAATTTCCACGGTCCACGGTGCTAGCTGTCTGGGATCACTATTTTCAAGCACATGACATTGCAATTCTGTTTATTTTTTTCAGGGGTAACCCTTTTGAAGTTGAATAACTCAGCCCCCTGAACACCAAATCACTCCAGATGTGGAGGGCTTAAAGGGGAGCATCCAAGGAGGTTTCACACCAAATGTGGTGCCTATAGGACTCAGGGGACCCGTTTTATATAGTAACGAATCCATTTGTTACTGATTCGTTTTGTATGAACTTTTTTTAAAAAAATCATTTCTAACAAAACGAAACGAATCTCATTTTTTCCGTTTCGTGCCCATCCCTAGTCAGGACAGGCAAACCTGTGGTCCTGCCAGAGATGGGATGAACAGCCAAAGAGAAGAGGAATGCAATCTCGCTGGTAAGTAGGTCATTGGCTGGGGTGGCAGGTGGAAACAATATGTGGTACCTGTTACGCCGTGAGTACAAACCAGCATGAACCATCAAACTGAGGTTCATGCCCTTCTCGACTCAGTGCGCAAGACTACCATCACATGGACCAGTATCATTAGGAATCTGTTGTCAAGAGAAGGGTGGAAGGAGGGAAGGAGTTACAAATGAAAGTTTCAGATGCAAATTTCAGGAATAGCAGGACAAATGTTACCATGAGATCTTGTGAATCCATTTATGCACATTTTTCCTATGAAATATTTCCACAGGACTTTGATGCTAGATCAGCAGCCTCAGAGAGAGAAGCTATCTCACTACAAGACAGGTAATACATGAAAGAAGGATGTTAGTAGCAGAATGCTTTATCAGGCAGTTTGAGCTCATTTCTGTACTGAATCTCTTTCTTCCACAAAAGTAACGTTATCAATTTTCATGATAAATCTATGATGGCTTCACTGAGGAAGGGTGCTTTGTTGGATTTTGTGATACTTATTTTTCCATTTTCTCTTTCCCCTCCCCCAGTTCTAGATATTGTATTACAGTGGTTATTTCTACGACTTATTTTTGTGGGATCATAAAACATCAAGAAACCAAGCTTCCTTTTTTGTATGAATTTTACTGCTTGCCCATTAATCCTTTAGTTCTCAAAGGAATGTTGCAGTGGCGTAGTGTCCAGAAACTGAAATAAAATGTCACTAGCGATAATAATTCCTTCATCCTATCTTGGAACATACCAAATAAAATATGAATTTCCTCAGAGCATGTGTTGTGTATACATATGTGTGCTGATCCTTTCATGTAACATTGTTACCCCTTATAGGCAGGTGTCTGTGAAGATTCTCAATCAGCCAGGTGAGGTTGTCTGGAATTTGAGTCATGGCAACTGATTCTCCTTCGTGGCCTTTGTGAAGCCACACAGATGGGTTCTCCGAAGCGCATGTGCGAGGCTTTGGACCTTCCCCCCAACTGTGCATGAATCAGAGGCTTCCTGCCCAAACGCCTCAGTTCCCTAACCCGTCTCAACATGGCTACACTCATCCCTTTATTCAAACCTTGGAGCCACTTGCCTGAACAAGTGTCTCAAAGTCTAATAGGGTTAATGGCCTCGACAACCTCGGTTATACAATACACCCGCTTAAAACTCCAGTCCCTATACATATGGTACCTTGCTCTCTTCGATCCTCTACAAAATCATCCTTCAAAATTACTCCAAGTAACACTGGAGCTCTCAAAATAGCTCGAGTGGTGGGCAAACAAGCAGAACTTTCTCATGGGCCTTCTATTTTGTCCGCTCTGCCCCACTATCCAAGTGACTACAAATGCACGTTTAGAAGCTTGGGTCTGCCAGACTCTTACCATCAATGGTACATGGTCACCTACAGAGAGGTCACTGCAACTCAGTCATCTAGAATGCTTAGCAGTCATCAAATCATTCAAGGCTTTCCTCCGTATCCTCTCCCGCAATGTAGTGCAGGTGGTCACCGACAATATGACCACCATGCACTACATTATCAAACCGGGCGGCACCCGCTCGCAAGCTCTCCTGCTGTTGGCTGTCGAATGGTGGGAATGGTGCATGCAGCATCACATTTGCCCTATAGCTGTGCACCTTCCCGGGAAAGAGAATGTCATCACAGATCATCTCAGCAGGACAATTTCAACATCACACGACTGGGTACTTCACTGAGCTGCTTTTCAGTTCGCCGCTGGGGAACCCTAAGAATAGACCTCTTTGCCATGCAAGAGAACAAGAAATACAACACATACTGCTCATGGGCAGGAAAAGGCCACAGTTCATTGGGGTACGCCTTCATGTTCCGCTGGGGACATCGACTTCTTTTCACTTTCCCCCAATTCCCCTCCTTCTGAAGATGGTAACCCAAATACGCCACAACACAGCATCATTCTAATTGTTCCTTGGTGGCCGCGGCAGCCTGCTTTTCAATGCTAATGAACATGGCTTCAGATTTCTTCAAGTTTCCACCCTGGTCCAACTTGCTCTCTCAGGACAACAGCAAGATTCTTCATCCTGACCTGAACAGCTTATATCTGGTGGCATGGAGGACTGCAAGGTGATCGATACCATCATTTCAGCTGCCCGCAAGCCATCCACCCTGTGGTTATATACATACAAATGGAAAAGGTTTACATCTTATGCAATTGATAAAGGTTTTTCTCCACTTTGCCCTTCTCTTCTTAATGTTCTATAGTATTTGCTTTATCTTAAGAGAGCTGGACTTGCACTGTTTTGTTTAAAGGTACAGCTATCAGCTATAGTGGCAAATCAGCGAGAAGCCTCTCCTGTTGCTGCCTTCTTTCATCATCCTAGACTTAAGAATTTCCTGAAAGGCCTTCGGAATTTGTTTCCTGATAGGAGGCCGATTCCCCCTCAGTGGTCCCTGTCATTAGTTCTCTGACATTTAGTGCATCTACCCTTTGAACCTGTGGCTACGTGATCTATATTTGCTGACTTAAAACGGCCTTTCTAGTAGCTTTTACTTCTGCAAGAAGGGCTAGTGAACTTTGTGCACTCAGGTGTGACCCACTATATCTTCAAGTTTACAAGGATAAAGTTTGGCTTACCCTGGCATTTCTTTTTTGCCTAAAGTAGTTTCAACATTCCACACATCTCAACCGCTTTCCCTGCCAACTTTCTTCCCAAACCCTTCAACTACTGTTAAAAAGGGAGTCCACGTGCTGGATATACGTAGACCCCTCACCTTTTATACTTCTCGCACAAGTTCTGTCCGCTCTACATAGCGGCTGTTCATTTGTTGTGACCCTAGTTTTAAAGGGTCCCCGGTTTCTGCCCAGAGATTTTCTCGCTGGCTGGTTTCCGCTATTGAGTTATGTTATAAGCTTGCTAAGAAGGATTTAACTTTGCCTGTCCATGCCCACTCCACAAGGGCAATTTCTTCTTCCGTGGCCTTTTTGAGAGGTGTTCCATTGCAAGACATCTGTAGTTCTGCTACCTGGGCTCAACCACTTACCTTTGTGAAGCACTACAGGATGGACTTCCACATAAGGTCTTCCATGACATTTGGCAAAACTGTACTTTCCTTTGTGAGGGCGTGACTTCCCACCATCCTGAGTATTGCTTGTAATCACCCATCTGTGTGGCTTCATGAAGGCCACAAAGGAAAAGAACCAGTTACTTACCTGTAAAGGCGATTCTTTGGGTGGACCTTCATGAAGCCACACAGCACCTGCCCTCCTCCCCTCCAGTCACGCTGTGTCTGGTACTTATCTTGCATGCTGCGGCTGGGAGGGAACTGAGGTGTTTAGGTGGGAAGCCTGTTACTCATGTGCAGTAGGAGGGGGAGGAGACTAATGACCTTTCTGTTGCTAGGAAGGTCCAGAGCCTCACACATGCATGTCAGAGAACCCATCTGCATGGCTTCACAAAGGTCCACTCAAAGAACCACCTTTACAGGTAAGTAACTGCTTCTTTTCTTGTGAGATCAAAATGTTTTGCAAAAGTTGATGAGAGGCCTCCAATTTATAGTTCACCTTGGTATTACGCCACCCTGGTCTGAATAGGCTCTTTAGGTGGACAGTGGCTTGAATAGGCTTGTTAGATGTATCCTGGCCTGGGGTGTATGAAAATCCCACCTATGCAACCCTTCCCAACACCCATTAAGTATGGTTTGTTAGCTGTGGCTATTCTGACGGAGGTGTAAATTTTCCTGGGGTTTGATGAAAGGGCAGCATGATAAGTGGTAGACAGATTGTGCCTAAGTCCCCCACCTCTAGTGAAATAGAGATGTTCGGTACACACATAAATGGCTTCCCTGACTCCTCTCTCAAACCACCTATCTTCTCCGTCTAATATGTGTACATCTTCATCTCTGAAGGAGTGTCTTTTTCCCCCTTAAAATGAAGGTACACTACTAATTCTGGTCCTGAGCTGTTGCCCCTCCTATGTTGGGCCATCCTTCTGTTTAGTGGTTGTTTGGTTTCTCCACTAAAGAGATCTGCACACTCCTCACTGCATTGGACCACATATACTACATTGTTCCTCTTGTGTTTTGGTGTAGGGTCTTTTGGGTAGACAAGTCTCTTGGGTATATGGTGTTTGCCAAAATCCTTTTAAGCTTTTCAGACACTCCATCCATGTAGGAAATTACTTGGTTCTTCTGCCAGCTCTGGGTCCCAGGCTTCTTCAGGGTCAGGACACTGCTTTGTTGAAGGCCTACTGTGGATATCCACAGGCCTTAAGTGTTATATCCAAATGCCTGTCTTTTTCTTGGCTTCTGTGGAGGTGGAGATGCTCTCTGCTCTGTGGTTTAGAGTCCTTATGACTCCTAGTTTGTGTTGTAAGGGATGGTGGGATAGAATAGTAGGCATTGATCAGCGTGTGTAGGTTTCCTGTAAACTTCTGTTCCCAGGCCACAGTTAAGTCCTATGACAACTACCCCATTCAAGAAAGCCAGCCTGTTGTCTTTCGTGTTTTCCCTAGTGAACTTGATATTTGGGTCCACTGCATTTATGTGGTCTGTAAACATATGTACCTCCTGAGTCTTGATTTTTACCCAGGTGTCATCTACATACTTGATCCATTGAGTCAGTGTTGTCCCCAGGAAGTGTTGACTGCCTTTTTCTCAACTTCTTCTATGTATAAGTTGGCAGGAATGGGTGACACTGGGAAACCCATGGCACAACCATGCTTTTGTCTGTAAAATCCCCCTCTGTACATGAAGAACGTGGTGTTCAGACACAGGTCCAGAAGCAGGCATATCTGGTCTGGGTTGAGGCTGCTTCTGGTGGTAAGGATTCTGTCTTCTCTTAGTCTCTTCTTTACCGTTGTTAGAGCATTGTTGTTGGTGGGATTGCTCGTGAAGAGAGTTGTAACAGTGAATCTATTCAGGCCATTGTCTACTTAACAAGCCTATTCAGGCCACTGTCCACCTATTCTGGGTGGCATGAAACTAAGGTGAACTATAAATTGGAGGCCTCACATCAACTTTTTTTCAAACTGATGAAGCTACTTGGATGAGTAATGAAACATTTTGATCTCACAAGAAAAGAAGTCCAGTTGCCATGACTCAACTTCCAGACCCATATAGTAAGGTCAAAATTACAAATAGCAAGACGGGCATTTTTCAAGGGAAGGGTTGTTTTTGCTTCCCTAATGTTCTCCCTGCTGTGCTTTCCATGGGGCATACCCGACCCCAGCAGTTTTTATGCGTATTGAAGATGGTGGCAGAAATGGTCTTAAAAACTGCACGTTGTTTTGTTACAATGTATGTACAAATACTTTCATCCCAGTTCCTAAACCTTTTCCTTCAATTACCACTGGAAAACTGGAAATCAGTACAGATGCTACTGTTCAAAGAAATTTTGTCTAAACACAGCACTCAATCCTTTCCCGGAATATTATGTACAAATCTGATTAAACCTTCATTAAGTTGCAACTTACACTAAATGGATTTTCCTAGGACTGAGAGAGCTGTTTGCCAAACAAAGCTTTGGACTTGACTGACGTTGAAAAAGGCAGCACTTGGATTGAAGAAAGAAGTGATGACATGGTATTCAAAGGGATCTGGTTCTGCACTTAGTCTTTCAGGATTTTTCAGTATGTTGGTTTGTTTTTTGTTTGTTTGTTTGTTTTGATAACGTTCTGAGGCATGTTTAAAAACAAAATCTTAGTTTGTTATAGAGCGGTGGAGGTCAGTAATTCCCAAAACAAGTTGTGTGCTTGAAAGTAGACATGGGCACGACTCGGCGAAATCCTCGTTTCTGTTTTCGGTTGTTGTTCTCGTTATGTAACGGGAATTACTCCGCTCCAGCTCGAACCCGACCTGATAAAAGACAAATTTGGTCGGGTTTGTCGTTGTCGTTCATGGCATCGCGGCGATCGCACAATGCCAAGCAGCACAGAAAAAAAGTTTTAAAAATTAAAAAAAAACCGATTGACTGAGACTTCTGGATGTGCCAGAGAGTTCATTAAAAGCCCACAAACCCTAACCCTAACCCTCACCCTAACCCTAACCCATACGCCAGTACGCTGTCCTTAGTGGGTCAGAGGCACCCAGAGGTGCAGCCCACTAACCCACCCTAACCTTAACCGTAACCCTAACCCTAGCCCTAGCCCTTACCCTAACCCCAACCCTAACCCAGATCCGTACGCAAGTACACTTCCCTTCTTAGTGGGTCAAAGTGAGGCACCCAGAGAGGTGCCTCGCAGAACCCACTATCCCCTACCCCTATCCCATTCCCTAACCTGTACGCCAGTACGCTAGTACGCTTCCCTTCTTAGTGAGTCAGAGGCACCCAGAGAGGTGCCTCTGCCACTTACCCCCCCACCCTAACATAATGTATTAATGTATGGTACGCGACGGCTCCGCAAAACGCTTCCCTTCCCTTCTTAGTGGGTCAGACGTCAGAGGCACCCAGAGAGGTGCCTCCCAGAGCCCACCTACCCCAACCCCAACCCCAACCCACAAACGACAAGCGGAAACAACGAATTTTTGAAAATTATCGCAACAAACGGCAACGACCCGAAACGGACCTGTCCCGACAAACAACAACTTGAAACGTCATTTTTTCTGGTCTTGCCCATCTCTAGTTGAAAGCATTCAATAACTTTTGTAATGCTCTAGAAGAGGAGGTGTAGCAAGGAAGTTGGATTTTTTTAATGTTTTTTGAATAATAAAGTTTTTAAACATGGGCCCAAGCACTGGTACTAATAAGTGTGCGTGTGTAATTTGATTATGTTTCCTTATGTGCCTTTTCTATTTAGATTTTTTGGGGGGAGTGGGGAGTGGAATATCAGCTGTCCCTGCATTCAGGTTATGTTTTATTTTATTTTATTTTATTTGGTGGTGGGTTTTTTTAATATTTTTACCCCGCCTTTCTCCTTGGACCCAAGGCGGCTTATAGTAAGGAGAGACTATCCAGTCCATTATAATTAAGACACAATCAGTTTGATAAACAGGGAATTGAGGGACATCTTACAGTATTATAGGGCAATATTAGAAGGATAACAATGATAACATAGTGTGAGGGAGGCGGGATGGAGAGAAAGGCCTCTCCTGATGACCTTAACACCCAAGTTGGTTCATACTGTGAGATTTGATCTTTGAGGTAGCTAGGAGCCAGGTTGTACGGTGCTTTGTAGGTCAAGGTCAGCACCTTGAATTGTGCTGGATAACTGATAGGCAGCCAGTGGAGCTGCTTTAGTAGGGATGTAATGTGATCTCTGTAACCCACCACAGTCAGCAAACTGGCTGCTTCATTTTGGACCCGTTGAATTTCCTGAGGTTTTTCATTGGGAGTCCCACATAGAGTGCATTACAGTAGTCCAGTCAGGACGTCACTAGGACATGAGTTACTGTGGCCCGAGCAGGTTTCTCCAGGAGTTGACATAACTGGCATACTAGCTTTAATTGTGCAAATGCACTCCTGGCCACAGCCGTGACTTGGGCCTCTAGGCTCAATGATGAGTCCAGGAACACCCCCAAGCTGTGCAACTCTTTTTTCAATTGGAGGATGCTCCGATCAAGTGGGATAGGTTGCATCCCTATCCCTTGTTCTCCCCTTCGACCAACCAGCAGCATCTCTGTCTTGTCTGGGTTTAATTTCAATTTGTTCATTTTCATCCAGTTAATTATTGAAGCTAAACACTTGTGTAAGGTCACAATAGCAGCTCCCTTAGAATCCAGAGTTGATGAGAGGTACAGTTGGGTGTCATTGGCATACCATGTGTATTGTAATGCAATGTAATGTTAATGTTATGACTAATTCTTGTTGTGTTATGTTATCCCTAATTCTTCAATAAATGTATTACTAAAATGCAATATCAGAAAAAGGGGCAACCTTGAATTGATACATATTTCTCTGAATATAAATGTATCATAAGCATCCCAATGCTGAAGGCATTCAAGAAAAAACTGGACAACCATCTGTTAGATCTGCTTTTATCTGGATTCCTGTATTGAGCCAAGAAGGTTGAAATGGATGGCCTTGCAAGCCCCTTCCAATTTAACTCTATGATTCTATAGTCTTAAATTGTTCTTAAAAACCCAGTTTGGAGAACTTAGTGTTGGCCGCTCCATGCAAATGATTTAAAAAGATCTAATGCTACTATTCCACTTTCATTTTCTGTTTAATTATTGTATATACCACACTGATCTTTTTATAAATTTAGTTATAAATTGTTTCATTGCCCTACTAATATTGCAGTTTCAGAAGGTTGATAGCTCAGTGGGTTAGGTGTCAAGCTGCAGAGCCAGAGGCAGAGAGTTCTGTTCCATACTGTGCCCACTTGACAGGAGATGGACTCAGTGATCCATATAATCCTTCCCAGCTTTGCACTTCTATGATGATGTTAAAGCTGCTCTCAAAACATGTGGAGGAAATAAATTGCTAGGCATAACTACAATTCTATTGTTAGGTTCTGTCAAGTCATCTCAAATTTATGGTGACCCTATGAATTAGCAACCTCTACATGTACTGTCCTCAGCAGCCATGTTCAGCTCTTGCAAACTCAAAGTTATGGCTTCTTCTATGGTGTCAATCCCTCTCATACACTATATAGCTACAGGTTGCATTTTATTGTCACCTTAAAAACACAAGAATAAATCCAGCTCTTAGTCCCAAGCAGAGCTTATTCCACAGCCAGGCATCTAGACCATGGTTTGAACACGAACTTCTAGCCAACTTCTTTTGTGAGTGTTGGCATTTTGTGTGTACAATATATAGTCCGTGGGGCCCCAGAACAAATCATCTCAGTTTCAGTTATTCCTTATGGGGAAATTTACTTTTATATGAGTGCTTTGGTTTACAAGCATGTTACCTGAACAGATTATGCTCATAAACCAAGGTATTATTTACACACTTGACTAACTACCCCATGACTAAAAATGTTTTGAAAAATAAGAATGTTGAAAACAAATTAAATATAAATATAAAGAAAAATAAACCCCTAATATGCACTCTCTTTTGAAAGCTTTCATGACTGATCCAAGGGAGACTTCCATTCCTCTCTCCTCCTGCTTTGGAGGCTGCTTGAGTAGGAAAGTTTCAGACAATCCCCCACCATCCAGCAGGGAGAGGGAGAGAGACACCATTGGCTCACTTGTGATCATGTTACCTGCTGCAGTGTTTGTATTGTAAGACATTGCTAGTTGATAAAGACAGAATTGATCAGAAATGTTGGGTTGTCTTGCAAAAGGTACTCATAAACCAAAGTATTTCTGTATTTTTGGTTGTATGAAACATACAGTTGCCATAAAACAAAACAAAGAACAACAAAATGTAAAATTAAGCTATAATTTTCAAAAAATATTGATTTATTCTTGGAATCAAACACTGGCATGCTTCTTGTGCTCTTATATTTTCCTCAAGTTTTTCACAAGCATAATTTGTTCCGCAAACATGCTTGTAATCCAAAGCACTTGTACATCAAAGCGAATTTCCCCATAAATAATGGAAACTGGGAGGATTCATTCTGCAGTCCAAAAATATTCATATAAAATGATTTCAATACTATAATGTAATATAAAATAATAAAAACAATACCAATGTAAATAAAAATAAATCAACATATTAATAAACTTGTCATACAGTCACATGCATAAATATTGGGACATCGACACAATTCTAACATTTCTCATTCTATACACCACCACGATGGATTTGAGATGAAACGAACAAGATGGGATATGTGCAAACTGTTGTAATTCCTACACCATTCACCTGATTTGGATATAACTACCCTCAAATTAAAGCTTACAGTCTGCAGTTAAAGCCCACCTTGTTTGTTTTATCTCAAATCCATCGTGGTGGGGTGGTGTATAGAACCAGAAATGTTGTCCCAATATTTATGGACCTGACTGTTTGCTGTATTTAATGTAACTGGTAATAAGGCAGCAAAGAAAAGGGTCTATATCTGCAAGCAGCTTGACCTAGAATGAAGCAAAGCATTCCTAAACTTACTCTTGCATGGAAAAGCCAAGGTCTGTCTATAGGTGCTTTGAAGTGGAAAAAAAATACACTAGTGCCAGTTGTGGGCACCTTCCAGTGTTCTGAAAAAAATCACTGATTTCTGCCAAACACAGGCCTGAGATCAACCATGGGAGATGATCACCCACAAATCTTGGAGTGAGAGGGAGAGAGAGGGAAAGAGAGAAGAACCATTGGCTCAGTTGTGATCATGTGGCCTACAGCATGATGTACTTGTATTGCAATATATTGCTTGTTATCAAGTTACAATTAATAAGGAATGTTTGCTTGTCTTGTGGAAGATTTGGAGAACAAGGTACTCACAATCCAAAGTTTTAGTGTATATGCTTTGCCTGCTGCCTCTGTGACTTGTTTGACAAGTCTTTCTACAGACTGTCCATGACATGGCCACTTTGGAACTTGCATAGGTTCATTAATGGATTTATTGACTTCTAATATATGTCAAAGGAGGTTCATGTACATTTGAGACGAGTGTATGGGTTCCAACAATGAAGTAGCATGAGGATTAATAGGAGTCTTTCTGGAATATACAGGAAGTTCTCCCAGGAAATCATTTCCACTCCTTAAGTCAATAATCTTCTGCACCCCAGCTTTTCTCTCCTCACTCACTGGAGCACAAGAGTGTTTGAATGGTCATTTCGCTAATAGCATGCTGCTTGCTGGACAGCTGGCAAAACACCATCCACTACAGCTTTCTTTTGGAGTCTGAGGAGCTGGAACAATGTATGGCATGGGCTTTCAACCCAAGAGTGTTTTACTTTGATTTTGAACTAGCAGGAAAAGTAACAATATACTCTACAATCACCCTTAAGTTTTAGAGGGTTATGCCCTTAAAACTATGTTTTTATACCCATATACAGCAAATCCTGTTAGCAGTTTTAACCATCTTGAGTGACTCACTGGATCAATTTTAAGACTGGAAGATCTATGAGACATGTTCCTGTCCTTATGGCCTATGTCATCCTGTACCTGTAGGCTTGATCTTATTACATTGTGACAAAAAAATGAGAAGTTCTCCACTTCAGAGTTTAGAGAATGAAGAGTCAGTTTCTAGTACTGGGGCATTGTCTACCATCTTCCCTATTTGACCAGTCCATTTGTTGTTTGATAAGGTCTTCCCATCTAGTATTGTGATCAAGGGTTGCAGGGGCAACTCATTTGTACGAAGAGCACAGACTAAACTTGCAGCCGAGTTTAATCTCAACAAATTGCATCTATATAAGCTGCAGTGTTAATGGGAGCTGTGGCACACAAGCCAATACCACGCCTGATGCTCTGCATAGCAACATTGTGTAATTCCAGTGTGTTGTGCTGTTGTTTTTGGAAGTATAAGATGTACTTGCAGTATAAGATGTACTATTGTCATTCCATAATTTTCATCCTTTCTATCTTCAAGATCAGTAATTTCTTCCTCATCAGACGAGGAAAATAACCTCATTTGATGATATTGAAAGATCTGGCTTGCTCCTCTGCTTATATTCAGAAAGTCTTCTCTCATCTTCTTGCTGTCTGTTCTTGTTTACTTGTCATTTGTTATGTTCTGCAAATCTGGCAAACCAATTTGATGCCGTCCAATAAATCCTATCTTGTGTCTCTGACCCTTAATGAAAGCTAGTTCATTTGGAGAGATCTTCAATGCCTTAGGAGGACATATACATTAAAGATGAGCTTCCTTTTTGTAGTCTGCGGCACAACCAGCTTCACAAGCACAAATTTACACTTGCAGTTAAGGATGTCAAAAACCTTTTCAAGTTTTAAAGTGAAAGCTTCTTTGGCTTTTAGCTTTACCCTACCAAGCAATATATTCTTAGCTTGCTCACAGCTGTCTTGGAACTTCTGTACGATTATAGTTTTTGAATTTATAACAGGGAACACAAAAGCACTGTTAGCAAGTTCCCACTTCTCAACCAATTTGGGATAAATGTCCTTTGCAAGACTGCTTGTTGGATAGTTTCTAGCCTCCTCACCACTTTGTTCTCAGCGATAATCTACATCTCAAGACATTTTGCAGAGTTGGTAGTTCAGAAGGCAATAGGTCTTGACTATTTCCAGTGAAATTGCTCTTAAGAGTGACTATACCTTGCCTAGTTTTTCTTTTGAGGGCCTTTTTTAACACTCACAACTAAGATATGAATACAGTCACACTAATAAAATTTTGTCACCTGAAAGGAAGAAAATCACTTATTTAGATAAGTTCACATAGATATTTTTATAAAAAGCATATCATTTTTAAAATGCAGTAGCATACAGATTAATCAGAGATTGCATAAAATGTAGAAAATTCCATTTTTACACGGTCATTTACAAAGGAAACCCAAATTATATCAATTTAGCAAAAACATTTTTTAAATTCTCCAATCAAGTTGTAACTTTTTAGCACACCTCATTTTTTATTTTGAAAGTCAGAAAACTTGACACGGCCAAATGACCAGTGCTACAGAATGCTCAAGTAGAACTAAATGCAGCATTCTCTCCAGGTGCTTGTATTGTAAAGCTCAACCATGATGACAATGAAAAAACCTCCCACTGACCCACTCTTGTTGCCTTTACCCAAGATGTACAGAAACAATTACTTGTACTGAATACAAAATATTCAGTTTTTACTTACTGTACTCAAAATTTTCATCACAATAGCTTTTTTTCTTTTGTTTAAATTATAAATATGCCACCACCACCACCCGATTCAACTAATATACTAACTTAAACTGGTAGTCTGTTTATCTAACTAGAGTTTTACCACCATTAAAAACCACCACTTGCTTTTTCTTTCTTGTTTTAAAAAAGAATTAAGCATGAAGTATCTAAACTTTTATTTGACCCATTGTGATTACTATACAAAATAAATTCATATTCAGGCAACCCTTGCTTGAAAAAGATGACAAAGAGATACTTTTTCTTTGGCATTTAGTGGGAAATTTTATGATCATAAATCTACATGAGCTGGAAGAACCAGCTCATCTCTGAAGATATTTTAGCAGATATTTTCTAAAAACTAGCACAGCCAGTTTGCCCTTTTGGTTCTTCTGTTTTGTAAGGATCTCGGTTCCAGAATTCATTCTACCTCAGCCACTTAATATTTAGATAAATTTACAAAATACGAATTATAAAAACATAATGACATAGATAATTTTAGCTAAGTCAACATCCTGACCTTATTAACTACAACATCTTGGTTTATTGTATTCTGCACGGGTGTGCATTCCAATAAAACCATTAAAACATGGAAACAACAAATGCAATGGGAAACATTCCCTCTCCAGTTGCTCATATAGCTCAATATTAATAATGATTAATTATATTATTAATATATTATGCACAACATCAATAAAACTTTTTGGAACAAGCAGCCATTCAAGAAGCAGCCATTCCAAAAGAGTTAAATTGATACCAACAAAATCAATTAGTTCAAATCAACTTAGATCCGTTGCTCTTTGTCCTGCACCCCTGACAAGTTGAATATATGGATTTTCAAATCTTGTCTAAATGTGTTCCAACTCAGATTTCATTTCAGAGTGCAGGGGGAGAGAGTTCCGCAGCTTTGGAGCCAAGTGGGAGAATGTCTGAAGTCCAAGATACCATCAGATACTCAGACGTTCAAGTCATTTTAAAGGGAATATACCATAAAATGAGCTCTGCTAAATAACAGGGATGGGGACTTGAGTCACGGGATTCACTTTCAAATCAGATTTAAGTTGCATCAGTGATTCAACTCATTTTTTTCAACTCTGTTTAAAAAATTTCTAGGACTTGGCTCATGACTCAGTACTATCCCTTTCTTTTTTTCCTGGAAAAATAAGCTCATGGCTCAGTGGTTAAACTGCTGTACTGCAGCCAAAACAGCTACTTACTTACTTACTTACTTACTTACTTACTTACCACCCATCTAGCCCTAGGGCTACTCTGGGCACTTTACAGCATAAAATTTATAGTGCAGAGACAGTAGTAGCATGCAGTTAGACACAACATGTGCAGCTTGATCCGGGCTCAATCCCAGGTATTTAAGGTTAAAGGGATGATTCAGCCTTCCATCCTTCTGAGTTCTATATAATGAGTACTGCCAGCCATGAGAGATATGTAGCCTCCATAATTAAATTGTAAGCAGCTCAGAAAGTGCTTTAAATGCTTTGGAGTGGTATAGAAGCAGCACTCTGGTTTGGCTTGGCTTTTAATAGGTACTCAGACTTGGATCTTGAGACTTGGGTCTTGATATCAAAGTACTGTACTAGGTACCCAAACAGTTGCCTGCTAAACACCCCTGATAAACAGTTATGAGAGGGAGTGTTTTAAAGTGGATTGTTGTGGCTTGTTACTTTTAAATGTTTTTAGCATTGGGTTTTTTTTACCATGTCTAATATAATGTTTCTTTGATTAATTTTAATATTTGTAAACTTACTGTTTTTAGCTTGTCTTAATGATGTAATCCACTTTGGGCCTTTTTAAGGACAAAGGTGAGGTTAAATGAATGAATGTTGATTTTGAATCAATAGAGAAGCTATTTGGGAGTTGTTACTGGGATCTACGTGAATGGAATAGCTTCAAAAGACCACTACATGTGCGTTTTCATAGGAGTAAAAACCAATAAGAGGTTTTGCCCCTCCCTAATATAGGTTATCATTTATTTGCCAGTGTAATAAGAACAGTGTGGGAACTGATGGTTTTTATTTATTTTATTCAGTTTGTTTATTTGATTTATATATTGCCCATCTGGCAGCAAAGGCCACTCTGGATGGTTTTTGCATGTTTCTTTCTGAGGGAAGGAGATGCTCCGTGCACTCGACAAAACCCCTTACAGCTAACTATTCCAGCACCACATATGACATCTGCCCCCTGAAAGTGTATTATGTGAGAAAATCCCACTATCACCTGCAAGAGGAAGAGTTTGAGTCTCTTAAGTGTGGCAGAAAATGTTGATTGCTTTTTCTTGCAGGGTGATTGGAGCCTCTTCTCTCCTCTCCTCAGGATGTGTTCAGACGCTCAAGAAGCATCAGTTTTCACATTGTTCACAAAACAGATCAGGACGGACCGGAAAGAGAAAATGATGACCCCACCCCCACCAAGAACACAGCTATTGTGGCACAGGTAGGAGGTGTGGCATGAGATGGTGGGGGTGGGATGGAGGCATGGTGGAGGACAGCAGCACATGCAGTGGTGGCAGGTGGTGCAGTTAGGAGGTGCTGGGATGTGGCAGCACAGCAGGGGTGTGGGGGGCAGTGAACACACATGGGGCAGAAGGCACTGGCATACATGGCTGTGGCAGGTTCAGGTGGTGCAGTAACACATGCGGGAGTGCAGTGCATGGGAGTGCAGCAGGGGTGGAGACAGAGTCTGGCAGCACACGGGACAGCAGCAGGGGTTGCACTACCACATGTGGTAGCAGGGGGTGTGACTGCATGGCAGTGGATGCAATGGAAGATGCAGCAGTGGAGCATGTGCATGGGTTGGCAGTGAAATGATAGAGAGGGTACAGGGAGGCAGAGGCACACAGCAGTGGCATGGGGTGCAATTAGGCTTGGCAGCATGACGGGATGTGGGTAAGGGTGCAGGGGCATGGTAGAATGGCAGGGGGTTGGGGATGCATTGGCACATGCAATGGCAGGGAGTACAGGGGCATGGAGGCACAATGTGAATGTGGTGGTAGCACGTGTGCAACCCAAGTCTTTGGTTTGAAATTCCAAGCTCCAAGCCCTGGGTGGCCATCATGACTTGGGCTCAATTATTTAATTTCTTAATTACTTGGTGCTTGGGACTCTGGACTTGGTGTTGAAGGCTCGGACTTGGCACTCGGGCCTAACAACTTGCCAACATCCTTAAGACCGACTGTATTGAAGGTGGACACAATGCTATCAAAACCTTTCCTATTTGGTTGACAGTACTTTTAGAAGGCACATAAATCTGTGGAGGCAGGCCAGGGAGGTGGTTTACAACTATTTTCATCCATTCTGTGGTCTCAAATCCCTTGAGCAACATCAGCTGCTGTTAGAGGGGGTCACATGGTTTACTTTCCCAGAATTCTGCCTTTTTAGTAGGTCATCTAGCTGGAAGCAGAACTGTGGGGTCATACATTGTGCATCAGTTGGGAAGGAGAAAAATTTAACAGGAGCTACATAACTCACTGAACGTGAAGATGAGGAAGCTAATATGTGGAATAGCCCATTTGTTGAAGGATACTGGGGCAACAAAATCCTTTCTGCCAAAAAAGAAAATGCATATGTTGTACAGTATTTATTTGTTCCTTTGTCACCTCTCTTAGGCACCTTCTGGAAACAGTATTGACAAACACATGGCTCTGCAGATTTATGGCCAGAAGTTAAGAAGAGACCCGCTTCCTCACTCACCATGGACAGCCACATAGTCAGGAAGAAAGTGGCAAAACCAGAAAGGCTAGAGGAGAAGGAAGTCTTGTGGGGGAGTGCTACGGAAATAGCAACCTTTTATCTGGATTGTGCTTGCAGTTGCTATTGTTGGAAACAGTATGGGATCTTGAAGATATTTTGAGCCTTTCCCAGACTAATTTTTTTAAAAAGAACTGGTGTTCTTGCTGCTCCGATGATGTTCAGTGAACCTCCAGAGTTTAGGGGAACTTGCATGGATTTGTGTATTGTAATGAACTGCCATCGTCATCAGGGATGGGGACTAGCCACTTGGATTCAAAGTCAAGTCTCAAGTTACACCAGCCACCTGACTTGGATTCGCGTTGCAGTTCCCCCCCCCCCAAAAAAAAAGATCTAGACTCAACCTGCGACTTGATTCATTTTTTGCTGAGTCACATTGTTAGGTCCCTGTTCTTTATATTGGGGGGGGGGGTGAATCATAAACAAGAAGCACCTTTAAACAAGCACCTGAGGACGTAAGAGAGGCAGGGAAACAGCAGAGCAAGACATAAGGAGAGGGGTTGGATGGTATTCAAGACGGTGAAGGGGTGAGGGAAGATGAGAGAGGCTCAGCATTTTCTCCCTGTAGGCTGACTGAGTAGGAGGGTAGGCTGAACAGGGGAGGGGGCGGGGAAGAGGAATGTTTATATCTGCTCGGTCATTTCCTCACACTTTACTTTGTCCTGGGCCGGAAGAGCTAGGGTTCAAAAGAAAGTCCTCTTTGCAATCCAACATGAGGCATGATTGATAAACACCAATTGTGCTGTTGAGACAAAATCATGCTGAATAGCTGAGATGTTTGGACAGTTATGTTCTCTGTCCAATATGGGGACAAATGTAATATTAAGAGTGTTAGGAAAATCTCCAGATGGGCAGTATAAAAATCTAATAAATAAATAATCATTATTTAGGCTCCATAGAACACTTTGCCAGAGATCTGCAAAGTAGACAGAGCACTCAAGTCTGCTTTAACAACAAACTTGTTAGTCATGTACAG
>JAHTLZ010000198.1:3779665-3793120 GCA_023846285.1 Phrynocephalus versicolor | reverse complement strand
CCAGGTGGAAAATGAAACATGTGAAACCTGATCAAGAAGTCATAGAATCATAGAATCATAGAGTTGGAAGAGACCTCAAGGGCCATCTAGTCCAACCCCTGGCCATACAGGAACCCTATCGCAATATTTCCGACAGATGGCCATCCAGCCTCTGCTTAAAAACCTCCAAAGAAGGAGACTCCACCACCCTCTGTGGCAGCATATTCCACTGCCGAACAGCTCTAACTGTCATGAAGTTCTTCCTATATGTTCAAATGGAATCTCTTTTCCTGTAGTTTGAAACCATTGCCCCGAGTCCTAGTCTCTGAAGCCATGGAAAACAAACCTGTTCCCTCTTCAATATGACATCCTTTGAAATATTTAAACATAGTTATCATATCCCCTCTCAGTCTTCTTTTTGAAAGGCTAAACATTCCCATTCCCTAAGCCATTCCTCATAAGACATTTCCTCCAGACCCTCAACCATCCTGGTCGCCCTCCTCTGCACCTGCTCGAGGTTGTCAAGATCCTTTTTAAATTGAGGTGCACAGAACTGGACATAGTACTCCAGGTGGGGTCTGACCAGAGTAGAATAGAGTAGTATCACTTCCCTTGATCTAGACACGATGGTTCTGTTGATGCAACCAAGAATCGCATTGGCTTTCCTGGCTGCCGCATCACACTGCTGACTCATGTTCAATTTGTGGTCCACCCAGACTCCCAGATCCCTTTCACAGGTACTATTCTACAGCCAAGTTTCCCCCATCCTATATCTGTGCAATTCATTTTTTTTTACCTAGATGTAGCACCCTACATTTCCCTCTGTTGAAATCCATTCTGTTAGCTTTGGCCCAGCACTCTAATCTGTCAAGGTCTTTTTGGATTTTCATCCTATCCTCTGGGGAATTAGCAACCCCTCCCAATTTAGTATCATCTGCAAATTTAATTAGCATACTCTCTATTCCTTCCTCCAAGTCATTAATAAAGATATTGAACAGCACTGGACCCAGAACAGAACCCTGGGGCACCCCACTGGTCACGTCTCTCCAAGCTGAAGAGAGGCCATTTATGGTCACCCTCTGGGTGTGATCAGTCAACCAATTACAAATCCATCTGACAGTAGCACTATCTTTCCCACTTTCTACTAACTTCTTAGCAAGAATACCATGGGGAACCTTATAGAAGGCCTTACTAAAGTAAGGTAAAGTAAGGTAGCCATTGAATGCATGGGTATGTCTTATGCTGCTAAATGAATGTAGTTTCTCTGTAAAGTCTTCTACTAACTTTAAATGGTCAATGCCACAAACTGCATTCAAGCATGTTGAAACCTTGCTGTTTTAACAATGACGTTTGTCTGTGTGCTGGATATTTATATAAATATACAATATTTTATGTTACGGTGTGTAATCTTGCATTTTGTAGCATCCGATTTTTTTTTTACCAAGTAGTTTTGACTTTAAATGGGTGTAAGAGAATGCTTGGGACAGGTTTTCTACATGCATTAAAGCTCAGCTTAAGCTGGAATGTCTTCCATTGTTATTTCACCCAAACAAAAACAAAAATTACTTTTCTAACAGCAGCTTGTTTCTTTGGTTCGAGAACAAGAATATACCAGTAAAAATGGGCGCTTTAAAAAAAGAAGAGGTAGCTGTGCAACTAGCAGGTCTTGCAGATTACAGACTTTAAAAAATGTTAGAAATGTGGAACCATTTTTAAAATTCGTTGTTCTTCAAGGTGTACTGTGAATATGAACATTAATAGGTTTCTTTTGTACCTGTGCCAAGTCACTCGGTTGTTTCAAGAGCTTAACATTGGTCATCTGCAGACCTCCTCTGCCTCAAATACACATGCCTACACCTTGCCTTCTCAGTTCTTCTCTTGCTGCCACTGGAGTTGCTCCCATGCCAGAGCACTTCTGAAGAGCACGAAAAACAAAGTAATACCTTACTTTTTTACTTTTCCTTCTTTCTTATTTTATTTTCCTGCTGCCCTAGAAAAGACCCCCTCCTTTTTCTCCCCTTTGGGGATTGTGGCTTCATTTCCGGCCTCAACCACATGACTTCTATGGGGCTGTTCAAGAGGTGCTGTGCCTGTAATGGCGACACTCTACAAATGGATGGCCATTTTAAGTGCCTTTTTTGCCTCAGTGAGAATCTCACTCCACCCTCGGCCTGTTTAGACTGCTTTTTAATAAAACAGGCACGCCACCTCTGTTTCTGGTATCTTCGATCCCACCTGTAGGAAAAGTCCCTGTCCCCATTGATGGATCAAACTGCTGAATTCCTAGCCGTGAGGTTTGCCAACCTCACAGGCTGCAATACCGCTATTGATTACCCCATTGGCCTTGGAATCAGTATGGAAGCATACTTCATCTTCGATACTGAGATCAAAGTCGGAGTCAAAGTTGACAAAGGATAAGAAGTCAAAGAAGTCTTTGTCTTTAAAGGGAAAACCAAAAAACAAGGTGCCTAGAGCAGTGTTGGTACCAGAACTACCATATTTTTCCATTTATAAGACAGTATTTTTTCCTAAACGTGTTAGACTAAAAATTTGGGGTCATCTTATATAAATTGTACACACACACACACACACTTTTAAGGTTCCTGTACTTGCCTGGAAGCCTGATTGATTTCAATGAGATTTTCCCTCCGTATAGCTGCCTCTTGTGTGTGAGCTCGGGGCAGTGACTTTTAGGCTTGCACAAGAGATTTTAAAACAAAGCTGCCTACACCCGCCAGGTCTAAGACAGGAAGACGGGGAGGATCTTTCCAGGATGAACTCCTCTTGCTCAGCTTCATTTAAAAATCTCTCTTCTATGAAAGTCAAGCAAGGGGAAGCAGCCTACATGCAACTTGTGCAAGCCTAAAAGTTGCTGACTCAAGATGATGTGCTGAGAGGTGGAAGGGGCACCGAGCCAGGTAAAAGAGGCATCCACAGGAAGGGAAAATCCAATTGAAATCAACCAGGGTTCCGAGCAATTACAGGCACCTTAAAAATGTGTGTCTGTGTGTAAAAAAGTGGATTGTGAAAGTGCCTCAGCACTCCTGGATGCTACAATAATGTTTGGTTTTGGGGTGTGGAAAAGAGGACAATCCATCCCAGATGGGCTCGTAAAAGTGGGGGTCATTTTATACTTTGCAGCATCTTGTAGGTATTAAAATACGGTACCCACACCTGCCTCACGGGAGATTATTCAGGTCTGCCTGCTTGCTGACCCCTACCACAATCCCTGCAGTTCAGTGATTCTCCTGACGGGATGATCCTCACATGTGTGGGTAACAGCCGTGCTGCAGGCTCAGTTGAGCTTTCAGTCCCGTAGGAGATCGATACTGGAATGGATGTCCACCGACTCAATGTCGTTAGTGCCAGAGCAAGCTCCTTGCAAGAGAGCTTGTAAGACTCACTGTGGCAGAACACCATGATGATCAGTCTCCTGCTCTGATACAGGAGCATCATAGTCGATCTTGCTACCTCCCTCAGCCAATATATTTCAACAGTTACTAGTACCCAGAGGATCAAGATTGCTCTTTATACCGTCTGGCCTTGGGTTTTGAGTATGGGCCTTCCATGTTATCTTCACCCTCTCTACCTCTATTTTGGAGAGGTAGAGAAGCATTCTGTGGTTGATATGGGGAGATATTCTGGGAGAAGCGGTCCCCTACCTACAATCATAGGAGGCCGCATGAAGAAATGGAACTGTTCTCAGTATTGAGTTGTTGAGCAACAGGCTTTGCTTGCGAGCTCCCCTGAGGCATCATTGCAGTCTACTACCACCTATGTAGGACCACCACCAGTTCATGCTGATTCCAGACTGCCAAAACCAGTGAGCAGAGCAGTCGTAGCAGGCAGCTCTTCAAGCGTCGTGCCCTGCATGACCCCTAATGGAGGCTTTTCAGCTCAGGAGGAGAAGGACGTTAAGCCCTGATACTGAGGTACTTGACCCTCAGTGTTCCAACTCCAGTTTTGGGTGTTGCGAATGTCCATCCACCATCACCATCCAAGGACCTTCTATCATACCTTCACCTTATTTTCAGCATTGCAAAGGTTGTGGATCTTGCAGTTGAGCAGCCAGTGCCATTAGATTCGGACAAGGTATACAAGGATATTAATCAGGACCACTACCTTAGTTTCATTCCATGTTGAAGGTGGTGAAGGAATCCAGGGAGCACCCTCCTTCCAGGCGCAAGCCTTGAGAAGGGTAGGAAACCTTTATCAGGTTCATGGGGCAGACTGTAGGTTTTTGCAGAAACATCAGGTGTCTAACTCCTTTATTGTAGATGTAACCCAGAACAGGACATACAATTGATCTACTTCATGAGGGTAACAAGGAGGGTAGGAAGCTAGATAACTTTGAGTGCTGCATCGACTCCTTGGGGTCATTTGTGTTGTGGGCAGCAAACTATACGGCATCTATGGGGGCATAACATTGCCATTTATGGAACAAAGTCCTCCCTTACCAGAATATTCTGCCAGACGACAATGTCAAAGGGCCTTGGTGTCACACCAGGAGGCCATTTTCCTAGCCTATGAGGAGCACATTGTGGCTAGGCACATTGTGGACGTTGCAGTAAAGCAGTATATGACAGTTATTTCTTTGCACCACTGTGTGTGGCTTGGCTCAGCCAGCATTCCAAATGATGGCTGTAATTGCATTAAGGACCTTCCATTTGATGGAGTTGATCTCCACTAACATGGGTGAAATGTTAGATAACCTGCAAAAGATGAGAAAAGCAGTATGTGGCTACAATACACAGGGCTGCTGTAAGGCTCCCAGACAATACTGGAGGCAGCAATATACATACCCAGGGCCGGCACATCCATTAAGGCAAACTAGGCAGTTACCTAGGGCGCCAAAATGGAAAGAGGGCACTGGCCAGCCTGCCGCCCCCCCGCCGCCGCCCCCTCCACTGGCCACCACTGTCTGTCCCCCCACCACTAGCCAGCTGCCCGTCGCCGTCTGCCCATCGCTGTCCGTTGCCATCCGCCTGCTGCCCCCGTGCCCATCGCCGCCCGCCCCCGCCTCCGCCTGTTCCCGTCACCGCCCCCCGCCCCCCCCACCGCCACCTGCCCCACCCGCACTCATTTCACACGCTAGTAAGGTTGTGCTCAAAATTCTACAAGGGATGCTTCAGCAGCATGTGGACCGAGAACTCCCAGAAGTGCAAGGGGCAGAGGAACTAGAGATCAAATCGCCAACATGTGCTGGATTATGGAGAAAGCCAGAGTGTTCCAGAAAAACATCTACTTCTGCTTCATTGACTATGCTAAAGCCTTTGACTGTGTAGACCACAACAAACTATGGCAAGTTCTTAAAGAAATAAATGGGAGTGACCACCTTATCTATATGTGGGACAAGCAGCAACAGTCAAAACTGGATATGGGACAAATGACTGGTTTAAAATTGGGAAGGGAGTACGACAAGATTGTATTCTGTCACCTTGCCTTTTTAACTTATATGCAGAGTACATCATGCGAAAGGAAAGACTGGATGAATCACAAGCCATAATTAAGATTTCCAGAAGAAATATCAACAACCTCAGATACGCAGATGATACTACTCTGAGAGCAGAAAGTGAGGGGGGTCAGAATGTGGGACAGGCACGAGATGTCTGACCCGAGTTCTTCTTATCTGACTAACCCTCCGGCTCCAAGCGCATTGTCCACGGCCCAACACATGTCCCGGAGCCATCCCACCAGCGCCTCCAACCTGTCCTGTCTCCTTTTGAATGCCAGGTCGCTCCACAATAAGACCCCCGTCATTTATGACACCGTCTGTGACGGGAGGGCTGACCTGGCCTGTATCACAGACACCTGGGTGGGCGCAGAGGGGGGAGCCTCCCTCACCCAGCTGTGCCCGCCTGGGTTTCTGGTCCAGGGAGTGGGTAGGTTGGAGGGTCAGAAAAGGGGGGTTGCCGTTGTCTACAGGGAATCACTTCATGTGACCAGGGCCTCGACATTGGTTAGTCCGGGCTTAGAATGCCTTCACCTGTTGGTAGGACAGCGGGACAGATTTGGCATTGTACTGGGCTACCGTGCTCCCCGCAACCCAGCACAATCCCTACCAGAGCTCTCAGAGTTCATTGCGGCGACCCTACTGAAGTCCCCCCGGCTTTTGGTCGTCAGGGACTTAAGAACATAAGAACATAAGAACATAAGAAGAGCCATGCTGGATCAGGCCAAAGGCCCATCTAGTCCAGCTTCCTGTATCTCACAGCGGCCCCACCAGATGCATCTGGGAGCTCATGAGACTAGATATCTGTCTCCTGATACCACTCTCCTGCATCTGGCCCTTGAAGTACCCTGGTTTAAAGCCTGGAGACTACACATCTCCATCATGGTCTGTAACCTGTGATGGACTTTTCCTCCAGGAATCTGTCCAGTCCCCTTTTGAAGGCATCCAGGTCAGATGCCATCACCACATTGTGTGGCAGGGAATTCCATAGACTTACAATGCGCTGAATGAAAAAATATTTTCTTTTGTCAGTTTTTACTCTCCCAGCCCTCAATTTGAGTGTATGTCCCCTAGTTCTGGTATTTTGGGAGAGGGAGAAGAGCTTCCCTCTATCCACTTTACTCATACCCTGCATTATTTTGTATGTCTCAATCATATCCCCCCTCAGGCGCCTTTTTTCCAGACTAAAGAGGCCCAAATGTTTTAGCCTTTCTTCATAAGGGAGGTGCCCCAGCCCACTAATCATTTTAGTCGCCCTCTTCTGCACCTTTTCCAGTTCCACTATGTCTTTCTTGAGATGCAGTGACCAGAATTGTACACAATACTCCAGGTGGGGCCTTACTATTGTTTTGTATAATGGCATTATAATGTTGGCTGTTTTATTTTCAATCCCCTTTTTGATAATCCCTAGCATGGAATTGGCCTTCTTTACCGCTGCCGCACATTGGGGAGACACCTTCATGGAGCTGTCCACCAACACACCAAGATCTCTTTCCTGATCCGTCACGGATAACTCAGAGCCCATGAGTTGATAGATGAAGTTTGGATTTTTTGCCCCAATATGCATTACTTTATATTTGGTTACATTAAAACACATTTGCCATTTCTCAGCCCACTCCCCCAATTTAGAGAGATCCTTCTGGAGCTCTTCACAATCTTCTCTGGTTTTTACCACACGGAAAAGTTTTGTGTCATCTGCAAACTTGGCCACCTCACTGTTTATCCCTGTCTCCAGGTCATTTATGAACAGATTGAAAAGTACCGGTCCCAGGACAGAGCCCTGGGGCACACCGCTTTTCACTTCTCTCCATTGTGAAAATTTCCCATTGACACCTACTCTTTGTTTCCGGGATCTCAACCAGTTCTCAATCCATGAGGACCTGCCCTCTTATCCCCTGACTGTGCAATTTTCTCAGCAGCCTTTGGTGAGGGACTGTGTCAAAAGCCTTTTGAAAATCCAGATAGACTATATCAACCGGTTCACCCAAATCCACGTGCCTGTTGACCTTAATGTGCATGCTGGCAGTGAACTGTCTGGTGCAGCTCTGGAATTCATTGAGTCCATGACCACCATGAGCCTATCCCAGCATATTTCTTGCCCTACCCACAGGTCCGGGCACGCCCTTGACTTGGTATTTACCTCCATGTCGGGGGGGGGGGGTTGATACTAGTGTGCTTTTCAAGCTCAATTTGTGGTAACAATCAGATGCTCAGGGGAAGGGCAGATGGGACCAAAAGTGTTTCTTGTTTTAAAATAGGGATGTGATATTTGAATTGTGCTCAAAGACTTACCAACATCACTGGTAGTCATAACATACTGCTTCAAGCTTTTTATGTAAAAATAATCTTATCCCCAAGTCCTTGTGTTCAGTGCCAAGAGAAAGATAATAGTGAGTTGTTTAAATAGAGGGAATGGGAATAAGAGAAGAAATAATCATTCTAATAAAAATTAATAGAGTAAAATAATTTTTAAAACTATATTTAGCTAATTAATAAATAATTAAAATAAAATAAAGAATAATAAGATGAGAAAGAAGGAATTTACATTAAGAAATGTGGATGAGTTTTGTAAAAAGCAAAAAACAAAACAAAAACAAAGCATGCTGGTTATATACTGCCCCACAGCACTGTAAGAATTCCTGTAAGTGTAACCTACAATACAGCAGAAAGGCTTTTAAAATGTCAGTAAATAAGAGATTCAAAACAAAGAAAATAGTACAGCATATGAAGAACTGTCTCACTGTACATTATATCACTTATAGGATCATAGAGTTGGAAGAGACCTCAAGGACCATCCAGTCTGACCCCCGCCATGCAGGAACCACCATCAAAGTAAATCTGACAGATGGCCATCCAACCTCTGCTTAAACATCTCCAAGGAAGAAGACTCCATCACCCTCCATGGAAGCATATTCTACTGCTGAAGAGCTCTATCTGTCAGGAAGTTCTTCCTAATGCTCAGATGGAATAATGGCTTGCCAGTTCCTACTCCAGATGCACAGTGCAAAGAAACAGAGGAGAAATAGAGGAAAACAATAGAAAAGGAAAAAAACAGATCTGTGCAAGGAAATTGGAGATATTAAAGAAACATTTCATGCAAAGATGGATATGATAAAGAACAAAAACGGTAGGGATTTAACAGAAGCCGAGTACATCAAGAAGACATGCAAGAATACAAAGAAGAATTATATAAGAAAGATCTGTATGTCCCTGATAACCAAGATAGTGTTGTTGCTGACCTCGGGCTAAACGTCTTGCGGGCCTTAGAAAGCACTGAAACAAGGCCAGTGGAGGTGATGGCATTTGAACTATTTAAAATCTTAAAAGATGATGCTGTTAATGTACTACGCACAATATGCCAACAAATTTGGAAAACTCAGCAGTGGTCACAGGACTGGAAAAGATCATTCCCATTCCCAATGAAGGACAATGCCAAAGAGTGCTCCAACTACCGTACAATTGCACTCATTTCACACGCTAGCAAGGTTACGCACAAAATTCTACAAGGGATGCTTCAGCGGTATGTGGACAGAGAACTCCTAGATGTGCAAGCTGGATTTCGAATGGGCAGAGGAACTTGAGATCAAATTGCCAACATGCGCTGGATTATGAAGAAAGCTAGAGAGTTCGAGAAAAACATCTACTTCTGTTTCATTAACTATACAAAAGCTTTTGACTGTGTGGATGTGCAGGTTCATTAAAATCAATCAAAGGCTCTGGCGGAATAAATGTAGTCGAGTCGTCTTGTGCAAAAAAAAATCCAACAATAAATCTTTATTTAACAGTTCACAACTTTGTTGATCTTTTTCCTTTCTTGTATCTTTTGTTACATGTGGGGTTAATACTGGGAGATAAACTGGCAACAGAATTTCCTATATTCACTTTAGACGGGTTATAACTTCCCTTTCGTTGAATATTCAGAACCTCTTCATGGGACCACCACTCCGGCTCCTTTGGACAGGAGGAGGAGCCCGAAGGGGATGCTCCCACCCCCAACCTGGTATCCATCCAGGGGGATTAGGATCAACCTTTCTTCCGGAATTCTCTGTCTGAGGATAATTCCCTTTATATAGGGGTTCACTTGTCCCAAGATGGATGAGAGGAACTGATGTTAAGGCCCTCTCTTTCCCCTGTTCGTTTTCCGTCTGGCAACTCCTCTCTCTCTCCAGATCGTTAAAGCCCTAACGGCTCCTTTCCCTCGTGCCTGTTTCTTGCGCTCCCTTTTCATCTCCCTCCCCTTCTCGCAATCCTCTGTCTGTACTTCTACCTCCTTATAGATACGGTTGTCTCAGTAGCCATATTTCCATAGGACTTTCTGGTCTCTATCTTTACCTGAATTCCCATTTGTCTTGACTTAGTAATTGTCTCTGTTTGAACTCCTATGTTCCTTTGTACCTTATCACTTCCTCCCACTTGTATTACTGAATCTATCATCTCTTTACTCTCTTTAAATTCTCCTTCTGTTTGTACTCCTGTATTCTTAAGGTTTTGACAGATATCTATTAATCCCACCTTTATATCTTCCCACAATATCACCCTTCGGACTGTGGCCAAGTAACACTCTTTAAACCTCTTGTCTAATTCCCCTATCCTTTCTTCTCTATTTATGTTAATGTCCATCTGACTCTCTGTTTCCAAGAACAGTCTCCCCGGTCTTTCTTCTCCCTTCTTTATATCTTCTTTCTTATTTGCAAACGACCCACTGACTCCTTGATCTCGTTGTTCTGCCTTATGTTCACAGTGGACCACAACAAACTATGGCAAATTCTTAAAGGAATGGAAGTGCCTGACCACCTTATCTGTTTTCTAAGAAAACTATATGTGGGACAAGCAGCAACAGTCAGAACTGGATATGGAACAAATGACTGGTTTAAAATTGGGAACGGAGTACAACATGGTTGTATACACACTGTCACATTGCCTATTTAACTTATATGCAGAGTATACCATGTAAAATGCAGGACTGGATGAATCACAAGCCGGAATGAAGATTGCCGGAAGAAATATCAACAACCTCAGATACACAGATGATACTACTCTGGTGGCAGAAAGTGAGGAGGAATTAAAGAACCTTGTATTGAGAGTGAAAGATGTGACTGAAAAAAATGGGCTGAAGCCCAACATCACTAAACTAAGATCATGGCCACCAGTTCCATCACCACCTAGCAAATAGAAGGGGAAGAAATGGAGGCAATGTCAGAATTTACTTTCCTGGGCTCCTTGATCACTGCAGATGGTGACTGTAGCAACGAAATTAAAAGATGCCTACTTCTTAGGAGGAAACCGATGGCAAACTTAGGCAGCATCTTAAAAAGCAGACACATCACATTATTGATAAAGATCTGGATAGTTAAAGCTATGGATTTTCCAGTAGTGATGTATGGAAGTGAGAGCTGGACTATATAGATGGCTTATCACCACAGATTGATGCTGGATGAGACTCTTGAGAGTCCCCTGGACTGCAAGGAGATCAAACTTATCCATCCTGAAATCAACCCTAAACGTTCACTGGAAAGACAAGTTTTGAAGCTGAGGCTCCAGTACTTAGGCAACCCCATGAGAAGAGAGGACTCCTTGGAAAAGTCACTGATGTTGGGAAAAAGGAAAAGGGGACGGCAGAGAATGAGATGGTTGGATAGCGTTATTGATGCAGTGAGGGTGCTGTGATTGTGGGAAATTCAAAAGCCTGCTCTTCAGTTCTCACTTTCCTAAAAGCTAGCACCTGAAGCATTTGTAACCCAGGAGACCACTGTATTCAGGTTAAATTGCTGTATTGGCACTTTGCGAAAAATACATGGGTTTTGAATTACAGTTTTGGGCACTTGGTCGCTAAATGGTTCGCCATCACTGCTCTCGAGAATTAGCTACCCCTCCCAATTTGGTATCATCTGTAAATTTAATCAGTGTAATCTCTATTCCTTCATCCAAGTCATTGATAAATATATTAAATAGCACAGGACCCAGAAGAGAACCCCACTAGTCACCTCTCTCCAGGATGAAAAGAAGCCATTTATGATCAACCTTTGGGTACAATGAGTCAACCAATTACTAACCCACCTAACAGTAGCACTATCTATTCCACATTCTACTAACTCCATTGAGAGTATATAAAGGGGAACCTTATCGAAGGCTTTACTAAAATCGAGATAAGCCAATGGTCCACAATGAGCACAGCTTGAAGAAGAAGACATGGCACTTGAAGAAGAAAGTAAGCTGCATCCACAGTGTTCCCCTCCTCCACCAGGCCTGTAACTCAATCAAAGAAAGAAATAAAATTAGTTTGGCATGACTTGTTTTTAAAGAACCAGTGTTGACTTTTAGTGATGACAGCATTGTTTGTTAGACTGCTTAGTCATCTGCTCTAGAATTTTTCCAGAAATTGATGTCAAGCTGACTGTAGAGTAATTATTTGCATCTTCTTTTTCCCCTTTTTGAAGATGCGAACATTTGCCTTCTTCCATTCTATGGGGACTTCCCCTGTTCTCCAAGAATTCTCACTTTAAACATGTATAGGAAGTAAAACGGGCCACTTTCTAGATTCTGTACTTTGCAAAGACTGATAAAGGCATGTTCATCCTCCAGTAAATGTCATACCAATAAATAGCTGACCTATTTTTAAAGTGTTTCTGCTGAGTGACGTATTTTATGTTGTGATGGCTTAAGGTTAAACATACAGTATATAGTTTACAATTCCTATCTTTTCCCTCTAAGCACACACAGATATGATCCAGATCAGAATAAGTAGGAACAAGTGGTATCATTTTCTCTTAAATATTTCAGCCCAGTCCCTAACCTGTTCAAAAAGGTGTGTGTCAGGGTGGGGGGAGATAGAATTGAAATATAAAACCCAGATAGAGGAAAATTTAAATTTGTCATGTACCTTAATATTAATTGTACGGGTGATGAGAAATACTCCACATCCAAAATATATGTAATGCCTAAATACAATGTCTAATGCAGTGGGTTAGAAATCTCTTACTTAATTTGTTGCAAGTTAAGAAGTCAGTGTTGGAATTTGTTATTTCGTGTTGAGTTACAACAGCAAATGCCCACACTAATGTCTTAACTTGGCCCAATTTACCATACAGATATGTGCCCCAGTTGCATTATACTAGCATGTGTAGCTAATGGGATTTTGATCTCTGTGTTCAAGCATTTGACCCACTGTTCGGTTTGCTGTGGGGATGGGCTCATTCACTTCTTGGGCTAGTGACCAAACAATGTAAGTGGCAATAAGAACCAGCCTGGCCCCAAAACATTCCTACTTCTTGTTAGGGGCTACTAGTTTTTAGGTGCAGGTGGGGGGGTCACTCCATTTTTGTTTGATTCCAGCATGTGTAATCATGGATCAAACCAAAACAGTTGGCTGGCTGTCCCTTTGGAGAAGCTGCTTAACTGATTTTTTTTTTTTTTTTTTGCAGGACTTTCCTTTGGAGACTAGGCCAGGCCAGGGGAGATGTTTAGCATTTCTGTGTTAATTATTTGCATTCTATTAGCCAGGATTTGAAAGGTTTTTATTTTTGTTTAACTCTTGTCAAAGCATCACAGACTCACTATGCCAGTTAGTAACCATTAGAAAGCCATGTTAAACTTCCCCTCCAAAGATGAGGTGTATTCCCTTAATGGGAAGCCTTTCCTTTTAATCTTCCTTGCCCTTCACTTTTGTGGGAGATGAAAGGAGAAATTGACACAGCAAATCAACAGAGCTTTGACAAGATTTAGAGAGAAATTCCTTTCAAACATCCCTTGATCAGAGCAGTATAGGATACTGAAGAGATGAGAGAGACGAAAGTAATAGCACAATATAAGGTGGTCACTCAGTTAGGTTTCTGACTAGGAAGCCAAATTCACCACTATGCACAGTCCCAGGGTGCCCCCAGAAGAAGAGAATGGCAAATTATTTCTGAGTACTCTCTACCTAGAAAACCCTTAAAAGAACACCATAAGTAAGAAAGTAAGAAATGACTAAATGCACATTTATTATTATTATTATTATTATTATTATTATTATTATTATTATTATT
>JAHTLZ010000198.1:3737529-3760973 GCA_023846285.1 Phrynocephalus versicolor | reverse complement strand
CTGTAATTAGGAGGAGAACTGTAGCTTCTTCACAGTTGTTGTAAATTATAATAGGATTGTATTTATGTAGGCGCAGGTGGCAAGGAAATTGAGTGAGATGGACTCACAACAACAACACCACAAACAACAACACAACCAACAAGGAAATAGGAGCAAGGGGTTTGCCAATCCTGGCAAACAAGTTTCTCAATGCATAGCACAGGGCTAGTGTAACAAAGAGAAATGTAACTTCTTCAAAAATGTAATTGTTTATGTAGCCTGGTGTGGTGGCAAAAGTAAATGAGTGAGGTTGACTCACAAAAACAGCACAAAAACCAAGCTAGTAGGAGGAAGGGGTTTGCCAATCCTGGCAAACAAGTTTCACAACAAGACAAGTGTATTAGGAGAACTGTAACTGAACTTAACAGATGAAACTTACAACAAGTTACTGCAAAAAAACCGAGCTAATAGAAGCAAGGGGTTTGCAAAATCTGGCAGCACCCAACTTTCACACCAATAATGCACAGGTAACTTCTTCAAAGATGTAATTGAAGAAAAAGGTCTATAAAGTGGCTGGGTGCCTGCCCTTCAACAAATGTTTGTTTCAGTGCCTTAATCCAAAAAAATGAATGAGGTGTTGGACAAGAGAAAGAATATATCTAATAATCTATAAATAAGTAAAATGAAATTGTAAAATGTTCTATAGAAGGTGCCCTAGCCTTGTTGCCAAATGCCAATGCCAATGCCAACACAAATGTGCTTGAGAGATCTTTGAGTGCACTGGCTGGCAAGGGAGACTCTGCCTACTGAGCTCTGAATAATAGTTCTAAAATAATTTAATCCACAGCCTCCAACCCCCCCTTCTAAGCACTAGTACCGCCACTTGCTAAACTGTAGGTAGAATAGAAAATGAATGGTAAGGTATTAATAAAACTATAAGCTGCTAAGGGTAGGATAGGGTTGCTGGATTCCCTTCCAAAACCCCAATCGCAACAGCAGCAAAAAAGCTGTAGGTAGGCGCAGGGTAAAAGGACCTTTGCCAAGTAAATGAACTCGGTGGGAAATTGGGATAGAAAAGAAATGGTATGGTGTAGTGTAAATAAAAATAATATATTTCCAATCCGCACTCCCCTCCCCTCCCGCTCAAATCTTCCCTCCCCCTTGAAGCAAATAGCAAAGCAAATAAAAAACGGAACTCTTCCGAAAACAAAAAAGAATAAACGCTGAGTTGCTATTCCCCACAGCCAGGAATAAAAGAAATTCGAATCGTATGTTTGCGGAGAATTAAATTAAATTCCCTCCCTCACTCCCTGAGTCCCTGCCTAGCGCGACCGCGAAATCGAAACTAGTAGACTCGAGCGCAGCAATCCAGCCCTGACTAAACCACCCTCCAAGATCCAAGCCCAGACTGCGACGGACTGGAACTGCCTCGCCTTTTTATGCCCCCTGGCACATCCAGAAGTGTCAGTCAAAACCTGGCCATGCGATTGGTGGAATGGCTCAGAAAATTTGCATGGTCCCGTCCCATGGCCAGCCCATCGTTGCGCACGTGTAAATTAAGAAAAAAATAAAATAAAATCAACGGAGACGTATTTTGGCAAGACAAACCCACTGCTGCTACAGTAAAAATTCAAGTGTTTAAAATAGCTATTTTTCTCATGTTTCTGTGGTGCTTTGTTGGGTATTTGGGCCACGGTTTCAAAGAAAAATTTGCGGTCGCCATTTTGGATCCCCCCGCCCACACACCGAATGGCAATGCCCCCCCGCCTGGTACCAGCACAGCGCAGCAGTAGCACTAGCCCAAGGAAAGGGGGCGGGGAACCCCCCACCCAAAAAAAACCCTTCTGGCCTGGTGGTAGGTGCCCTCAGACAGTTTTCGCCTGCTTTTAGGGCCGGGAATCGGGTTTTTTTTAACTTTTAAAACTTTTTTTCTGTGCCGCTTGGCATCGCGCGATCGCTGCGATGCAAGTAACGACCACGAAAAATCAGACCAAATTGTTCGTTCGTCGGTTCGAGCTCGAAGTCTGGCGGAGTAATTCCCGTTACCGTTTCCGTTCCGTAACGGAAACGAGTAACGGAAACGGAAACGGGAATACCGCTAAGTCGTGCCCATCTCTAATTTGAAAAGTGCTATCATATCGCCCACAGTCTTCTTTTCTCTAGGCTAAACATGCCCAGTTCTTTCCGTCTTTCCTCCTAGGGCTCGGTTTTCAGTTCCCTGATCCTCCTCATCGTTCTTTTCTGAACTTGTTCCAATTTCTCAGCCAATTTCTCCAGTTTCCAGAACTGGACACAGTACTCAAGATGAGGCCTAACCAGTGCTGAATAGAAGGGGACAAGCACCTATTGCTTTGTAAATATCTGAAGAATGACTTTTTATTGTTTTTATTGCTTTTAAAATGCATCTTTTAGGGGTAGATTTATTGAATATGTGCTTGTAAGGGATACAGTAACCCCCCATCTATTGCAGGGGTTAGGGACTGACCTGACTCACGATAATTGAAAATCCACAGATGCAGGTTGGTTGGGCCTGGAGAGGCGTGCAATGTTTAAACTATCAACAATAAACAAATGAATGTGGCACAGAGCGCGCTGCCGTTGCGTGTAGATAAAGTGATAGTAATGATATAAAGTACAGCAGAACTTAGTAAACGGAGAGACAAAGCATGGATTAGAGTAAAAACTCATATATTCCATATATATACATCAAATATACAAACAGCATGACACCAAGCAATATATACAATACAACCAACAGAGTGTGGGGTACTGTCTCTCACCATAAACAGTCCCATCTAACATAAGTCAAGCTAGTGCTTATATACAGTTTAGCCCCCATCAGATATGACTCATCACTAATCACAATCTGATGCAACCATGATGTTATAAACTATTCCACCTGTGCTTCATCACGTAACATGCTGGTGATTACTAATCCCTTGCACTTGTAGATAACATAATGAGACTGCAGAATCTAACTGCCTCCATTTTACAATTCTCTTTCCCTATCTGTTAAATATACATTACATATATTTTGTCAACTTTTACATATTGTGACACATGCCACTTCTCTCCCCCCCCCGGGGCACGGGGGAATGGTGCATGATGGGCTCCAGCTGATTGGCGGTGGGGTGGCAAAGAAAAAAACTTTATTTCCTCACCCCAGTGCCAATCAGCTGGAGCCCGGGGCCTGGGGAAGGGGGGGAAGGTTTTAAAAGCACAGGCTTTAAAAACCTTTTTTCCTCCCCCAAGTCCCAGGCTCCAGCTGACTGTTACTGGGGTTGGGGAGGAAAACCTTTCGGGTTCCACTGTACTGTGGTCCCGTGATATAACAGGACCGCAGTATATGAACCGCGAAAGGATGGGGGGCCACTGTAGAAGGAAAGCTCCACTACAACAATCAATTCAGTTTTGGACAGGAGGGCAATAAAGAAAGTTTTTTAAGAGGTCCCGCTGGTGTAGAGGAGTATGGTTGTTTTGTATTTGTTTTTGTGTATTATTGTGTTGTTTATTTAAAAATAAATTTAAAAAAAGAATTTCTCTTTTTAGACACTTCAGTTGTGGTGACCTGCAATGTTTGTGCAATGTCTGTCTTTGTACTTGAATATTACCTGGCATAAACATACAGCAAGTGCAAACTGGTAGTAGTGTTAGAAGAAAACTGAAAGATCTGACACAGTGAGTAGCCACACTTAAGGCTATAACAATTGTTCAAACTAAGAGAAGATTGAAGAAGCAGAGGTTGAGGAATAAAAAATAAGAGTAAACTATAAAATATGAAATAAACAGAGATGAAATGCCTAGCTAGGGCTACTCACACACTGCCATCTGGTTGTAATAAATCTCCACTGAAAGATCTTTCTGATTCCCAGTTGTAAAAGAGAAAAAAGGGTTGTGTTCTGCAAAAGTATTAGGTAATACTTCTATTTTTTCCACTTCTTTCAATAAACTTTTTGGCATTCAACATGCATCTATTCTTGACCAGGTTCCATGTCTCCTGGAGAAGAAAGTATAATCCTTTGTCTTGCTCTCCAAATATTTGTCATATTAAATTCTTCATTCACCTGGAAAAAGACTTTGGGAAGTATTCTTTTTGTTTTATATTTTACTTTTCCAGACTTTGTATCCTAGTGTTTATCCAAAACAGCACTGAAGTCACCAATAATACAATATTCTTCATGGTCATTTTTCACCATTCCTTGTTGAAGCTCTTTAAAAAAATTCTTGTTTTCCATTGAGAGCATATATATTTACAATCAAGTTTTTCTTTTCTTCTGTTTACATTTCCACCATTAGTATTCTTGCATTTTCATCTGCAAATAGTAGTTCTTCGTCGTGGTCCTCTGTGATTGCACACATTGGGTTAATGTGCGCAAGCGCAGTAACTTCTCGGAATATTCTAGATCTAACAAGCAAAGAGACAGCCCTCCCCTATAAAAGGCCAGGCTCCGCCCATCATACCTCAGTTCCTTTCTTTCCGCCGCTGCAGTGCAGTACTTCTCGCTTCTCAGATCTCTGAAACGATATATAGCTTTCTCTGAAATTTATTTCCATTCCGTTGTTCTTTTATTTTTGCGAAGGAACTTATTACCTCCCCGGTCCCCAGTTCCCTTCCCCCTCCCCTCCCCCGCTCCCCTCAAGGTTCCCGCCAATTTTCCCGCCTTTTATGGCTGGCCTTTTTAAACTCTGCCGATCCTGCGACAACAAACTCCCCTTCTCAGACGGACATTCTGAATGCTTATTTTGTCTTGGAGAAGGGCATCAGCACTCCACCTGTGAATTTTGTAAAAAATTCACAAAGGCAGCACTCAAAAACCACCTTCAACGCCTCAGATACCATCTCTGGGAGACCTCGCTCCGCCCGGTAATGGACTCTAACGCTACAACTTCGGGTATTAGACCTAGCCCCTCCAGCTCCCATACTTCAGTCGCTACTTCAACTTGGGCAATGTCTAAAAATAAAAATAAGACCTCCACTAAATCGGGGGCTAAGGCAGACAAGAGGCAGAAACAACAAAAAGCCTCTGAGGCGGCGGCAAAAGGGCACGGGCAAAAAACTCCTAACCCGCCTCCGCAACGGTCACTATGTACCCTCAGGCGGCAGATGCGGCACAAATCTCCTCGTTAACCAGGGAACCACCGGACTCCCCACGTTCCATCCACTCTATAACGTGGGACGACGCATCCACCGACGTGCCTGCCCTCCTACAACCCCACGCCTCTCACCCACCCACTCCCGGCTCAGATCAAACCATGGTCTCAGAGGCACCTTCTATTCTGCCCGAGACTCGGAAGCGGGGCTCTACTGCCACTAATCGCCATCGAGACCGCCCAGAATCGGTTATTTCAGATGCAGGCACGCCCCCTCCCGCCGCCAGCGATCCAGGCGCCACGCCCCCCCAAATCCGGAGAGATCACTTTCCCCGGGGGCTGCACCACCTATCGGCCGTAATCACGCCCGGCGCAGTAGGGAACCGACCGACTTGGATTCGGAGCCTTCATCCACCGCCACTCCTACCTTCCGTGCTCACCGCTGGCGTCGCCCCTCAGCTAAAGAACCTCCTAGGAAAAAGAGAGCCAAAACCAAACACATCAAGCCCCTCTCCTCGGATTCGGACTCGGAGGCAAGGGCTCTCCACCGCACTAAGCGCCGGAAGCGGAGGCGTCAGGAGATTGTCTATCTCCACCCGGATTATATGGAGGATTTCAGCTCCTACACCTCGGACTCCTCCCCTCCCAGGCACCGCCGCCACCACCACCGGGACCCCAGCCTGTCCCCAATCAGGAAGCACCACAGACGCCAGTATCTGGACTCCCCTTCCGCTGAGGACTCTGTTCCACCATCTCCCCACCACCACCGTCAGAGGGGCCGCTCAGCAAGGAAACAACGTGCAAACGGTGCCTCTCAAACCCCTCATCCACCGGCTGCCGACACCAACGCAGACGGACAGAGGGCAGTCAAACGCAGCGCTCGGGCGGCTCCTCTGCCGCCGCCCCCGCCTACTTCCTCAACAGCGCCAACTTCTAGACACCACTCAAAACGCCAGCACCGCACTGATCAACCCAATCAAGGGGCTCCCTTACCATCTGCTCCACCTGTTGTCCCACAACCTGAGGATGCTGCATCGCTTTACTCTGATCAGCAGCTGTCATCTGAGACTGATGATTCTTTTTATGACTCAGGGGACTCTGATTCTCAAGACCATCAACGGGCATCACCTGTGCACCCGCCAACCCCTGATTCCAACGTCGCTGATGAGCACCCTCCATCTCCATCAGAGGATTATAAGCTGTATTCTCAAATGGTTTCAAAAATTGCAAAAGTCCTCAACCTTACTGTTGTTCAACCTCAAGGTGTTTGATGACATCTCCCTTGATCAAGCCCCACCATTACGGCTTGCATTCATCAAACCACTGTTACGCCTTATCAAAGAGTCATGGGAGAAGCCCTCTACTGTGCAACAAATGCCTCGTCGAGTGGACAATCTTTATAAAACCCATGGAGCTGACACTACCTTCTTACAGAAACATCCACTACCCAATTCTTTCATAGTAGATTCCACCCAGAACAGGGCACGCAACAGATCTACCACTGCACCATCCAATAAAGAAGGACGCAAACTGGACTTTATGGGTAGAAAACTGTATTCCTTTGCTTCCTTTATTCTGCGAGTAGCAAATTACTCAGCTGCTATGGGAGCCTTCCACCGCCACATCTGGAACAAAATGCAGCCTCTTTTAGCATTGCTCCCGGAAGAACACCGCACCATAGTGGAACTGGAAAAGGTGCAGAAGAGAGCGACTAAAAGGTGCAGAAGAGAGCGACTAAAATGATTACTGGGCTGGGGCACCTCCCTTATGAGGAAAGGCTAAAACATTTGGGCCTCTTTAGTCTGGAAAAAAGGCGCTTGAGGGGAGATATGATTGAGACATACAAAATAATGCAGGGTATGAGTAAAGTGGATAGAGGGAAGCTCTTCTCCCTCTCCCAAAATACCAGAACTAGGGGACATACACTCAAATTGAGGGCTGGGAGAGTAAAAACTGACAAAAGAAAATATTTTTTCACCCAGCGCGTTGTAAGTCTATGGAACTCCCTGCCACACAATGTGGTGATGGCATCTGACCTGGATGCCTTCAAAAGGGGATTGGACAGATTCCCTGAGGAAAAGTCCATCACAGGTTACAAACCATGATGGATATATGTAATCTCCAGGCTTTAAACCAGGGTACTTCAAGGGCCAGATGCAGGAGAGTGGTATCAGGAGACAGATATCTAGTCTCATGCGCTCCCAAACACATCTGGTGGGACCGCTGTGAGATACAGAAAGCTGGACTAGATGGGCCTTTGGCCTGATCCAGCATGGCTCTTCTTATGTTCTTATGTTCTTATGACCCTTGGCATCCTACCAGGACGTAATGGCCCTTGCTAAACAGCAGTGCATAGCATCTAGACACATCACTGATGCAGCAGCGCGACAAATTGCCACCATTATTTCCCTACGCCGCCATGCATGGCTCAGATCGGCAGGCATCCTGGAAGACGCCAGGCAACATATTGAGGACCTGCCATTTGACGGTGAAGGGCTGTTTGACACCCAAACATGATATCCTAGACAAGCTGCAGAAGATGCGGAGAACGGCTAGAACGTATTCCAACCAAAGAGCCCACAGGCCATTTCGTCAGCCTTGGCGAAGACCTTCATACTACCTGCCCAGATACTTACCTGATCGCCAGAGGCCACATCCCTCGCAATCCTCTTCAATACGCACCACCAACATCAGACAGCGCTCTCGTCAGGGGTTCCGTCGCCCTGAAAGACGCAATACACAATGTTGCATTCCAGTTCAAAGCACTCCCCTTTGGCCTGTCTACAGTCCCTCGAGTTTTTACAAAGTTCGTCGCTCCTGTCATAGCACATCTTTGTCTCCAAGGTATAACTATTTTTCCGTACCTAGACGACTGGTTGCTCACAGCTCGATCGTACCAGCAAGCCATACACGACACGAACATCACGCTCTCCCTCCTGAGATCACTAGGTCTTCAGGTAAACTTCGAAAAGTCTTCTCTCACTCCAACTCAGTCAGTATCTTACGTAGGAGCCCTCCTGGACTCCACCCTCGGCCACGCGATACTGCCACAAGACAGATGCCAGAAGATAGCCGATACCATCCACTCCATCAGACGGCACCACACAGTCCCAGCACTACTCATACAAAAGTTACTCGGCCTGATGGCATCGACCACCTCCACGGTGTGACACACCCGCCTCCGTATGAGATGTCTTCAACATTGGTTTCTTGCGGTCTTGGATCCACTCATGGACAGTCCCTACATGAAACTCGTTGTTCCTCCCGTTGTTCTACAGTCCCTGGAGTGGTGGAACACCACACACAACTTGACCAGAGGCATACCATTCAAAGCACTCAACCACTCAACCAGTCCACCAGGTCACTACAGACGTGAGCCCATCAGGATGGGGGGCCCATTGCGGAGCACTAACGATACACGGATTATGGACGCCTCGCCAGCAGCTCCTACACATCAACCAATTGGAGATGATAGCCATCATCAAAGCTTTCAAGGCCTTTCAAACGACAATACAAGGACACACAATACAACTAGTAACAGACAATACAACAGTAATGTACTATGTGAACAAACAGGGCGGGACACATTCCCCCCCTCCCTTTGCAGCTCACACTCCAGCACTGGAACTGGTGCATATGCCACAAGGTTCATCCAGTGGCCATTCACATCTCCACGGAAGAAAATGCAGATTTTCTCAGCAGGAAGAGAACCGTGATACACGAATGGTCACTACACCAACAAGTGTTCGACCACCTATGCGACATGTGGTCCACCCCAGATGTGGACATCTTCGCATCCACAACAAACCGCAAGTGCCCCCTTTTTTGCACAAGAGCCGGACGCGGCCGTCACTCACTAGGGGACGCCTTCATGATGTCATGGTCTCACCACCTTCTCTATCTGTTTCCTCCAATTCCCCTACTGCTCAGGACCGTCATAAAGCTTTGAAACGACTCCACGAATGCAATTCTCATAGCACCATGGTGGCCCCGCCAGCCCTGGTTCCCCGCGCTCCGATCCATGGCGTCACAATATCTTCGGCTACCCCAACGTGCAGACCTCCTGTCAATACAGGACTCCAGAGTGTTCCACCCGGAACTCCACCACCTGCACCTGACCGCCTGGAGACTCTCCCCTCCATACAGCACATAATCCAATCTGCAAGGAAGCCTTCCACTAGAACTTTGTATGCCTACAAATATAACATCTTCAAAAAATTCACACTAGATAGAGGCCTACCAACATCTCCCACTACTGTTGACACACTTCTCTCTTTTTTACACCACTTGGCTTGCAAAACCTGTCAATATCCACTTTGAAGGTGTATATTGCTGCTATTGTGGCCCACCAGCCACCGAATTCCCTAGCGTCCTCCCTCTTCAGAGACTCTGATGTCAAGGCATTCCTCAAAGGCCTCAACAATATTCGCCCTCCTGTGAAACGCCTCGTACCCCAGTGGTCCCTCCAACTAGTTCTTAGCAATCTTACCAAAACCATCATTCGAACCACTGGCCACTGCTTCCTTCTGTCTGCTTTCCATGAAAACGCTGTTCCTGGTCGCAATTACATCCGCTAAACGGGCAAGTGACCTGGCGGCTCTCAGGGTTGACAAATTTTACCTGCAGTTTCACCCCGACAAGGTGACCTTGCACACCGACATTTCGTTTCTTTCCAAGGTGGTCTCCAATTTTCATAACCAACCGATACACCTGCCAGCGTTTTTTCCCAACCCATCTACTCCGCTAGAACGTACACTTCACTCATTAGATGTCAGACGAGCCCTCTCCTTCTGTACTACTAGATTGGCGGATCTCAGGCGCTCTCCTAGACTTTTCAAATGCACCTACGGACCTAAGCTGGGACTACCCATGTCCCCTCAAGCCATTTCTAAGACTATTGTTGCTACTATCAAACTTACCTACGAGCTTTCTAAAAAGCCTCTTCCCGCCGATATTCAAGCGCACTCTACCAGAGCCATGTCGACTTCGACTGCCTTCCTGAGAGGCATCTCTATCCCTGATATTTGCAGGGCTGCAACTTGGTCCTCCTCATTGACGTTTGCCAGACATTACAGACTGGATGTCCGTGCCCGTTCTGCTGTGGCATTTGGCTGGGCCGTGCTTTCCTCTGTCCTGCCGTGACATCCCACCTCCGGTAAGTCTGTGCATGCTTGTTAATCACCCAATGTGTGCAATCACAGAGGACCACGATGAAGAAAAGTAAATGGTTCTTCGAGTGGTCACTCTGATTCCACACATACCCGCCCATCCAGCCCCACTATCCGTCACGTCAGTTCTGTTACTTTTAGCAGCGGCAGATATGTGGAACTGAGGTATGATGGGCGGAGCCTGGCCTTTTATAGGGGAGGGCTGTCTCTTTGCTTGTTAGATCTAGAATATTCTGAGAAGTTACTGCGCTTGCGCACATTAACCCAATGTGTGGAATCACAGAGTGACCACTCGAAGAACCAGAGTTACAGGTAAGTAACTTACTTTTTTGGTTCAGATTATTATATATATATATATATATTACTAATCCTTTTTTTCTTATCATTTTCAGATGCCACAAATAACTCTCCTAATTTTTTATTTTTTAAAAGGTGTTAATCTCACTTTATCATATGGGTTTCTTGAAGATGGGTGACGTCTAATTTCAACTTCTGCAATTTTAGAGATATTCTGGTTTGCTTCTGAGGTTAATTCAGTCCATTTACATTTGCTGAAGAAAAATCTTGGTTTGCTTTCTACTCATTTTGCTTCTCCTTATTATCCTATATTTTCTTATGCTTAGCTTCCCTAGCTTCAATTCCCTGTGCCTTTGAAGTATCGGTTTCTCCTTCATCAGCAGCATCTGGTTGAGTTCACACACGATCTTCCTCTCCTTGAGACTCTTTTGGTCCTTCCTTTTCCCAAGTTTCTTCCCCATGTTCTTTATGAAGCCTTCCTAGTTCAATTAATTTTATATCTTCGCCATTTAGATTGCAAGAAAATTCCTTCTGCTGATAGCCATCCATGACTGATTCCATTTTCTCTTAGTAAGCTTGTGAGGTGGAAATGCTCTTGCCTTATTCTCCATGGTATCTCTTTCAAGATTCTAATCTCTTTACTTCCAACTTCAATTTTCTGATCTCTTGTAGCTCTTAGAATTTTGTTTCTAAATATCTTTCTTGTAAATTCAAAATTTATTTCCCCCAGAAACTTATTTTTCCTTATATAGGAGTTCCTAACTTTGCGTGCTATTTCAGTGTTTTGTTGTAGATCCTCTGCCTGCATTTCCAGAGCTGTGCTAGAATCAGTACTAGATCTTGATCGGTTTCTTCTTCTTCAATATTAAAATTTAGCGTGTAAGCTGCCCTTTCCATTTCCAAGTTTCTTTCCAAATCTCTTTTCTACTTTGTCTTTACTGTTGCCAGTTCTTTGCTAAATGTCTTGACTGTTGCATCTGTTTTACTTGGCACTTTCACTACTTTTGCCATGTTTCTTTTGTTCACTATATTTTCTTGCTTCACTTCTGCTGTCGGGGCTCCTGTTCCTTTCATGTGCTATGCTAGCAATGCCATTTTCTCTTGCACCTACATGAGCGCTACTGTGAACATATTTTGTAGATTCGCTTGAAGTTCTTTAGAAGGGTCTGGTGTTAGCAGCTGGCTTTGATTTTTGTACTTGGGCAGGCAAAAAAAAAAATCTGGTGCTTCCTTCCCTCTTGCTGCCATGACTTTGACCAATTATAATTGTAAAGAAAAGCTCAATTTCTATTAACCAGGACTACATTAATAAGTTTTCATTCTGTGAGGGTTAATACTGTATATTTTACAACATTACAGATTAGCTACCGCCTCTCCCTTCACAACATACATTTTTTACTTATTAACACATATATGACCCTGTTTAAGGACTTGAACAGAGTCCTCTTTAGGATTTGAATAGAGGACTTGAATAGAGTTCTCTTGAATAGAGTCCACGTTAAGGACTTGAATAGAGAATGTATTTCAAAAATATAATTGATTTTTGAAATATATTATTTGAGTCCTTAAAATCAAAATGTACCAAGATTAAAGCATTAAATCACAGTTCCTTGAGATTATGTCCCTCTCCAGCAGAGGTCGCCAAAGGACTAAATACTGTATTCTGTATCCTTTCCATTTTTTTATTTTTCCACTGAATACAAAATAAAGTTCATAATGTTTATAAAGTCAGACAAGCAACAATTGAAGAACAAGGGGGAAATGAAAAAACTAAAGCAAAACAGCAATCTCCTCCTGCAGTATCCCCCTCCCCCCAACAAAGACAGCCTGTTCATCTTCTTAACACAGTTTATATTAACAGGCCCCTATACTTTCCCAAGTCCAAGCTCTTAATGTTTTGATATTTTAATTAACAGCTTCTTTCCTCCAGAAATGGAAGGAGTTCAGCACATAAGCTAGTTTATCCTCAAGGGCCTTAGACACAGTTCTTCTCTTTCTGGGGCAACCCAGAAGTCTCTCTTAGAATTATCTTATCATCATAGCAGAGTCCCCAAAACAAACATCAGGAAAATCTCTTATGGTATTGTGCAAGCCCTCTATTGTTATTCATCACGTAACATTTCTTTCATGTATTTAGGTAATTGAGGTGTAGGTTCTCAAACCAGTCCCTCCTTCCTTTCTTCACTTCATTTCCCATTCACTGTCTGTCCAAGGTATACTCGTTAGTTTTTTCCTCATAAAAATTCAGTTGAGATAGTTCAAAGCAAATTCCATAACATATCAAAATGTGATAACTTATTCCAGAGGGCAAATTTCAAACTACTAGCTCTTCTTTCTGTGATGTCCTCTGCTCTGTTTTTGGGGCATTCAAGCCCATCACCATCTTGACTCTGTCTTAGTCTGCACTCAGGATAGCTTCGGGGACAAGGACCCAGCTTTTGCTGATCCTACAAATCCCCCCTCAGTTTCTCCAGCTGCTATAGGCCCTGCCTCTCCTGCTCTACCCTAGATCCCAGTTTTCTGGGACCTAAACGTGAGCGATTCAGTCAGGCTTCCCAGACGATCTGGAGAAGGCCGCCAACTTCATCGCAACGAGTCCAAAACACCAAGCCCAGATGAACTGATTGAAGAACGCTCAGAACCCTCAGGTTCTTTTTCTTGAAATCATGGGAAATTGGTGAATTACCAGATGATCAGAAAAGAGCTAATATTGTCCCTATTTTCAAAAAGGGCAAAAAGGAGGAACCTGGGAACTACAGACCAGTCAGCCTGATATCAATCCTAGGAAAAATTCTGGAGCAGATTATTAAGCAGTCACTATGCAAGCACCTGATAGTAATGCAGTAGTAACTAGGACCAACACGGAATTGTGAAGAACAAATACTTCCAGACAAGTAAGATCTCATTTTTTGATCAGGTAACTTCCCTGCAGACCTTGACTTCAGCAATGCTTTTGACAAAGTTCCCAATGATATTCTGATTAGCAAACTAACTAGGTTTGGGGTGGATGAAACTGTTAAGTGGACATATAGCTGGCTGAAAAATCATACACAGATGGTGATGATTAGGGATGCACACCCTAACAAAAATGAAATACTGTTTCATCATTTCATTAGCTTACAAATTGTTTCAAAGCTAACAAAATGAGCCCCACCCCTTTTCATTTCGGATAGTTACGAAATGGTCATTTTTTCATTAAAAATGAGCTGTTTAGTTACTATCTAAAATGGGCTTCCCCAGGGTCCAAGGGGCACCACTTTTTTTTGGTAGCTTCCTTGCATTCTCCCCTTTAACCCCTCCAAATTTGGAGATGTTTGGGGGGTAAGGGGACTGAGTTATAAAGCTCCAAACGGGGTGCCCCTAGGAGCCTTTTTTTCTAATTGGAACTAGAAAGAAGCCAAGCCGTAGCATTTTGTGTCTGCTTGCATCAATCCCATTTAGCTGGATAGGTCTTGTGAATTTCATTAGGGTCGCCTACTCCGCTGTCATTATTGTTTTGGGCAAAATCGATTTTCTTCCTAGAATGAGTACCATCATGTTATTTCTGCTGATTATTTGCGGCTTGCTGCATCTTGCCGCATTTGTGTTGTGAATTTAGTTGGGTTATCCTTCTCTGAAGTTGCAGTTAAGGGGCTTTGTGTTCTATTCTGATGGATTGGTGGGGGGGGGGTTAATAAATGATTAATGACAAAGCAACATTCATTGGGTTTGTTGTCTAAAATATTATCAGAATGTCATTCCTGCACATCCCACTGTTTTGGCATCAGTTTTTATTAAGGCGGTTACTTCAAATCCTACCTTGTTCTGTGATTACGTTTGTGCCGTGACGTTGTTCGCGGTCACGTGGTTTTTGTCCCTGTTCAGTCCCTGTTTCTATTTACTCACGGGCGTGATAACTTGTCTTGTGATAATTGTTACTTCATGGTCTTGTTCCATGACAAATTCTGAATTTGTCTTGCTTTCTTAACCCTTTTTAAAAATATCGTAAATAAAACTTTTTTGATATTTTGATTTACTGGTCTTCCGGGATTTACACGTCAATGCTACAGAATTTTCAGCACTTTCTTTAATAAACATTTGCACTGCATGGTGTTTCCCATAGGGAAACTAATGTTGAATGCCGCTTCAGCCACTGACGACTAGGTGGACACTGCTTGTTGTGTGACAGTTGTTACCACATGGTCCCTTGTCTCAGAACAGGACCTGGGAACCAACCGTGACAAGAGAATTCCCCAGCCCAGGGGCAGGTACAGGTTGTCACGCTCTGTTCCCAGTTCGGGGGCGTGGTCAAGACAACTTTTTGCTGTCATGCTATGGACGTGAAGTAAGTTTTTTTTTGTACCCGTCTCAAGCGGGACAGCAAGAAGGGATGAACAGGATGTGAAGTAACTGCCTAAGAAGTCTCCATTCTGTCCGGTTCCAGTTTTTGCCTAGTCGCTGCATATCATACAGAGTATCACTATTGACAGGGGAATGGGACTATCAAGCTCTTAATTAGTGGATTCTAGGTAAAAAGATAGCTGGCTGGCAAGCTCAATGAGCTATGTATCTGACTAAGGAGCCAGAAATTGGGAATTCAGTTCTGCACAGTGCATCTCAAAAGAGTCAGACTATGTGGCCTCAGGCAAGCTACCAAGTCCCAAAGTGCCATCAAAAGAAAGGAATAGTAAAACTGATTCTGAGTAATCTCCAAAGAGGGTTGGTATAAGTCAGAATAGACCTGATGGCATACAATTAAATTAAATTAAATTAGTTCAAATGATAAGCTAAGTAACTGGCTGTAGCATAAATAAAGCTTTAGCATAAATAAAGCTGTAGCATAAATAAAGCTAAATGAGGCATAGTCCAGAATCTGTGAAGAAAGATCACATTTTTATACCCAAATGTTACTATAAACAGTAGCATTACTAATATGCTAGGGAGCTTTGTTCTCCATTTGCTTATATCTCCTGATTCCGCTGTCTCCTTTTAGAGTAGATATGGGCACAAAATTAACCATAAAGACCCCCCCCCCAAAAAAAAACCCCATGAATTGAGCCATTTCATTTGCCTGCCCGGAAAGAAATGTAACACCGAATGATTATTGACATTAGCAATTTATACACTTTGTTCAACCAGTTCCCTAGGCAACAATGGGGTGGACCTAAAGAAAACAGTGTGTTAAGATTAATTATCAGGCCAGATAGCCAACCACAAAGCTCTCTGGGAGTAACTGGTAATAGGAGCCACACTCTAGGTCAGTGGTAGTGAACCTTTGGCACTTCAGATGTTTTGGACCACAACTCCCAGAATTCCAAGCCTGTATTGCCAATGACAAAGGACTATGGGAGTTGTGGTCTAAAATATCTTGAGTGCCAAACATTTGCCACCACTGCACTAGGCAGCACAGCTGGTGGCTTCACTCTTAAAGGGGCGGGAGGCAAAAAAAAAAAAAAAAAACAGAAGTGAGGAATGCCGGGCACTCACCAGATTAAATCCGGACCTGGTGATTGTCACCCTCCTCTAGCAGGTACAAGAAAAGTGTGCTGGGACGCGCTTAGGTGGGCGGGGTCGCACTTAATTGTCTGCAAACTCCGGAGCTGGTGGGGAAACAATTGTAAGCTCCGGAGCTTGCAGCCATTTGCTGCGGAGTTTAGGGGTCGTGTACAAAGGCTCTTAGTTGGAAAGGTCATGGAAGTTTGTAGTTCATGAATAACAGTGAACCTTGAATGATCATGAACTGCCACGAACTGCCATGAACTGTCATTTTCCCGGTTCATGCCTACCTCTACTGTAGAATCCCTAGGATTAAAAAATCTTTTTTTTAATCTAGAAAAGAATTAGAAGAAGCCATTCAAATATTTGGATATTACTGACTGGGATTAGGGATGGGCATGAAATGGAAAAAATGTGTTGCATTTCATTTCGTTTCGTTTTCCCTGGCATTTCATTTTGTTTCATTTTTAAATGAATTTTTGCAAGAAATTTGTATGAAATGAAACAGTAATGAAACTATGTATTACTCTGTAAAATGGCTCCCCTGGGTTCTAGAGGCACCAGATTTTGTGGGTAGCTTCCTTGGACTGTCCCCTTTAAGCCCTTCAATTTTGGAAAGGTTTGGGGTTCAGGGAGCCAAGTTATTGCACTCCATAGTGGGTACCCATTGGGGGAAAAAAGGAAAGGAAACGCTCATTTTAAAACTGAAGTTTTAAAACTGAGACTGCTGAAAGAATATTCTCAGCTAGGCCACTATAAATTTTCTCTTTTTCAGAAGTTTTGGAAATGGTAGCTGTGTTAGTCTTTTCAAGAATTCCAGGCAAAATCAAAAGAAAAGAAAAGACACAAAACCTGTGGCACCTTAAAGACTGACTTTCATATTTTAATGTAATATTTTGTGGAATACACATCCACTTCGTCAGACATATAGCAGCAGAATTAGGTGTGCAATATAGTATGTGGTGGGATATACATTTCATACCAAATATTCATTGGCTGTAGTATCTGTACTGCTTTATCACATAGCAACAACCTTAGCAGCCCTTCAAACTTGGATGAAGTTTAACTTTCAAGCGCAAGCCAGAGAAGGTTTTTTGATGTCTCTGCTCCTTGGAATTAGCAGTTAGGCAGTTGTTGAGAGTGTAATTCTTTTGCAGAACATCGAGTCAGCTTAGAGTTAACTCCTTGTTTTATTTTTGTTTGCTTTTCACTCAATTGGGGCAGGGGCCATAAATTTTCTCTTTTTCAGAATGATGCCTTCATTGCTTTATAGCAACAGCCTTAGCAAGCTTCCAAGCACAAATTGAGTTTATCTTTCAAAAGCCAGATTCCTCTTTTTCCATGGGATGGGGGACCCACTTTGGAATTTAATAACTCATCCCCCGAACCCCAAAGTTCTCCATATTCATAGGGCTTAAAGGGAAGAGTTCAAGGAAGCTACCCACAAAATTTGGTGCCCTCACTACACAGGGGAGTCATTAAATTTATAGAGTAATGAAACATTTTGTTTTCAACAGCTAAAAATGGCATTTCATTTCATTTCATAACGAAACAATGTTTCCCTTTTCGTTTCAGTTCATTTTGTAAGCTTACAAAATGATAAAATAGCATTTTGTTTTCTGTAAGGTGTCCATCCCTAACTGGAATACATTCCACAGTCCATAAACCCTGTAAATGGACTCCATATCACTCTCATATCCTCACCTGTGTTGGTGTATATAATTATACAACACACTATGTACAGGGCATCTTAACAGCATTATAGGCCCCTGGGCAAAACAGTGTATTGGGCCCTGCCTAAATAACCACTAGCAGAAATAAAACTGTAAATTATTGATAAAATGAAATTGATGCCAGCAACAAAATCAGAATTTTGACATTTTTTTAAAAAAATGTTAAATTCTGGTCTGTACATAGATTAGCAACTATCCAGGGTATGTATATATATGCTTAACTATTTGTTTAAAAAAAACCTCTGAATATTACATTTGCTGGTTGAAGACATCTCAGAAGAACCACTGCTTATTATTTTCTTGAAATCCTAGAGGATGGCTGAAATGCTAGATGATAGGAAGAGGGCTAATGTCCCTATCTTCAAAAGGAGCAACTACAGATCAGAGAACCTGACAGCAATCCTAGGGAAAGCTATGGAGCAGAATATATAGCAGTCACTTTACAAGCATCTTGGAAACAATGCAGTAATAACTGGAAGTCAACATGGATTTGTAAAAAACAAATGCGGCCAGATTATCTTTACCAAATTGACTGGCTTTTTTTCCCTACCTCATTCTTCTCCATTTTATCTCTATTTTATCTCTATTTTAACAACTCCGGAAATGGTGGCGCACATAGTTGCTGCAGCCCAGTGCTTTCCATGTCGGTTCTTTGTGTGTTTTTTTGTGTATGAGTTGTTTTTTATTCTGTGTACATTTTGTTCAGCGGACAAACTTTACAACCGGCAAGACCTTCTTAAGATAGGTGTGTGCTACAAGCAGAGTGTCACAGCTGAGTTTCTTAGATCACACAACATCCCAGAGAGCATAGCAAGAACCCCCGGTTCTCCATGGATTGTTATCCCTATGGGGAGGAGGTGGAGGCGGCGTAAAGAGAGGAAGCGGAAGCGAGGTTGCAGAGCTGGAGTGTTGACCAGACTACGGAAACAACCACATAAACCACCACTTCCCAGTCTCTACCTTACAAATGCAAGATCCTTGGCAAATAAGATGGACGAACTGAGGCTTCAGATTACAAGTAACAATATCATGAAGGATAGTTGCATTTTGTTAATTACAGAGACGTGGCTTCATGAAGGAATTCCAGACTCAGTGGTTGGGTTGTCAGGTTACACGGCACAGCGTCACGACAGAACAAAGGACTCTGGTAAAAGTAGAGGAGGAGGTCTCTCTGTGTATGTCAACAATAACTGGTGCACAAATACAGTGATCGTGGACAGACATTGCTCTCCAGATCTGGAGTACATGACTGTCAAATGTAGGCCCTTTTATCTACCAAGAGAGTTCTCTGTTGTCATGATTACAGCAGTTTATATTCCACCGGACGCAAACAGTAACTCAGCCATTGGACTCTTATATGACAGTATTAACCATCAACAGAGCACACACCCAAACGCGGTACACATTATAGCAGGGGATTTTAATCATGTGGATTTGAAAACAGCACTCCCCAAACTGTATCAACATGTCAAGTGTGCTACTAGAGAATCTAACACACTGGACAAGGTATATTCAAATATCAGGTTGGGCTACAGGGCCAGACCATTAGCACATTTGGGCCAATCTGATCACATGTCCTTGTTTTTGGTTCCTGCATATGTCCCCATCAGGAAAACTGCTCCTGCCACTATAAAGACTGTGAGAAGCTGGTCAATTGGTGCATCTCAGCAGCTTCAGGACTGCTTTGACAGGACTAGCTGGGATGTTTTTGAACATCAAGATTTGGAGATTTTCACAGACAGTGTTATGTGTTATATTAGGAACTGCATAGACACTGTTATGGTGAACAAACGTATCCGGATCTACCCAAATCGGAAGCCCTGGATGACTCAGAAAGTCCAGAGACTACTGAAAGAAAGGGATATCGCCTTCAGGTCTGGAGATAGGGCTTCTTACAGTATGGCCCGAGCGAACCTGAAGAGAGGAATTAGAGAGGCCAAACTGTACTACAAGAACAGGATTGAGCGGCATCTGGACAGTAATAACAACAGGAAAGTGTGGCAAGGAGTCCAGCATCTTACGAACTACAAGATAAACAATGGAGTTGTAGCGGGCGATGCAGCATTGGCAGAAGAGTTAAACATCTTTTTCGGCCGTTTTGAGGTGGAAGCACCAAAGGAAGCTGCACCACAGTCCCCAGTCCACAGCAGCTTTATCCTTAAAGTAGAGGAGCATGAGGTGAGGCGTATGCTGCGGGCGATCAACCCGAAGAAGGCTGCTGGACCCGATGGAATTCCTGGATGTGTGTTAAAAGACTGTGCAGATCAACTAGCTGGAGTCTTTACTAAGATCTTTAATCAGTCTCTGGCTCAATCTAGGGTTCCATCTTGTTTGAAGTCCTCCACCATAATTCCTGTACCTAAAAAATCTCATATCTCCAGTCTTAATGATTATCGACCAGTTGCACTTACTCCAGTGGTGATGAAATGTTTTGAAAAACTGGTCCGGAATTACATCACATCACTTCTCCCCCAGAGTTTTGACCCCTACCAGTTTGCATATCAAGCAAATAAATCTGCAGAGGATGCTGTAGCTACAGTCCTTCATGCTGCATTGTCACATCTGGAACAGCGGGGAAGCTATGCAAGACTGCTTTTCGTGGACTTTAGCTCAGCATTTAATACCATCCTCCCTCACAGACTGGTGGTTAAATTAGGGGATTTGGGATTTCCACATTCTATATGTATGTGGATAAAGAGTTTTTTGTCCGGACGTAGTCAGAGGGTTAGAGTAGGTCAATGTACATCTACGGATCTGAGTCTTAGTACTGGCTCTCCACAGGGCTGTGTGCTGAGTCCACTGCTCTTTACTCTTTATACTTATGATTGTATTCCCGCCTATCATAACAACATTATAGTTAAGTTTGCGGATGACACCACGGTAGTGGGGCTTATCTCAGCAGGAGATGAGTCTGCTTATAGGGATGAGGTGGAGCGGTTGATTGAGTGGTGCAGAGAGAATAACTTGCTTCTGAACACATTAAAAACTAAGGAGCTCATAATAGATTACAGGAAGAAGAAAACAGATCTTCAACCACTATTCATCAGTGGGGACTGTGTAGAAAGGGTGACCGACTTCCGCTTGTTGGGAGTCCATATTGAGGAGAATTTAACCTGGAGTGTAAACACCTCTGAGCTGCTGAAAAAGGCCCAACAGAGACTGTACTTTCTGAGAGTGCTCAGGAAGAATAACATCACTCAGAGACTATTGGTGTCTTTTTATCATTGTGTAGTAGAAAGTGTACTGACGTACTGCATATGTGTGTGGTATGCCAGTTGCACGGTGGCTCAGAGGAAATCGCTCCAGCGGGTTATCAATATGGCACAGAAGATCATCGGATGCCCACTCCTCACATTGGAGGAATTACACAGCTCCCGCTGTCTTAAGAAAGCTCAGAATATTGTAGGAGATATTTCTCATCCTGGACACTCTCTGTTTGTACCATTACCATCAGGCAGAAGGTATAGATCTATTAGAACAAGGACAGAAAGATTCAGGAATAGTTTTTACCCAATAGCAGTAACCATGCTAAATTCTGTTAAAAATTAAATTGACGGGTAATATTAGTGTTGAATGTGTTACATATATATTGTTATGGGGGATTGTGTATGGCTGTTGTTGTTTTTAAATTGTAGTTTTTATAGATTGGGTATGAATGTTGCCAGGTGAAAGAATGTAGGGCTGTGTGTGTATGTTTGGTTTTTATGTCAGTTTTAAATGAGTGTAAGTGATGTTCGGCATGTGAATGTTGGAGTATCTGTATGGATGGTTTGTTCTTATATTGTAGATTTTACGTCTTGGATTTTTATGCTGGGTTTTGTGAATGACTGACTGGATAGCACTTTTAATTTCGTTGTATTTATACAATGACAATAAATTGCATTCCGATTCCGATTCCGATTCCGATCTCATTTTTAATCAGATAATCGCCCAGGGGGAGGGGCAGGAATGTTGTAGAAATAATACATCTTGATTTCAGCAAAGTATTTGACAGTGAAACCCATGGTGTTCTGATTAGCAAGGTAACTAGGTGTGGGCTGGATAGAACAAGTGTCAGGTGAATATATAGTAGGTTACCGAATTGTACTCCGAGGGTGATGATTAATGACTCCTTCTCAAAATGGGAGGAGGTAACAAGTGTCTCAGTCCTGGGCCTGGTGCTCTTCAACATTTTTATTAGTGATCTGGATCAGGGAGTGCAGGGAACACTTGACAGATTTTCAGTGACACAAAATTGGATGAAATAGCTAATACCCTGGAGATGGAAACAAAATTCAAAAGGATCCAGAGACGCTTGAGCATAGATTGATTGCCCACAAAGCACAATTTTTCTTCCCTAAATGTATTTCTTATTTCTCTTATTTCTGTCTCTCTTTCTCTGTATTCAGAAAATACGTGGTTGGCCTTCCAGTGCATCTGAGTTATCCATCCACTGAGAAGCTATGTATAGGCCTGCGTCACTTGAAGAAATCTGTAGTTCTGAACATCACTTTGGAGACGAAAACCAGCACCCACATTCTCTTGGGCAACTTCATCTGGCATAAGAAACAGTTGAACTGCTTAAACTTCCCAATGAGTCTCTGCGTGTCAACGCTTGACCTGCTTTAAATAAAATGAGAAAATAGAAAATAGACTTACATAAATAATTTAGTACTATGTCTGATTTGGGGAATGCCCTGCCCTTTCATCAAAGTTGCTGTACTGGGGAAGGAAAGCTCTTGTAACTGAATTGATGTAATGCTGCTGTATTCGGGACTGTTGCTTGTTTTAAGAACTCAGGGAAGATTAGACAATGAAGAAACAAATGTAGTATTTGGCTTTTCATTTATTTTATTACAAGAGAATCCAGAAAATGTGTGCATGTGTGTGTGTTTGTGTGTGCGTGTGCGTGCGTGCGTGTGTGTGTGTGTGTGTGTGTGTGTAAAAATCACAGAGTTGTTAATGGGTTCAATGGAGGGCTTCATGTATATATACAGGATATGGAACTGAACACTAAGACATCTTCTCTTTTTGCTCTATTCAACATTCTGATTCTTGAGCCCATTTTTTCTGAAGAGTACCATGTCTTTTTGAAGGGTACCAATTCTCAGAAACTTTGTCTATGCTGTGAAGCATATGTAAGTTTTCTTTTTTTTTTGGCTACCTCTGAGTAAAATTTATCAAGAGGATTTTGCTATGCATCAATATACAGTATAGTGACAGTAAAAGTAAAATATGCCAGTTAATAGGAATATCATCTACCTCCCTCCATTCCTTTCATCCAGTTGTCAGTGCCTGCCTTCTGTTCTCTTTTACCTCCCTCCCTCCCTCCCTCCCTCCTTCCTTCCTTCTGTCCATCAAGCAATGACCCCTCTACTGTATTTTCCTATGTATACAACACTATTTTCCCCTAAAATTGTGACACTAAAAATTCAAGGGTGTTATATACATGGAAGTAAACCTTTCCTGAGAAGTGAGGGTGGGGTAGAAGAGAACCTGAATTGGCCTTGCTGTTTCCCTTCCTTTCTGGTATCCCTTATTTACTCTCTGTGTCCTGAAGACTCCTCTATGCTTTGCTTTTGCAGCGATTGGGGCCTTCTTTTCAGTGTGGAGAGGCTTAGGGGTTGAGCAGCCCAATAAAAAGTGCATTTCATAAGAACATAAGAAGAGCCATGCTGGATCAGGCCAAAGGCCCATCTAGTCCAGCTTCCTGTATCTCACA
>JAHTLZ010000198.1:3715095-3732321 GCA_023846285.1 Phrynocephalus versicolor | reverse complement strand
CTGTTTCCTCCGCCACTCTTTCCACTTGGCTGCCAACTGTGGCTCACGAAGAAGGGCATTTTCCTGGCGTCCTCCTCAGGCCATTCAGCCACGCTGGGCAGCTGGAGCTTCCTGGCAATGATCCTCCCCTACGGAGGCCCTGTGGCCTCAGACTCAGGCTATGTGGCCTCCTCCAGCCACTCTTTCCTCTTGGATGCAAAACACTGTGGCTCACTAAGAAGGGAAGAGTAGTTGTGTGCAGCACACACTCCAGTAGTTTATCGGACAGTTCCAGGCTTGGTTCTTGGAGTTGTGTTGGAGCTGCGAATCACTAAGAAGGGCATGGTAGTAGATTGCCGGGACTTTGCAATTCACAGAGACCTAGCTCTGTCTCCTCCGCCACTCTTTCCACTGGGCTGTCAGCTGTGGCTCATAAAGAAGGGAAAAAATGTACCAGTTGCATGGTGGTGGCACCACCATTTACAAATAGAACACTTTTCCAAAAGTTCAAGGCTGGGCTTTTGGAGTTGTGGGAGCTGGGATTCACAACAACGAAGGCCATGGTCGTGGATTGCTGGCCCAACATTCAATTACTCCAGCTTGTGGCCTCCGCCACTCTTTCCTCTGGGCTGCAAGACACCGTGTTTCACACTGAAGGGGGTTCCTGATTTGAACAGCGTTCGTACGTACAGCACCACCAAGACTTAGTCAAAAAGTGACATGTGGTGGTGCATCGCAGGCAGTGTGGTGCCAGACCAAACTCAAGGTGATTGGCCTCCTCCTCCAGTCTTTCCTCTGGGCTGCAAGATGCCGTGTTTCACACAGAAGGGGGCCGGGGGGTACTGATTTGAACAGCGTTCGTACTACGTACAGCACCACCCAAGAGTTTGTCAGAAAGTGCCATGTGGTGCATTGCAGGCAGTGTGGTGCCAAACCAGACTCAAGGTGATTGGCCTCCTCCGCAACTCAGTCCTCTGGGCTGCAAGACACTGTGACCCAAGGCCAGTGGCATTTAAATTCCTGTCATGCCATTCAGCTCCATCCTTTTTATACTGGAGCTGGCAATGAGCCTGCCACACTCTGGCTCTGTGCTGTGGTGCTCTCATACTCTGCCTTGTGGTCTGGCCGGAGTGGCCGCCCTTACTCTGGCCTTATGGACGCGTCGACCATAGAGATAGTCCTCCTCCTTGTATAGCCTAGTGGGCTGGGCTGTGGGCTGTAAAACTTAAGTCAGAGCAACCCAGAGCCCTATCCCATTCCCATCCCTACCAAAACTGTTCCTGTTTGTAGCTACTAGCTAGGTACGTATGTACAACGTAGCTTTAACCACCTCAGGCTCTAACTGCTCATGCTGACCAATCCATGACCAAAAGCAGGGTTGCATTGGCTTTGGCTTTATTGCTTGTCCTTTAAGTGTGTGTGACTTTGACTGTGAATGTGAACTGAAGGCAGAAGGACCTTGGAGATGGGGGGCCAATTTGAGAGGAGTAGAGTAGTAGACCCCTCATCCAGATTTGGGGAGGAACGGAATGTCTTTCTCCTGCTGCCTCTGAGAGAGGTGGAGGGGAGATGGGATGGATTCAAAACCAAACAACAAAAAAGTACAACAAACAGGCACGTCAGCCAGACCAAGTAGGGTGGCTGCTGGCTGGTTCAGCATCAGCAGATTCAGCACAGCAGACCAAGAGAGAAAAAAAAGAAATGCAAATTTGTTTCTACCCCACTTTGTTTGCTTAGGATGCACTAGCCTTGTTGTGCAGCAGCAAGTCCATCACCCAGGCAACTGTATTTCGCCTGCTCATTTGCGGGACCCGCACCCGCCCGCGCGCCCGCCCGCGTGCCCGCCCACCCACCTGCGCGCTAGCCACTCCCCCTGCCGCTGCCGCTGCCGCAGCCGCTGCCACCGCCCACGCATATACCCCTGCGCCACCGCCGCCCGTGCTGCGCCCGCAAGCCGCAAGTCTCGGTCGGACGTCAAAATGCGCGAAATCGCGGCAGAAACGGAAACGAAAAAATGAAAAAATGAACCGACTAATTTTTGCGATTTTTCGCGAAAAACGGAGACGACCCGAAACGGAACCGGCCCAAATAACGACAACTTGAAAAAAAAATTTCAAGTCGTGCCCATCTCTAGTATGGATGAATCAGTGTGGTGCATTAAACAGAGTGAAGCACTGAGGCTCAGTATATGCCTTCTAATTCCTACTCAGCATTGTATACTCACTGTGCTGTGGATGCAGAAACAGCACTCTTTACATCTCTGAAGTAGCTTAATAACTCACTTAGGATCTGTATAACTTTGAACCAACTAGACTACTTATAACAGTCAATAATTTCTATTTTTGAAAGTTCTTTGGAAAAACTGAAGGTGTACCGTTTGTTGAGTCCTTGGTTCTATTCCTTTCTTTTGCTGTGTCTTAAAATGATACATGCACTCCTCACTTAACAACAGAGTTCTGCACATATCATTAGGTTGTTAAGTGACTTAGGCTGCTATCTCACCTGGGGAAGATCCTGATCTTCTGAAGGTCCAGCTTTTCCTCTTCCTCCCATCACGTGACTGAAGATGTGGGATAGCAGTTCCCATGTACAAAGGTGTGTTTTTTTAAAGCACAGTTCAGCCCCATGGCCAGCAGGTGGTGCTAGGATTTTTTAAAAGGACCAGCTGGCTGGCGCTAGGGCTTGGGGAAGTTAAAACAAACAGCACCAGATCCAGCTTCCTGTCACTAGGAGGGTGGGGGGGAAATAAAAAATAAAAAATAAAAAACCAGCGCCGATTGGCCCCAGGCATAGCCAGTTGTCACTATGAGAAAAACAAAAGAAAGAAAACCATATCATCTATGGGGTCGCACGACGTCTGCCTCTTTAAAAAGTGGATTTTTTCTTCAAAAAACCCAGTGGCTGTGGGGATGGCATTTTTGGACACGGTTTATCTACAAATTGAATCTGCATTTAAAGGGACATTGGATAGGGGCCTTGGTTGTTAAGTGAGAAGCTTAAGGTGGATGGATGTCTTGTGGTGTGTTGAGGCTCCCCTCCTTGCAGGCTGGCCAGAGTTGGAATGCTGTCTGGGAGGGCATGGGAGAAGCAGAATAAAAAGGAAGGGGAAAGAGAAATGGAGGTGGCCAACATGCTGCCCAGCTCAGGTAATTCTCTTTCTCGGCAGAGGCATTGTGATGTCCGCAGCACCACCCATTCCTTGGAAGCAGTGGAGGAGGAGCAAGGCTAGGGACTGAATGCGGTAGCCCTGCTTCTTCCTCTCGGAGCTGCTGACAAAGAAGATGCAGGGAAACAGAAGCAGGCTGGACCCTTTTGCCATTGGTCCTGTGGGCTAGAACTGCAGGCTGGTGGCTGGGCGGTTTTGGCTGCTGCTGCTACTGCTGGTTGTCAGTCTGAGTGGTCATTGAACAGGTAGGTTAAGTGAGGAGTGGTTACATATATTATTTTTGCAAGAAACAGGTATGTGCCCTGTGGTGGAGAATTTGCCCTTACAGGAAGAGAAGGGATGAGGAGAGGACAATGAGTGGTAAGCAGTGGGTGAAGAGGAAGACGAGGTCAAATGGATTTCCCCTTCAGCTGAATCTGGTGTGGAACTAATGGACAAAGGTAAGACATGACACACATTAAATTGCTATAAAATATCTGATAATAATAAATATAACAATGTACGGATTAACAAATTCAACTATTACAGGCGTCTGTGCTCCATCCATTTCTACGGTCACAAGGGACACTCTCTGTAGATGAAGAAATGAATATACAGTAATCCCCCGCTTATCATGGGAGGTTAGGAGCCCAACCCAAACCATTATAAAGGAAAATCTGTGATATGCAGATGCTGGGTTGGGTCATGACTGGGGGACCTGTCTGGGGCATCCTACACTTACCTTAGGCATGACGCTGCCCTGAATGGGCCTCCAGTGGGCTTTCCGGGCCTATCAGATGCCCCAGAAGTGGTTTCTAGCTATCCAGAAGGCACTTCTGAATTTCAGAGGGCACTTCCAGTTCACTGGAAACCACTTCTGGTGCCTCTGACAGGCCCAGAAAGCCTGTTGGAGACCCATTCGGGGCAGCACCAGGCTGGGGCAAGTGCAGGAGGCCTCAAACAGCTTGCCCCAGGGGCCCCTGCCTTCATATATTGCAGTCCCACAATATACTGGGCTTGCAGTATATGAACTGTGAAATGGTGGGGGACAACTGTACTGTACATGTGTGATTTCTTAAGGACATTCAACAGTCCAGACTCCGGAGTTATTTGTAAAAACATATAAGATACTGTGTTAATGAAACACAGCAGCATAAGTGCTTGCCCTTAGTCTTCCCACAGCATTGTTCAGTGATCAGCTGGGTCGGGTCATGACTGAAATATTGCACTCATATCTTTAAATGTATTATAGCTCAGGGGTGTTTTACCTGGCCGAATTGTTATTAACCGTGCTTTTATATAGGTACTGCTGAGTTGAGAAATGTTAGATCTGTGGCTACTGCTGGCATTGCTATTAAAATCTCTAGGATGCATCAATCCACCGAAACATTTGTTGGGTCAGGGAAACCCCAGTTATCAGGTCACAGAGCTAGTCTCTGGACAAAAACCAGATCTAAGTTTCCAATAAAGATCTGACAAGAAAGAGTTCAAATAAATGGTTTGTTTATTGGCCAAAAAAGGAACTACAGATCCGGCCTTTGAGAGGCGAAAGACAGAGATCTGCCCCCAACAACAGGGTCAGGTGGTTTTAATAGGAAACAGAGGAATACAAAATGAACCAAAATGAACCAATCAGGCAAATCTTCTAGAATACAAATTGATGCATGGGATGGGCTCTAGGTAAAACAGAATTAGTCAATGGTGTGAACTTTTAAAAATACAAACTGACAAATGGCGTTATTCCAGGTGAACAGAAGATAACCAATAGTGTGAGCTCTCAGGTAAACAAAGAAATGCAGAGTGGATTGAGGCTCTAAAGGCACACTGTGTTCAGATGGAAATGAAGTTAAGAGTTTCTTTATTGTCTCATTATTGCAATCTTATCTACTTTCCTGTGATAGAAGGAAGGACAAACAAGGAAATGAAGTAGTGTGAGGAAGAAGAGAATTGAAAGGGAGGATCAGGGGGCGAACAAAGGAAAATTCCTCTGGCCAGGTGGAGCTGTTGTTGACTCTTCCCCAAGGGCTGGGGGGGGTCAGTGGGGACCCCCCAACCAACTCTTAAAGGACCCCACAATATTTCTTAGCTAGCATTGGGGAGAAATCAAGGTATTCCTGTCCCTATCTGCAAGGGTAGTCTATGGTTAATATATTATGTTAAATTGAGCCCTGTCGATCCAATAATTTAGGTACACAGCAGCAAGATAAAAGGTCAAAGTCCTTCCGCTGAGTACAAGCCCCCTCTCCCTGATGGATCTAGCTGGTATCTGCTTGTGAATAGTTTTTCCATCCCTGAAGCATTCTCTAAGGAAAAACCGCTCTCCTTTTGTTTGTGGTTCTTTCCTTTCAATGTCCACCCTTTTGTCGTGACCCCACACATTGGCAGAGGAAGCTACAGAGAAGCTGGCAATCACTGAAGCCAGATTTCATACGTAAGGTATACTACTGATCATTGCATCTTGTTTTGTGCAATAAAACAGGTAGCTGCCAACATTTGCTGCATGACTTGGGACTGCCGTTGCAATGCAATAAGAAGTCTTCCTGTTTTCATCCCTAAAGTCATTACTCTACTACATAGAAGTGAAAACTTTGAAAGTCTGTGGAAAAGAGGATCAAGCAGTTCCTTTATTCTATTGATTACTTATCAATTGTTTAGATACCCCATTAACCTCTTTTATATATATTTCTGATTATTCTTCACTGTAAAATTAATAAAAGTAATGGGTCTTGAATTGCATTTTGTTTCATGTTTCATCCCATGAATTTGTTATGCACGTTGATAAGCTAAATTAAAAAATGTCAACTGATTGGCTATTGTTTCCAAGATATTTAAGTTTTTACATTTTACCTATTTGTATATATGTAGATACTAGTTCTTAATCATAATCTGGAAGCCTAGGTCTTTATGGTCACTTTGCATCACAGAATTTCACCTGTCCTGTTTATGTAACACTACTTGAAAAATCAGCTAAAGAGTTCTATAAATAAAATTTATTATAAAACAAAAACCAATTATGCACACAGTTTAGTCCTGTTCAGTGCCTTTTTGGTGCTTCTTGGCTTGTCTCGTGGATTTATTAAATGGAGCCTCTCTTATCACTGCTCAGCAATAGTCTCCAAACACTGATGTTCTCCAGTTGCCCTGTCCTGGTGAAATTGCTCACCATGCTTGTTGCTCACTGCTTGTGGGGGGTTGAGGGTCCAGAGGAGAAACCTCACATGCAAGAAAAAAAGGCCATATCTTACAAAGGACTAGAAATGGGCACAAACTGCAAAGTTATTACTGGTTTGTTTTTTTGACCAAACAGATGTCTGGTGCTTCTGAGCCTCACCTCCTTTGGCAGGCACTCATTCAGAGGCAGCACTTGGAGGGGGCGGGGGCGGGGGGAAAGCACTGAAACGTAAAGTTGGGCAAAAAGAAACAGCATTTCATTTTTCATTTTGTGCCCATCTCTACAAAAGACCTTACAAAACAGTTGTGGGTTGGGAATCTAGAAGGGAGTGCAAATAATTTACCTTTAGTGACATGTTGCAACCAAGGCTTCTTCATTGTGGTCTCCATCAGTGCACACAGTATGGTTTAGTCTGTTGTGCTTACCTTACACAAAGCCTTGGAACATTCTAAAGCAAAAAGCAGGAGATCATTAGAGGCCATGCCCTCCCATGTTGCTGCTTAGTGTCTCTAATGGTTCTCCTTCAGCTTCTTTTTGCTATCTCTTTGAACACATCTAGGAATGTCCTGGAGCTGCCCGTGTGGCTTTTTTCTTTTCCTACAGACCTATTTAGCTTTCACTTGGTCTTGAGGTATTTTCCTCTTCCCCTAGAACAAAAACTTTAAAGCAGGTTTCACTATACCTTCTCCCCTTCAGAAAATCCCACCCCTTAGCCCTTGATGGCCTCTAAGGGGCCCTTCAAAAAGTACAATTGCTGTGGCCACCAACTGACTCACATAGGAGAACATCTTGGGTTTCTCCATACAGGTGCTGTGTCCCTGTCTCATGGTCTGTTGCCTTCGACTGACCTCATGGCTATTACTATTATGACTGTACTGCTTTTTCAGATGGTCTGGCTTGGCACTGATAGTAACTGATTTGCACCACAGTACTACTTATGCCTACACAACTGGAACTGGCCCCTACCAGATTTCTGGTCTCAGAATCAGCCCCATATAAATCCTCCACTCAGCACCATGACCCAGACACTTCTTTGGACCCAGAGCCAAAGCAGCCTTGCTATTGACACATTCATTGGCTGCTAACTCTTCCATCACCCCGTTCCACCGCTCCAGCCTGATCTGATCAACCTCCTAGACCCGGCCATTCAGTTCCTACCTTTTCCCTAGCACCAACTCCATCTAAACCTACAGAGCCTCTGCTCCAGGATCAAGGACAATCCATTGGATCTGAGAGCTCTGTCAAATCTGATCTGGAGTCAGCCTCCTCTGCCTGCACCCCCTTGGTGTTTATCCGTACGCCTGAGTCAAACATGACCAATACGTGTCTACCTTCTGCCTTTCCAGACCTCCAATATTATGCTGACCTGATCATCCGACTAGCTCAGGTGCTGGAGCTGTGAGCCCAGAAGCCATCTCCCCAACATTCTGTTCCATTTGACAAGGACTCAATTGCATCAGTCCAATGGGTTATGATGACCTGTCTGCCTATTGTTGTGAGGGATCTCTGGGACAAACCTGCGACAGTTTCTCCCACTTCCAGATGGTTCCATAATTGGTTCCATTGGATTCCCAGAGGGGGAATTCTTAAAATATCCAGTCATGGTAGCTACAAATGCTACATCTGCATTGAATAACTATTCAGGTATGGTCACTGCTTCAAAATCTGTTTTAACTCTAAAACACACACACACACCGCAGAAGCTGTGCCACAAGGAAGTGGCGTACACTAAAAAAAAAAATTGAGAAGGATATATGAACAATATAGGAGTGAAAATCTAAATGCTTAACCACAAGAATACTATGAAATGAAAACGGAATACAAACAACTGATAGTTGTTAAAAAGAGACAAGCCACTCAGGAAAGGTGGAATGCATTAATAGAATCCACATTAAATAAAAACTCAAAACTTTTTTGGCCTCTTGTGGCAGATGCCATGGGTCCCTCTTCTAATCCACCCTGCTGTAACTTCTCAGCAAACATTTGGGAATATCATTTTTTCTGCTATGTTTGAAGATATTAACGAGGGTCCAAAGGACAGCTCCCTCACCATAGATGTATCTGATACCCCACCTTGAAGTCTGGATAAAGTCTCTGTACTAAATCAGGCAAGGCTCCAGGAACTGACACCATTCTCCCAGAAATATTAAAAACCAACACATTGGTGCTGGCTAATCTATTCAGTGTGACTAAATATAACAAGCATTTGCCCCACTCTTTTCAGGTTCCATCCACCCTTTGCTTCTGGGAAAGAAAATATTGATGAAGATTCTGTAAGTCTCATGTCTCTGAAGCAGTGTAATTTGTTGCATTTTATATTGGAAAAATTATTATAAAAGGAAAAAAGAGCGTGAATAGGAAATATTTTTAAATGGTTTAGAATCAACAGGAAAGTATCAGAAAAACAGTTATATAGGGAAAACAAACTCTCATAGCTTGAGAATCACCTTTCTTCGCCTTATATTCATTATCAGAATATAAATGCAGCTGTTCTTTGCACTGAGAATTGTATCCTTTAAACCAGGGGTGCCCAAACTTTTTGTAAGGAGGGCCAGATTTGGTGGCTGAGGATGTGTCAGGGGCCAGTTGCTCCCCGACCCTGCCACCCCACTGCAAGCCCCACCCACTTTCTTTTGAAAAACATGGGGTGAAGGAGGGGGAGGGAGGGGTGGGCCAGCCAGTCGCGGGCCACTCAGAATGGCCTGGTGGGCTGGATTTAGCCCCCGGGCTGGACTTTGGGCAGGCCTGCTTTAAACGCTATCATGCTTTCATCTTCTAATGCTATGTATCATATAGTCTGATGTAATGCAAGATTAAGAAAAGAATGTTTGTCAAGGGAAGAATAACAAACTGAGTTAAATTTAATCTCTATATGTTTAAGAAAGAGGAGATGGGCACGAAATGTTTTTTTTGTTTCATTTTTTATTTTATTTTTTTCATTCCGGGGAAAAGGGTGGATTTTTAAACTTTTTTTTTTTGCCACCCAAAGCGCCGGTCAGCTGGCACATGGGGCTTTGGGGCAGCAAAAAAAGTTTTACAATCCTGCCCTGTCCCATGCCCAATCAGGTGCATTGAGGGGGAATGGTGCGGGATTTTTAAAAAACTAAAAAGTTGCACAAGCACCACACTACACTACACTACAAAAAAAATGAAATGATTTTTAAATCATTTTGTACAAAACAACCCCCCCTCCCCAAATGAAAAATGAAATAAAGCAAAATGGATTATTTCCCATTTCGTGCCCATCTCTATAACTGAGTAAAACCCAGGTTTTCATTAATCCCCAAATATCTTTCACCTAAAAATATTGTTTGATCTCACTCCTCTTAACATCACTTTTTCTTTTTTGCATGGTAAAGGAAGAAATAGTCAATGTTCATATCCTTATCCAAAAGGGTGACATTGTGAGTTTTGAGAGCCGGAAGAAGGTGCTTGTGGAGAATACTAATATAAAGGCTCTTGTAGTGCTACACAAACCCTTTTTTTATAAGCCAGGAGAAACGGGTAGGTGTCTGTGACCCTAAGGAACCTGAAAGAGGGGTGCAGTTGCTTTTTTATCTCTTGGTGTGTAGAACTTTATGTTGTTAACAACTGAGAACTGGGTAAAGCAGCTAAGAACTACCAAAGTTAAACGGCTAAGTCAACAAAGAATTCCTCACAATAATTGAAAACTTGGGAATGTTCTAGATCACTATTAAACACAGAAAGTCAAATGGCTGGAACAGAAATCAGGAAGTGGTAGGGGGGGAAAAGGGGAAAATTAGACCATATGTTGAGATGTGCCCTGGAATTCAATCTCAAATGGAAATGACAAATAACAACATCCGTGGCTCCATGGTCTATTTTTTGTATTTTACATTGTTGCTCTTGCTCCTTATCACAAAATCAGGGATGTGGTGGGCAACCCAAGGAATGCAAAAACATTGCTGCTATGTGTGCAGCAAGATTTTGGCTTAAATTAAAAATTAAAAATTTTCTTTTAAAAGTGAGTCACATTATAAATAACAGTCAAACAAGGCATGTCTTGTGTCTCTGCATGCGATTATTGGCTATTAAAAACAGAATTCCTAATCATATTTAGAGCACCCAATCTACTAAAAGTCATCTTCTTCAGAGATCAGCTAGAACAGGGTTTCCAAACTAGGTCCCACGGCTCTATTGTGAAACCCGGGTGCCATGGGAAAAGAGATGGCACATAGAGCTATGAAGGGTATAGAGGAGCTGTTCATATTTGCACTATGAAGGGCATAGAGAAGTTGTTCATGAAGAACTCCTCTATGCCCCTCATAGCTTTCTGTCAAAGAGGAACCTAAAATGGAAGCCATGTGCCTGCCTCTCCTTTCCCCATCACTCTGGTCCCAGGTGGAAGCACTTGCAGGGTGGCCTCTTGAGTTCCCTGTATCAGAACCAGGAAGGAGATGAGCCCTTGGGGATATTTGTGGGAAAAGATGGGATGGCTGGGATGTGTGTGTCAAGATCCTGCATCTGGTGGGAGAGAGTCCCTTGATGTCCCCTTTGAGCAAGGGGATCTGCAGCCAGTGGTCAGTAAAGCAAGGGAACTGTAACTACTAGGATATATTCAAGAGCCCGGGATGAAGAAGCAAGGCTGGAAACAACTCTAGAATAAGCAAGTTACATGGTGCAGCAGCTGAGGGGAAAATCCACATAACTCTTAGCATCAAAATAGAAGAGGAAAGGGGGAGAGAGAGTAAATATATGAGAAATGGCTAACTAAGAAATAAGTACCTGTATCTGAAAAAGCAATAAGTAATGCCTTTGGTATATTTTTCAGTAAAGTTTCGAATTGTAAGGCTCAATGAAGACTTTAAGGCCATTGATGAAACTGTACGTATTGCAATATTATAGCAAGAAGGCAGGAAAGCTTCACCCAAAATATTGACCTGCAAAGAAAACAAGGATAACAATAATTTCAAAAACAAACAAATGTGTTTCTTACGAGAAATGGTAGCAATACCTTTATTAGCCAATTAAAATTAAAAATAAAATAATGCTAGCTTTTTATCTGTGCTCGTCTTCAGCAAGCTGTGCACCATTTTATACAGAAAGGCTCAGAGGTGAAAGCAATGTTTGTGCCAACTCTTAAAGTTCCACAATGTAAGCTGCATAACCAAGTATGGAGCATGGTAATTTTTTTGATTACTGCTATATCTCCCAATTCATCAAGCAAAAGGTTCCTAGGTATTCAGCAGCAGCAGCCCTTGGTTTAGTTAAGAGAAACAGGTAGTGTTTGCAACCTGTACTTTGGAACTCACTTTCAAGAAAAATACCTGTCATGGACCTCTGCCACGAACCCTGGATGTTTGTTTGTTTGTTATTGTTGCACATCTGCAATATATTGGTTGAAGTACTGTTTGTTGTGAACTAATAAAGGCATAAACTCCCATGACATTTGCAAAATTTAGTGAGGAACAAGAGCCTAAGAAAGTGAAATCCAGGTGTACAAAATGAGGGACAGAAAAGCCAAGGGATTTGCAATAAGAAGGTAACTGTATCCTGGAACAGGAGGTAATTCTGGGTGATTGTAGTTTTTGTAGCTCAGAGAAAGTTTGGTCTGACTTACACAGGAGGTGCAGGAATCAGCAGGTGAAAATGTGGCGACAACGTACGAGAATAGAACGAGATGGGCTTTTCTGACCCATCGGCTTCCCTATGGCTCAGCACAGCTCCCAGCCCATACTGAGAAGCATCACATGCCAGAACAAGAGGTTTCGACTCGTCATAATGAGCAAGGACGCTCCTGCTAGTCAGCATGCCCCACAAGGTGTCAAAAGCCTTCTGCTGTGCCTGAGCCCAACGCCACACACTCTTTTTCTTCAATAGTTTATGCAACGGTTCCGCTATTGAAGCTTTCTGAGGTAGGAATGAATGGTAAAAGTTAATAAGTCCCAGGAATGACTGTAACTCCGTCTTGTTCCGTGGGCGTGGTGCCTCAGTAATGGCTTGAATTTTAGAGTCAGTGGGGTGGATGCCCGTTGCATCAATTTTAAACCCCCAAAAATCCACAGATGGCACCCCAAAACTGCATTTTTCCTTTTTTAGCTCCAGCCCCACCTCCTTAAATTTGAGTAAAACAGCACGGATACGCCCCACTAGTTCCTAGGGGTCTTTCCCAGCAAATAGAACATCATCAAAAAATGGCAAGACCCCTGGCAGACCCCTTAACAGGTGCTCCATTCGTCCTTGAAAAATTCCTGGAGCCACACAAATTCCAAACTGTAATCTGTTCACTCTGAAAGCCCCTTTGTGCGTTACGATCGTTTGTGCTTCCGCAGATTGCGGAGTCACTGGCAGCTGTTGGTAAGCTTGAGCCAGATCAAGTTTGGCGAAAATTTTTCCCCCAGCCAATTTTGCCAACAGCTGTAAGACTACTGGAATGGGGTATGAATTTCCCCTGAGTGCCTTGTTGATAGTACATTTGTAGTCTGCACAAATCCTCACTTCCCCATTCGCCTTAAGGGGTGTGACGATAGGAGTCTCCCACTTAGAAGAGTCCACAGGTGAAAGAACTCCCTGTTTGACCAATTTGTCCAGTTCCACCTCAATTTTGGGTTGCAGCGCAAAAGGCACTCGCCTTGGCTTGAGTCGGATTGGAGCCACCCTGGGGTCCAGCTCAAAGTCAATTGGAGGCCCTTTATAACAACCCAGCTTTCCACTGAAGAGTTCAGCAAATTCTTGGCCTAATATCTTGCCCAACTCTGGGGCAGTTTGGACTGAGTTGAGCCCTGATATACTCAGCCCCAAGGCAGGAAACCAGTCAGTTCCCCAAAGACTGGGGAGACTCCCCTGTGCAATCACCAATTTAAGCACGGCCTGTTTCTCCCGGAATTGTACCCTCACAGCACACATTCCTAGAATGTGGATGCGGCCCGCCGTGTATGATTGCAAGGTTGCTGGGAATGGTTCCAGAGAGGGGAACTTACCCCCAGGAAAGAGCCCCCTTGCAGTCTGGTCTGAGACAATGGTGAATCCAGATCCGGAATCCACCTCCATGTCGCACGGTCGACCTTCGATCTTCACTCTGATGGATGTTTTGCCCTGTGCCGGAAACTGCACGATCTCTCCGTTGATCTCTGTGAGATAATTGCAGTCGTCTAGGAGATGAGTCGTGGTGGATGATCTGCGACGCGTTGATCTAGGTGATTCCGTTGTTGCACCTGCCACTGACCGACAGACCCGGCCGATGTGTCCTGTCTTACCGCAAGCCCTGCACGTAGCATCACAAAAACGGCCGCTTTTCCGCTCATGGTGTCCGCCACAGCCTGTGCAAGCACCTCGGCGATCTTTGGGCCGTGCATCCGCCTGACGCACCAACTCGACACCACGGACTGGGCTTTGGCTTGGACTAGCCTCTGGCTCATCCATGGCATGGGCAGCCTCTACCCGCAGCTTCGTGGTCTTGCCACTGGCATTGAGCTCTTCCTGCTCATAATTCTCTGTGGCAGAGGCCTCTTTCAAGGCGGAGGCAAGGGTGACATCTTCCTTTGCCACAATGCGCTTTCGGGCTTTTTTGCTGCAGAGCCCCCCAACAAATTGATTCAAGAGAGTGTCTTCAAGATTTGGGAAGCCACAGTGCTGAGCAAGCTCCCGGAGTCCTGCCAGGAATGCAGCCACAGATTCTCCGGCTTGCTGCTGCCTTTTCTGGAACTCCATCCGCCAGGCCATCTGGGTTTTGGTAGGTGCCAAGTGGCTTGTCAGCCGGGCGAAAATGTCTGTGAGTGCTGTCTCACTCAGCTTTGCTGGGGCGAGCAGTGCCTTGGCCAACATGAAGGTCTCCCGCCCACAGCAACTCAGGAACGTGGCCCTTCTTTTGCTGGCATCTGTGATTCCTTGAGCCACCGCGAAGAACTCGAAATGCTCAACATAGTCCTCCCAAGTGTGAGGCTCGGACGGCTGGAAGGGCTCCAAGACCCGTGGACTTTCCATTCTCCAGGCGGGCAGGGTCGTCTTCTAGTCAGCAAGTGAGTCTTGTCTCTGCTGCGATCCGGACTCTGAGTCAGCGTGATGGGCCTCTGCTACTCAGCATTCCGGATCCCATCCTCGTCGCCAGTATTGTGGCGTGGGGGTTAGTGATTCAGCAGTGATTTCAGCTCAGAGACAAAGCAGGCTGGAGACAGCTTCTAGTGAACAGCTCTTTAATCAGGGAGAGACAAGACTGAGGACTGGGGAGAGGGAGGTACATTTATAGGGGCCAGGACTGGCTAGGAGGGAACAATTACAACCAATCACAAGGCTGCCTTTTGGCGGGAACCAATAGGATTGAAGATCCAAATGCAGCAACTAGAATCAACCAATAGGCCTGTTCCCTTTGGAACAGGAAGGCAGTTACTTCAACAAGCAATTACAGATCAATACACAACAGGGGGCTTACCTAGAATCATTTTAGGAAGCTAACCCTGTCATTTCCATGCCCAAACATGGCTGCGATCTGTATTTTTGAAAACTTAGAGAGGTTTGAGGTTCAGGGAGCTGAGTTATGAAGTTCCAAAGTTCTTAGTCCAATTAGAAAGAATTTTTCCTAGAGGCACCACCTTTGGAACTCAGCACCCTGACTCCTAAACCTTTCCAAATTTCAGGGGCTTACAGGGAAGAGTTTGAGGAAGCTCCCCTGTCATTTTGGTCCTTTAGGACTCAGGGGAGCATAGTGTTTCATTTTGTTTCATTTCATAATAATGAAACTACTTTAAAAATTTATTTATTTATTTATTTATTTATTTATTTATTTATTTATTTAAACACTTACTAACCGTGCTGACTTTCCCAAAGGGAACTCTGGGCAATATTCTTTATTAGTAGCATAGTTTGTTCCATACATATGTCACTTTTATTTGGGGTACCATCTTTCTCACTTCTCTGGTTTTGTTGTTTCTAATTAACATTTATATCAAAGTTCCATACCTGAGATCTTCCTTTCTTGTCTGTGGTCCTACAATAGAGGAGAGCATCTCATAGAGATGAATGACAGTTAGTCAGTTGTTTTCTCTTGTGACTCTGTGCACAGGGCTATGTAGAAGTTTTAAAGCTTTGATTCATCTGGGTCCAAATTGCCTCTTAATCCATACATGGTTTGTTTGTGTCGCAAACTCTCATATCTCCTAAAACTCTACCAGAGTGATTAACAAGTTGTAGCTTTTAGAAATTCCTTTATTAAATTCAATTATTTGGTTCCAGAAACCAAATAGTTTCCCACAGTGATTTCCTTAGATTTCCCTGAAATATAGGTGTGCCTCCTAGGACTAATAAGTTGGAGCATGAAGCAGAGATAGTAACAGTTTCCTCTAAAGATCTGTGTCTGAAATCACATTGAAAATTCTTTCCTCTTCATGATGGATAAGGGACTGCTGCAGATATGGTAGCTTGAAAACCAAAACTGGGGCTTCACCACCTTTCAGGACTTAAAGCCAACTTTTGATTCATTTTAGACAGTTTCAGTTGCCAGGTCTGTTGCCTGTAGTTCAGTTTCTTTTAGTTCCTTCAGAGCAATATCAAGCCCTTTACTTGTATTTACAGATGAGTCAAGACTGAGGACTAACATAGCTGTTGAAGTTCTCTTCATTATTTCCTTCCTTATTTACAGACAGATGGGACAAGATTTTAGTTTATCTGTTTTCCCCCCTTGTGAAATATCTGATATGGGAGGGAAGAAGGCTAGTTTTTTTACATGCCTATCTTGTAAGGACCATTTTACAAGAGGTGAAACTATCCTGAAAAATGCTTGTTAATTATCTGTCTGTTTCTCCGTTCTCTGCCCCCATAACTTCTTGCACAGTTTTGAATTTTTGGTAAAATTCCCTTTGGCTACACAGTGGAAATACAGAGACCCACTTCTCAGAGTTTACCTCAAGCGTTTGAGCATTCTTTACTGCATACATACTTTTAAAAGTGTGCTGCTTATATACTGTCCTATAGTGCTTAAAGCTTTCTCTGGATGGTTTATATTTAATTATATGCTTTATCTTATCTTATTTATTTATTTATTTATTTTATTTTATTTATTCCTCTGCCAACCATGGATAACTGAATCAGTGGATACGATGGTCCTACTGTAAAGTCTTCACTGCACTGCTGCTGTTTAACAACTGTGCCATACAGCTCCTGTCAACTGGATAGACCAGTACAGTATGTTCAACCATCTGAATAGACTAACAGCAAATATTTACCAGTCACCCATCCAGGAAAGAGAGAGAAAGATTTTCCACCTAACAAGTCTTTTCAGCCCCCTATCCACCTAACAAGCTTATTCAGACCAGGGGGGCATAAAATCAAGGTGAACTATAAATGGAAGGCCTCTCATCAAGTTTCCTCAAACAGATGAAGCTGCTTGGAGGAGTAGTGAAAGTTTCGATTTCACAACAAAAGAAGTCCAGTTGCCATGACTCAACTTCTGTGTGGTTTTTCAATCCCATTTAGCAATGATATCCAAGGAGTTAATTTTTGCTTTATTGCCATATACCATATGAAATGGTATTTAGAATATCGCAGGCACTCTCACTCCGAGTGGCCACGCCCAGAGAGGTGCGGAAAACTGTAACCCGAAACCGCGCCTTCTCTGTGGCTGGCCCCTCGCTCTGGAACCATCTTCCGAGTGAGGTGCACCTGGCACAGTCCCTGCCCGCCTTCAAAAAAGCTCTTAAAACCTTGCTTTTTAGGGAGGCATTCAGCGACCTTTAATTCAATTCAATTTATTCTTTTTTTTTTCGCCGTCTGGCCGATGATCTTTGGCTACTTTGCCTATTTGCTATCATATTTTATATTCCCTTTTTTCTACTTTTATTTCCTTCTTGTGTTCTTTCATGCATTGTTTTTACTGGGTATGTTTTGCCCTCATTGTTAACCGCCCAGAGTTCTTTTGGGAAGACGGGCTGTAGATAGATAGATAGATAGATAGATAGATAGATAGATAGATAGATAG